>JAQMYJ010000003.1:9558481-9579274 GCA_030014305.1 Clarias laeviceps | reverse complement strand
TAGATATAGACAGAATTGGGAGAAAATGTCATTTACTGTATTCATATATAGAATACATATATAGAATCAGTAAATGCTGGACTCACACAGCACAGCTACACAAATCATTTGTGCCGAGTTGCAAATTCAAAGACTTGGCTCAGGTAGTTAGCAATCGACAAGATAACAAACATTATGTTATTTTTGGCAGTATTACCATACATGTAGAAGCTTTGGAAGTTGGCCTGTTTGAGCAGGATGTACAGAAGAGGAAAGGACAAAGCTGGACACATGAAAGGACTAAAACTCTGCTGCATCATCACTTTATGAAAAGATGAAGCAAGGGCTACTAGTTTTTTACAGGAATCATAATAAGCAGTTAGTCGAATAGAATGGTGAAACCATTACCCAAATGCAAATAGACTGACATTTTGTGAAAATACATTTAAAATAATTTCAATTCAGAATGACAACAAAGTAAATCTTGAAAGTCACTGGAGATCACATGGTAATTATACAGTAAAGATTAATATGCAAGTCGTTTAGTCTGGATTTTACCTTTAATAAGCTGCTTTTGTGCTAAAAGCAGATGAATGAATGTAGACATGTCTGTCCTAAAATAAAACTGTGAAAATGACTAATGTGATGTCATTTCTGTGAAATAAAGGCACATTAACTTTCTGTCAGATACCGAAACATTGCCTCAAGGGTTTTCACTCTAGACAGAGTTTTAGGAGATCTCAGTGAACTGTCAAATTTAATTGGTGTGAAATTTTACCTTGATGTCAAACAGATTCAATGAACTGTTGAATTTTGTCAGCAGACAGCTGCAGAACTTACTCAGTTCTAACATTCATCATAGGCTCTTGATAGAAACAAAAATGATATACTGCTGCTGTACTAATACACAGAGCAGCTGTGGATACATGACAGTTTGGAGTCTTACTCTTTGGTAAGTGTGTAGATCAACATCTTGGACTGAAGGGTTAATAAAACACAGCTAATGAGAGTTGGAGGAATCTCATTAATTAAGATCTCCTTTAAGGTATGTGTTCTCTATAAATTAAATAGACAAAACAGACAGGCGCACATAGTTTTGTACCAGCTGAGCAACATTCCTGTTCAGTTATCCATTACGGTTTGTCTCTTACATATCATTGTGTTCTGCTGATTCAGCACTGGATCTAGTAAGAGGAAATTTTATACCGAGACTTTCCAGAAGACTTCTGCCTAGTTAATTACCCATTGCTGAGACGTGGAGGACATACTGTACAATAAACTGATACATGTTAGCCGGGTACATGAGGAAACACCTGGCTCACTGGAAAAGAAAAAAACATGAATTTTTCACACTATGCTCTGTCCTGTTCTGATAGAAAGATCTCCATGGAACATTTTGAGGCTTAACAGTGACAAATCTAAAAATCTACACCAACTGTCTGACTTTATTATATTCTGTTCAGACCAGTCCTTGCATCACATTCAATCCTCAGGCAATTCTTTTCTAAATGAAATCAATTTGCTGTCAGTTTCATTTCTTCTAGACTGTTAGCCTAAACCTTTCTATTTTGTAATAGACACAGTTGCTGTTCAGGGTTTTTGTCACATCCAGATTGTAACACTGTTTTTTACAGCTTCTCTGCCAGACTCCACACCTGAGCAAAGCTACACTGACATAATGAATCAAGGCCTCACTAGAGACTCAAGGACTTTGAATTGTTAAAATGTTGCCAATTTGTGACTAAACAATTTTTTTTTAAACCATGAACAAAAATAAATACAATTAGGATCACCAGCCTACCAGATAAATACCCCTCAAAGCAAGACACACACACACACAGACAAACTTACTATTACTAAATTATTTGTTTATTTATTTGTTTGTTTGTTTGTCTGTTTGTTTGTTTGTTTGTTTGTTTGTTTGTTTGTTTGTTTGTTTGTTTGTTTGTTTGTATTTGTTTGGAATGGGTAAGTGAATGGCCAATTTACAAACCCATTAAAATCTTCATTTACTATCTTTATTTTAGAAACATAACTCTAAATTATGGTTTTGCGCTTCAAATTTTTATTTCTCCCTTAATTTTACTTATGAATAATGAAGTAATAATAATTGTTTTGTTGTTTACTTCTACTGGATTCTAATTCTACCAGATGCTTGGACAGTGTTCTTGGCTTACTTAAGTTTCATATTAATAAGAAGTTGTTTTTAAAAAAAAAAAAAGTCTGCAGCTCATTTATTTCAGCATGGACACTAGTTAGTTTGCTCTCTAGTGAGCTCAAGTTTCAAATGTTAGAGAGGAAGAAGAACATTAGTCTGCTAGCATTAAGCAGCTGATTGTTCTGTTTTCCATCTGTCCATATAGCAGCTGGCTGATTATAGAGGATGTTGCTGTTCTCTGTAAGCTCACACCTATTCATTTATCACACACACACACACACACACACACACACAGTCATTTTTTGTAGCCACAGTTTTTTGAATAATTTAAACCAAATAAAGGTACAGAGTGATGACAATGATGTGAACGACCATATACAGTATATATCACTGAGCTTTGCCTTGAGTCATCTCCAGGAAGACTTCTACATAATGATTAATTCAGTGTTTATTGCACCTCTTTTGTCACCTTGCCCATTTGCTCATTGTAAGTGAGTTATGTCAGTGCTACTGTATCAACAAGATTACAGCTCAGTACATTAGAGCTTCACTATTAAAAGCATTCAACACCCAGTTTCGTTTTTCTGGACCTTAATGAAAGCAGTTGATTTGTCATGTCTATACTGCTGCTGAATTCAGTGGCTGCTTGTTTGTGTTTTTTTTCTAACTTTATTTTTGTCTTCAGTGAAAGAAAAGCATGCCCAGTTGGGTTGAGATCAGTTGCCAGACTGCTCACTTTAAAATAATTCTTAAATAATAATAATTCCTTTGCTTCTTATTGCTTTTAAGGCATGTTTGCTCATTATCCATCTGGACTGTGAAGTCCTTTAACTCTCTGAATGAATTCCAGACTACTCTTCCTAATTTGTCAGGAAATACCTGAGAAACAACTCAGTGTAGTTTCTGCTGCAAATGCAGTAATATTTTTATAGTAATAACTTAAGCAGGAACTTGTATGTAGGACATGACATATAAATAGATTTTTAAAACATGGAGTTGATAATTATAAAATGTGTGATAATTTGGTATAAAATTTTGCTCATTAATTAATGAAAAGTTTCGCAATTTAATGACAATGTGTCACAATTTCCCTTTAACAGCATACCTCATCATGGTTCATTTCTTATTTATTCTGTTCATTGTAAGAGCAGAGAGCATGTCATTTACTTTTGTTAACCAAACGATTTAGTTGTGTTACAGGAAATTGTTTCGTAACTATGGATTGTATATATGGGGTTTTGCAATTTTCTCCAAGAAACCTGAAAATCAACCCATGGCACAGTTCCAGTCACATATCACCCCCTTCCTTTTGTAAAGGAGATAAGGCGGGGATGTACATTCTCATCTTTCCTGTCTGGACAGGACCCAAAAATAATAATAATAAAAAAAGTATGTTTTGATGAGTAAATAGAAAATTATGAATCTTAAAAAAACTATGGGTAAGTCTACTATTAAAAATGGAAACATATAATGTTGAATATAACAAACATGTTTATGTCTTTTACCTGTAAAAGTTTAAAATAGTAAAAACAAAGTTAACTGAGATATTTTTGAATCACTGACATTCTTGTGTAACTATATTTGTCATTTTGTTAAGCCTTATCTCTTCAAACTTTTAAGTTTCTTATCTATAAGCACTACAAATGAACTTTATTTAAAGCAAAGCAGCATGTTACAAAGTCCAGCTCAGACTAGTTTGACTTGCCTGGATTGTTTGTTTAGTTCACGGCACAGAACTTCCACCTACAGTACTAACATTCCCACGTAGTATCACCACTAAATCCATCACACACACACACAGTACTTCCTTCTAACTGCAACATGAATAATGAAATGCAGAACCAAATGCTGATTTCTTTCAATGCCACATGTAAAGTGATGGCAAAACTTTTTTTCATTTTTAACTCCGATCATCTTTTATATGTTTTAACTTTTATTGGTCCAAAAAGAAACGTGAAATGATTACTAGCTGTTTGAGAAGCACTGGGCTAACTTGAGGGCTTTGACAATTTCAGCTGCAGTAACATTTGATAATATAGCTAAGTGGAAACTGTGATAAGCTTTACACTCATGCCATTTGCCAAAGCAGAAAATCTGAAGATTGATTCATGAGTGAACTCGCACAGTGCTGGAAAATCAGTGTCCTTTGGTCCTCTGCCAGAGATTGTTCAGAAGTTGTAAACAGTATGTCGTTAACATGGCTCAAGGCTGAACCGAAACTTTAAACCTAGTGTTTAGAAGTAATGGGGAATGAAAAAAGGACTCCCCTTTAGTATTTAAAATGCCATTGTTCATAAATTGCCTATCACCACTCCTTTACTTTTAGAAGATTTAAAAGATTGCATATGGAATAACAATAGCATAATAATGTGAGGTTTAAATTCTTTTAAATTATATGTTTTATTAGGAACTTTATGTTCAACACCACTGAAATGAGCTCGAGTTTTAAAAAAAGAAAGGCATGAAAAGGAAGTCAAAATCAGACTGGATTCTGATAACATCATATTGGCTGTTCCTCTCTATTTAAAAAAAAATCTAAAGCAAGTGCTAGCAGTGACTAACAAAAACAGAAGTAGAACTAAAATGATTCTTGATAAACATCTACAGAGCTGCAATCAACATTGGCGCATGAAAAGAAAAATAGTTCAATCCTCCAGTAATATTTGATGTCTAGGAACAAGTATAAAAAAAAAAAATGCACAGACAAAAATAAATGACCTTTAACAATAGGAATATTTATTTAGATTAATAAAATATATACTTAACATTCTTAAACATTTACATAAAATGAGTATGAAAACTAAAGTGCTGGTAATCAATACAAAAGTTCCCCAAAAGGAAAAAGAAGGAGAAAAAAAAAGTACATGAAAGTAAATTGAGGTGCAGTGTTACAGACTCATTTTATAAGATAAAAAAAGAGAGTAAATCAGCAAGAAGTAGTAGACATCCAGTGTTTTTTGGTCCTACATTAACCTGAAATATGACACATGGGTTTCTCAAGAAGAGTACACACCCAACACTTATACTTCCTTCATCATTAACACACTTCAAGTAATAAATGTTCAACCTGCACAGTACTTTAATAAATGTCACTTACATCCTTCACTCCCGAGTTAATAGAAATGTGTTTAAAGCCCTGGGATTTTACAAACCATAAGACTATGAAACTGATAAAACTCAGTCAGGTGATAAATTCATTTATTTATTCATCTTCTCTATGCATATGTACAGGGTAGGGCAGGAGGGAGGGGGTGGGTTCTGGGGGCAAGAGACTATCCCATGAGACTAAAGGCTCTAGGCAGGGTACACCCTGTACAGGGTGCCAATGCATTGCAGGGCACACACACTATAGAGAATTTGGCTTAACCCTTTGGACTCTGGGAGGCCGAAGCACCCGGCGGAAACACACCAAGTATACTCTGACCAAAGTACAGCCATCCCTTAGCATCACAATATAAACCCATTTCTACTGGTTTCTGAGCACGACTCATTACTTCTTTTTCTGCTGCTTCAGCTTTTTCCTCCGTTTAAGGATCATGTCATACAGTCTTTCAAGCCCTTCTAGTAAACCATCACCAATTATAGCACATGAAGGCTGCAAGTACCATGGAGTAGAGGCGCCGAGATCCCCTAGTGCCAGCATCTTCTCAATTTCTGCCAGGGTCAAAGAGTTCCTCAGGTCCTGCTTATTTGCTACAATAAGCATGGGAACACCTTGACTCTCCACTGAGTGTGCAAGCTTGTGAAGTTCAGTTTTGGCCTCATCCATCCGTTCAGCATCCACCGAATCGACCACAAACACGATGCCATCAGTGCAGCGAGTATAGGATTTCCAGAGCGGACGCAGCTTCTCTTGACCACCGACATCCCAAAAGTGAAAGGTCACTGTCTTCGAGCGACCAAGAGATACTTTGACCTTCTCTGCATTAAACCCTTTAGTAGGAACAGTGTTCACAAACTCATTAAACTGCAGTCTGTACAGGACGGTGGTTTTGCCTGCAGAGTCCAGACCCAAAATTGTAATGTGCAGAGACTTCCAAGGAGAAAGATTAGAAAATATACTGGATTGATCAGATATCCCGTTTCCCATTTTTATCTGATGTGAAGTCAGATTAAGCAAAGGCAATGATGGAGATCCATAACTGGACTTCCGGTTTGACTCTCAAAAGGTTCTAGGAGAAAAGAAGAAGAATACCAGTGAACAAATAAACATATAGCCATGGAATTCATTAAAATGGTCCTTAACTTTAAATATACATATATAATAGATTCCTGGGTTGACCGAGAATCAACAACCCACAGCTTCAATCTGGTTAAGTAGCTAGTAACTAACTAATCAACAATTTACTGTGGTCATCATCTGATATTTAATTGTGTGGGTTTCAGTAAGAACCATGGGGTCTGGAAGTTTCTAAGAAATTACTAACTAGTTTATTTATTTAATTTATAGTTTATTTAGCTAATTCTAATTTATATTGTATTGTAGTTATTCATTTCACTATTACAGTGATAAGAGTAATTGTAAGTTCATGTGACTTTAAGGCTGGTGCTTGAATTTTTTTTTGCCACAATATTTTCTTGGTATGTCTAATACTAAGGTATTTTCTAATGTGATGAAGACATGCCAAACTAGATCTAAATACAGTTTTAATAAACTTGGGAAAGTGCTAATATGATTTTTAAAAAACAAAAATGTTTCGGATACACAGTTTAACAGTATAACCACTAGAATCCCAGTCTTAGAAACTGCACACACCCAAATGATCGCAGCCACTCAACCCATGCGCTCACTGTCACATTGAGTTTTGATACTTTGGAGGCATTTGAGAAGGTAAAATATTGCCGTTTCTTTACTATATATACATATGCCGTTTCCCCGTACTATATAAACTATTTTATCCCAGAAGTTGATTTAGAAATAATAATTATGGCAGATAACAGAGATACATGCTGCTTAGTTAAATATTAAACTCTTGTATTTGAAGTTAGTTTGTATTGTTTAAATGATTTTTAAGTTTAAAAAATAAAATTATAAGGAACGTGCTATACACCTACAAGGCTACAACTTTTAATCATTAAAATTTAAAAACAATAAAATGGGGGAAATATAATATTGCGTCTGGATATTTATAAAATTGTGATAGTTAAAGAATGCCAATGTTAATCAAATAGACAACTGAGTATCATGATAGTATCATGATAATATCTTATAGGGAGGTGAATGGTGATTCCCATCCATAGTAACATTAGAATGTTCAAGTAAAAATGAACATGGCGGCCATTACAAACACTGTGGTGTATATTTACAGAAAGGGGCTGCAAACTCAAATACTCATAGGAATAGTTTGGATATAGACATTTTAGACAAACAAGCTTAATAATAATAATAATTATTATTATTATTATTAATTCGAATACTATTACTACTACTACCATGTTTGATTACAATACAAAGTGTAATAAATAAATAAGTAATTTAATACAAACATAATAGTGTTTAACTACAAACTATTACATGTCACTTTTAAAGCGACACCACAAACAATAATATTTACCAAACGTACAGATTTATTCTCAGTAAATGTTCCCTTCCTGAAACACCCCACGGCTCGCGACTTTAACTGCAAGACCAATCGGACACATGTAGGTCAGCCTTCCACCATAATCACTACTTTTAGCCTTATACTAAAATAAACGGAGTCAAAATGGTCAATATTGTTCTACTTACCCCTAGCACTTTACAAAACTTTTTTCATTTCCACTGTTTATTTAGCCGCTAGGACACACACACACACACACACACACCACTGAGTGCAGCAGCAGCAGCGCCGGACACACTGAGCGGCGGCAGTTAGCTCCGAGCTCCTCATTTGTTTACCTTTGAAATGATTGGTCACTGAAAAGCACGCGCTTCATAAACTGTGACGCAAGCTGCAGGTGCGAGCTCAGGCCGCTTTTGCATAGAGAACTGCAGCGTGGAGGCTTTCAGCTCAGCACAATGAAAGTTTTTTATTATAGAATCTGTATGGAAAAAATAAGCGTGAGTGTTATATAAATACCTCATTCACGATTTGTGCAAAAACAGGTTCAAAAAAAGAGAGAAATGAGCCCATTAATTTATGCAAGAATTATACATCAAAACCTCAAGTATAATATATTTAATATACCAATAATTTAAGAAACGTGATGCACTCTTCTTGTATATATTATGTATGCTACATAGATAGATAGATAGATAGATAGATAGATAGATAGATAGATAACTTATTATTGCCACAATGTGTAATGTACACAACTGTATATGCCTTTATAGGCTGAAGCAACTTTTCCTTCACTGGAACCATGAGGTCGACCCCAAAGAGAAAAGACAAAAGTTTGCCAAAGTTGGGAAGAAAAAATATTGAATATCCTGCTTCTGCGCCCTGACCTCAAACATACTAAACACCACTGGAACACCGACTGCAACCCAGACCTCCTCACATGATATCAGTGCCTGTGCCATTGTGACTGAACGGGAAAATCCCCACAACCACACTCAACCATATTATAGTAAAAATACTTTCCAGAACGTTGGACATTATTATAACAACAAAGTGGCAATACATCTAAAATGGGATTTTCAACATGCATATACTACAGAGGGGCCCAAAAATGTATACATAGAGTTGTTATCTATGCGCTTTTAAAACTCAAATTTAATTATGGCAGCAATGTGTGATATCATGTTTCCTCTAAAGAGTAGTCAGTAGTTGAACCATTGTTGATGCTATCATGTGACTGATTTTAAAGCATATTTTTGAAGTGTGTATGAATTTTTTTTTTTTTGGGGGGGGGCCCTATGTATATGTTTGAGTCAGATGTCCACAAAGATAGATAGATAGAAATATAAACAGATCTATCTATAACTGCCATTGTTATCAGCAGTGATGTAAATAACACATTGCAGTTAAGAAACTGCAAAACTGCACTGTAACAAAAGCAATGACACGTTGCTGAGGACCCAAGTACACATCCGCTAATACAATGTGGGTACACATGTGCACCCACATCCACTCACACACTACAGGCAATTTGGAAATACCATTCAACATATATGTTTGTCGCATGCCTTTGGATTGTCGGGGTAACTAGAATACCTGAAGTAAAGTCACCATGCATGGGGAGCACACGCAAGCTCCAAATATTGAGATATTCAAACCCCAAAGCTGAAGTTACGTATTATATTGTTTTGGGGGGCTTGCCTTTTTTTTTTTTTTTTTTATTCTTCTTCTTGATATATCCTGGTTTTGGGGGTGGACCTGGAGCAACATCCCATATTTTGTGTAAGGTGGGAATACACCCTGTCTGTCCATCAGCACTCTCATACAAAATTATCATTCCGTTTACCCACATGTTTTTGATGCGGGAGGAAAAACATCAGACAACCCAGAAGAAACCTATGCAGGTAAAGAGACAAAAAGAATTTGCACACAGACAATAAATCACATACACTATTCTTTTCTGTATAGGTCGGAGTTTTACTTGTGATGGAAAATTTGCTGAAAGTGAAATCTTTAATAGAATTAATTCAGCAGAACTGTATAATATTTTTTTATATAATAAAAAAATACTAACATCACCTTTAATATATTTAGTTGAAACAACTATGACAAGTCCTTCAGGATCATAGTAATATTACATAATAGTAATCAGGAATGCTTGATAAACCAGTTTATTCTGTTTGTACTCAAAGTAATATTTTTTCCTGTTAAAATGTCATTATTTCATCCAAGATCTGGTGAGTTTGTCTTCCACACGGTCCATAAATGCACTGTACACCCCTCTCCTGCGTCGATGCCTCTGAAAAAGTATACAGTGAGTCAGAGTAATAGAAGAAAAAAGCAGAAAATGTCTACATTAAAAATAAAAGATTAAATAAAAACACAAAATTGAGAAATCCGTAACTTAAAATTTTGAGAACTGCACTATGTATGTAAAGTATATTGTATAATTGTAGCATATGAAGTATATAAAACATTTTTTGCATGTTTGCATGATCATGTTTGCATGAACAAGTTTGCATGATCTCAATCAGTAGTTAACTCCCAATACCTGTTACCCTCAGAGCTTCACCTTATAGCCAATAAGGCGTATTGCAGATGATCATTTCCATATGATGTACGATCTTTTTTCATACCATTACTCATTACTGTGTGCAATGACCAAGTCACTCATCCTTTCATTCTCTTGGCAAACGTGTGAGCTTCATACTGTATATACAATTGGACTGAAATTTAGCTAATGGACAATGAACACTCAACCATGCTGTACATCTGAAATCACCGTGTATGTAGCTGTCATGGAGGGCCAAGTGGAGTTCGGCAGTATGAGTCTTGCATCCCATTTGGGTTCTGCTGGTTTGAAGGTTATCATTTTCTTTGATGGTTTTCCTTTTGGAGGATTTGGCTCAGCTTGGATACCTGAAAATTTAATATTGCAATATTTATAACAAAAACAACGGCAATAATAATAATAATAATAATAATAACAACTAAAATATTTCACAAAGCAAGTAATTAAGCTCACTTTCTTGCAAGAACTGAGTCTTTAGGTTCAACTTTCCAGGATCCTTTTCTATGGAAGTCATCATGTCTGGCAGGTTTTCATCACACTGCAATCACAAACAACAGAAAAGGCCTCTTAAACAGTGCCATCTAGTGTCACTATATTACACCAAAAAATATTTTTACAGCATTTACATCTTCAGATTTCGCGTGTTAAAGTTGGCAGTCCTTGCTGTTGTGACATGAATTCCAGGCATGAACCCATTCCAGATTAACAGTACCAATATTACCCAAATAAATGTTTTACAGAAAACAATACAAAGGACGTTCAATTGCGTTCCTAAAAGAACTGAAAGATGTAAAGATGTAAAATATGATTATTTTACATATTTACTATATATGTTTATCATATACATAGATACACAAACATTCATCAGTTAATTTAATGGGTAAACATTGTTCATGTTAGCATCCAATCAGCCGATTGTGTTGCAGGAGTGCAATGCAAGGTGCAACAAATTAACTTTACATGTATTATATTTACATGAATCTGAATCTGCTGCCACTTGATGGGTTGATTGAATAACTCCATTTCTGGTGTTATTCATTGGTCAGTGAGTGATGCACAGCATACATGAAGTGAAGTGACATTCTTGTAGTAAACTTACAGGTCTGAAATTGTGAGGCTTTGGGTTTTTGTAGGGACCATTTGGAAACTGTCCAAACTTCACAAACTGTAGCTGTGATTCCAGTAATCCAAGTGGTTTGTATGATGAGACAAACATTGGTGTATTCCTCTTTTGTTTTTGCTTAGACCACATAACAGGGGGCATTTTATCAAGGCTTTGAGAAATCTCTTCTAATCCTTCTTTGAGTATTGCCGGGTCGAGTGTTTTTTTCTTGATCCGAGGCAAGCTTAGAGTGCGGTATAGTTTTGGGCTAAAGTCTGGTGGCTTTATTTCCCACAGGTCTACGTGTCTGACAGCTGCCGTTGGCAGCAAGAGTGTGTGATTCCTACTACGGCTTGTGATTAAATTTTGACTGGCAATGAAAAGAAGCTTTCTGTTGAAATTGAATGACCTCTCTGAGTCCATTATATCTGGACATCGCTCTCTATGTACCCGGTCCTGAGAAAGAATAAATAAAATTACTACTATAAGTATAGTATATTATATTATATTACAATACATTAACATAACAGAGTATACAGTGCAGTAAAGATTCATAAATAAAGATGTTTAAAATAGAAAAGATTACAGTACACAGTACAAATTAGAGTCCACTACTTGTTTCTCATTAAAATAAACTAAAATCTACTGAAATGTAATTTGCATATTAAATAATATATTTTTTAAATGTTTACCATTACCTACCATTCCTAGTTCCGTCATTCGTCAATTGTATGTGTGACACAGCGAGGAGAGCGAGTTGCTGTGTTGCACTGCAAGTTTGAATCATTGTGAACAATAAAAAGAGGTTGCTATGGAGGCTTCAGCTTAGAGGGCTTGTGCAGAAAACAACTCATGATGAAAGCCACAGTAAAAGGACTGTTATGCATTACAAATATTTTACATGCAGTTTTGGGAAACTGACATTCAGATTTAATTTATGTTAATAGACTATATATTTATATTATACTATTTTATATATATATATTTTTTATATATATGTTATATGTTTTTTGAGTATTGTGTATATAGTAAAAATACTATATACACAATACTCAAAAAACATCATGTACTGTATAGAAAAATTTAAGCCAGTAGAGGGAAGCACAAGGCATATGTGTGTGTGTGTGTGTGTGTGTGTGTGTGTGTGTGTGTGTGTGCGCATGTGTGTGTGTGACTGAGAGAGAGAGAGCCTGATGTGCTTCACCACAAGTGATGATAGGCACACATTAGTTGTCTTTATGATCAACAACAATGTAATTATAAATGGATGAGGCAAGCAGGCTATCTATCAGGCTATTTTTTAAGCTACATAGTTTGTTAAATAAAAATATTACTCATAGATTCAAAGCTTTTCACGATTCAGCCTGCTAAACATGGTTGTCATTCTAGGAGCTAAGAGTTTGTGACTCACATTAACTCAACGGCACATTAGGTCTCTACCAGCCAATACGCCCATGCATCCAGACACAGTGCTAAAGGCTCTGTTGTCTAGCCAAAAAATAAATAAATATCAGGTAAATAAAATCAGACCCTGGTTTGGTGTCACCTATACTTGGAAATGGGCCCTGGTCCCTAATGTGAAAATGCACCAAGGTTACTAGGTTTTTTTTTTGTTGTAAAATTATCTTCAGATACAGCATACAGTGCAATACATCATTAGCAGGTGACAGGAAATATATAAAACACTTGCCCTTGGATTTCAGCTAATTTGCACAATGTAAAATGTTCCTTACTTACACAAGACTTACACTAATTTTTATCTTTATTCAGTATTAACCAATAATAATATATTATATTAAGTATATAAACCTGCAGATAAAGAGTTGCCATATACAGTGAAATTTGTGGGCAAATCCGCACAGAGAGCTAGTGTCTTTATAGGCAATTCTGTCAACAGGTCAAAGGTCACACCTGGCTTTTATTGGGTTAAAAACCAGGTGGGGGAGTAAATGCCTTGGGCAAACAGCTCACCACAGCACACAGGCAGTTGTTAGGGGTAATCAGGTTGTTGGGAAGATCAGAACAAGGTAGTGCAGCATGAAACTGTCCTGAGAATGTGGCCTCAGCTGGACAAACACATCACAAGCCTTTGAGCCCTTAAGAATATTAGGTTTACTCATGACCTCATTATCCTTTTGCCTCTCATTTGAACAGGAAGGGTCACTGTTCTAGATCACTTTTAATGACTGTACTAGAACTTGCAAATGGCCAAAACAAAAGATAGCCCAAGTACAGAATAGTGAAGGGTTTTGCTTTCCAGCTAAGGAAAGAAAAGGAGTTTAAACACATTAATCTAAACTCCTATATAAACATTTATTCGAGATTTAAAACCTATTGTCATTGTGTAAATACAACAAAATTGCAGAAATAGCATTGTTTCTTGAAAGTGGCAAAAAGGTGGTGAATGTTACAGAGTGATGTGCAGGACAGGATTGGTTAAATGCAAAATGTCTTGTTCTCCATGCTGTATCTATAAAACTAAAGTGAATTCTGGGAAATTAATTGTTTATTATTTTTTTTACATCAAAAACATTTATGAGACCACACATCTTAAAATCTCTGTACAGCATACAAGATTACTGTTTAGTGGAAAAAGCTCTACATATTAATTTCCATTCATTCATCTTCTATACTGCTTAGCCTGTGAACAAGGTAGCAGGGAACTGGAGCCCATTCCAGGAGACTTATGTAGGGCATGATTCAGGGAACACCCAGCTGGAGAGGGTATCAATCCAACGCAGGGTGCACACGCACACACACACACACACACACACACACACACACACACACACACACACACAAATACATCGCACTCACACACAAGAAGGAAACCCACCAAACACATGCAAACTCCATGTACACAGACCTGGAGGGGATACGAACCCTTGACCCTGGATGCATAATGACTCTGATACCATGCCTCTTCTATATTTTCAGTGTGAGAAAATGTAGTTTCAAAAATTTAGACATTAGCTCTGTTTACAAGAAAACTCTTTAATTACTTATTACTTATTTAATAATATTTTATTAAGTAAATTCAGAATTGGGTTAAAAATTTCTCAGTAGATGATCATATATAAGTTGCCGAATGGTTTTGACATTTTCAGGGGTTAAGCTCGTTGAAAGTCTTTCTGATCTCTCATCGTCTTCCAGTGATCTTCGTCCACTCTTGAAGCGTTCGTGTCACTCAAAACACAAAAAAACTTGCCGAATCATGTAAAATGACTATGAAAAATTTACCCAGTTTCACACAGAATTTCACATTCGCTCTTTGTTATGAGTTGCTGTCCATGATACAATTGCAGACGTGGTAATAGACGTGATCTCAATAGCACCGATTCTAAAGCCTCTCAATGTGCACAGGATGATGTCTTTTGGCACGCTGACTTACTGTATACAGGTCGGTGCTTCCTGTGCTGCCCTCTGTTGGCGTGTTACAAAACTTGAAACTTTTTTTGACCACTTTGTATTTTAGACTGGCTTTTACACAGAGGACATAAAGATAGTCAATAAATATAGAAATGTAATGTCACTTAAAATTCTCCCAGTTACACAAAGAAATGGACTTTAAGGACTTTTCCCTGATTTTCTTTTTTGTCCAAAACTATCAGTAAATGCGTTTTTCTTGGTAGGCAGTTTTTTGTTTCTTTTCTTTACAGCTTATAAGAGTTAACCAGTCTGTAAGATATCCTGTATTTAAACTGAAAAGCAGAATAGTGTACAGGGACACTGACACTACTTATACACAGTGTAGTCTAAGAAGACTGATGTATCATTTTGAAACTGTTACCGCTGAAGTGACGTCACTACATTTATCTATACTGACAGTAAAAAAGAGAGTAGGAAAAGTGTTTTCCAAAAAAAAAAAAACAGGCAGACAGACAAACAAACAATATCGGGACTGCGGGTTACTCGGAAAGTTTGAAGAGCTGAAAATCTCAGGGATGTGAGGGGGCGCGAGCGCTCGCGCGGGACCAGAAGATGAAGAGCTGCGCTCGCGCCGATACCCAGAGACGCTTTGCCGAAGTGCACGGATATAAAGAGGATTTTTGTTCGGATGTAGGAATATCCAGTGAGGACAAACTCGACTCGTTTTTTAAGCTTATTGCAGACCGCTTCTGAGTGACTGGGCATCGAAAAAAACAGACATTCCACTAAACTTTGATAAGAAGAGCAATGAGTGCAGACATTTGGCTGGGGTGTATCTGCCTGGCTGCTGTACTTTACACCGCTGACAGCACGCAGTCTGGTAAGTGCAAACACTGTAGCTAACCGGCTGCAGAAACAACGAGATAAAAAGAAAATATGCGCAATGCACGAATAGTCATCATATGTGCATCTTAAAGTTAAACACTTCTCAAGCCACAAATCTCATTTCTTTCTTAGTCATTTTTTGGGCTTGTTCTTCTAGAACTTGTTTGTCATCAGTCTTTGGTCAGTGAGCAAGTCGTATTATTTAAGACCACTGACTTAAGGTAAACCTCAAGACCTACAAACTCACTCCTGATTTGTGATTTACAGCTGCATTATAGTGAGCAAAATCATACAGTGGGAAAGCAACCTTAAACTTACAGTACAGTAGTCGATTAAAAATAACCTAGAAGATATATACTGTACAACATGAATTTAAAAATGGGTTATAATCATGTCTTAAATTCAGTAAGAAAACCTAAGAAGTCTGGAATGCTTATGTTTGGCTGCAACTTCCAGTTAGTCATTTTCTACACAGCAAGAAATTTCTCAGTGTTAAATGAACACCCTACAGCACAGTGGTTTAGTGTTTAGCATTTTTGCCTTGCACCTCCAGTGTCCGTGTTCGATTCCCATCTCAGGTTTGTGTGTGTGCAGTTTGCATCTTCTCCCCATACTTGGAGGGTTCCCTCTCTGTACCCTGGTTTCCTCCCACAGTCCAAAGAGATGCAGGTTAGGTTAACTGGCATTCCCAAATTGCCTGTAGTGTGTAAATGAGCGTGAGAGTGTGTGCATGGTTGTGCCCTCCGATGTATTTTCACCTCATCCAGGGTGTACCCCGCCTTGTGCCATAAGTCTCCTGGTATAAGCTCCAGTTCCCCACGATCCTGTATAAAGCGGTGTAAACGATGAGTGAGTGCTTCTATAGCTAAATTTGGACTCATACATCGTCTAAAAGCGTTAAATAAACACTGGAGGAGATTTTATTGTGGGGACACTATAGATCCACATAAAATTGTCTAGACAGAGCTTACACTAATGAGCTTCCAATGTTCCAGTGTCTAGCTGAAGCATATTTTCATCATCAGCGGCTATTTTCATAACAGCTCGTCTCCTACAGCACTAATGCTTTACAGAAATCTGTATCCAATTTTCTTTATACCTTGATCAACCCTAACATGTGTAGCTCAACTTCAGGAGAGACATTATTTTCAGGGAATATGCTTTAAGGTTTTTGATATGGTATGGTGAACCATAAAGGGTTCTTACTTTTATTTAAAAAAAAAAATGAATTAGATTCATTTCAAATCAACTAAGTTATAGGTTTAATTCATTAATTTTCTGTTCATTTATGTCATCTGAACTCAACATTTGAGTCATCTCCAAATCTGTTTTCTGTAGAGCACAGTTTATGTATAGATATGCATATGGAACTTATACCTTTGAGTAATATACAGTATGACATGCTACTACTTACGCTAGGCCTATTTATGCAATACAAGTTAAAATGTTACAGTCCTACCCTATATTTGATAATGTTCAATCTCTGAAAACTCATTAATAGGCTTAGTGAAGCAATGAACCCTGCAGCATGTTATCACACTGCATTTTAGATATTAATGCACACATTCACCAAGAAATAATCTGCATTTATATCTTTAAACATTACTAAATGTCTTGAATTTGTAGATTATTGTTATATCTGTTAACATTCAACAGACAATTTTTAATGTGTGCAACAGGGGAGGCAGAAAAGATGGGAGAAATTTGCCCAAGAATAAAACTGGCTTAAGGGATCAGAATGCAGCACAAAATCTTAAACTGGAAATTACTCAATCAACCAGTAAATCTATATATTTGCAGATTTCCTGATTTCGCCTAAAATCAGCAAATATATATTTACATATTTATTATAATTTATAATTTAAATTTAAATTTAAATATTTATTATATTTATATATTTTAACTTAAGATTTTGTCTTGCAGAGGCACAATAGATGGAGCACTTGGTAAAACTATAGACAATAAATCATGGAAAACTGAAAACTCTTCTCAAAGAAACTGAAGTGCTACAGGCAACAAAATTTTCCAATAACAGCTTAGTCTTGCCCTAACAAAATTACCTAAACACTGAGTACTAAATCAGTGGGAAGTTTTTCTTGATTACAGCCCTGGACAGGTGAGGGCCATTCACAATAACTACCTGGCAGGTTGCTCATCTAACCCCCTAGTGACCAGGGTCAACCTAGTAGGTACAGTAAGCCAACTCCTGGCCGAGTCATTGCAAAGTAATGCAGCAGTAATTTGATCCACATTTGCAGTGGAACAATGAAATGCAAAACGAACTTTAACCTTGACTTTAACTAACACATGCACAAGTTTCGTAAAACAAATGAGTTAGAAACTAAATGAAAATCTGGTGACTCTCAAATGCTTAAGATACATTTTTTGTCATCAGTGTCACGTTTGTCTCCCTTTTGGCTGAGATCCAGCACTGCCTTTTATGAAGGAGCTGAAAGAAGGTAGAATGTTTTAGGAACTGGGTATAGAATATTCTAAATTTGGGAAAACTAGACTTTACTGATGTTTCTACATTGCTAGTCATCAAATCTTTAAGAACATCTTTCCCATTTTTTCACCTTCCCTTTCATTGTTTAGATGATCTTACATTGTTGCTGAATAGGATACATGAGGTCATTTTCCAGTATGTCATCATCTTTGTTTGTTAGTATTTTACATTTCAGGCCCAACTTGGTGACTTGAGCCATCTGTTCTCTCTCACATTGGGCTTTCATCCTCATCTCCTCTCACCATAGGGCAATACAGTAGGTCTGGAGATCTAAGTAGGATGGGAGAGGCTCTGATCCCATCATACAGTTTGAGGGTAGAGATGTTGGGATTGGAGCTACATTTTCAGGGACATCTGCATTGTTAATGGTGTTTAGATCTGCTTAACTGTATAGTTTATAACAAATAAGCTTTAATCAAATGTACAGTACAAACAGTGTGTGTGTGTGTGTGTGTCCTTAGTGGAACCTCCTGAGTGCAGTCCAGGGGGTCACACAGTTTTGCAGAACCCATACCGGAGCACAAGCTTCAGCTCCCAGCTGGGTCCCCAGTCAGGCTTGCAGGAGAAGCTCATCTGTGACCACTCACTGACACCTGGCTGGTATAAGTTCCAGATCTTTGATAAACCAGCTCAAATGCCCACCAAGTGTGTTGAGGTACAGTAAATATGTTTAATTTATCCAAAGTTAGAATCCAATGTCAGGCTCAAATGGTATAACATTGGTGCACTGTAAACTTTGAGAGTTCAGCTGGTTTAAAAGTCCGCTGTAGTTATTTAGGTTTGGTTTACATTTTCAAGGAAACAATAAAAGAAAGAAAGGAAGAAAAAAAAAAGGGAAAAAAATGCACACACACACACACACACACACACACACACACACACAAAATCTCAGCAAGGATTAAAATTTTTTAATGCCGCTTATTTATCAATGGCTTTCAGTTATATAGTGCAGTCTTTCAGGATAGTTATATGTTCTAATATTCCCCATGTAATCAAAAGGCACATTTTATGTATCATAATTCTTTTGTGTGGCAATACAGGAGAACTTCAAGAATGACTTTTATCAATGTTTTTTTATATGCAGTATGTGTTTGCGTTGGCGGTGGTAATGTGTTGCAGTTCCTCTATAATCATACATACTTTAAACTATTCACACATTGGGAGGCAGAACAGCATCCTGTGTGGTACAAGCAAATTATTTGCGTAGTTTGTTTAGAATTGTAACAAAATATGAAAAAAAAAAAATACT
This sequence comes from Clarias laeviceps, assembly GCA_030014305.1. Taxonomy (NCBI): domain Eukaryota; kingdom Metazoa; phylum Chordata; class Actinopteri; order Siluriformes; family Clariidae; genus Clarias; species Clarias laeviceps. The sequence goes on along the minus strand of JAQMYJ010000003.1, from coordinate 9,559,914 downwards.
GAATCAAGATATTTATTTGCAATATTAATCAAACTGCACATAGATATTGGGATAATATTGTATTGGTTGGTCGTTGGTGATTTCCTTCCCTACTATTTCATTAGAGGAAGTTCATCTACTACTACTACTACTACTACTACTATGAATAACAATAATTATAATAATTATAAGAACAACAATAATAATAATAATAATAATAATAATATTGTATTCAATGTCCCCTCTCCGGACACTCAAGGAAACCTTACAATTTGTAAAAGAATTATTGTGCGAAGACACAAAATAATACAGATATTTGAACATACTGTATATTAACTTTGCAGGTGGCATAATAGCTTAGTAGTTAACCTTACACCTCTAGGACTGTGAGTTTGAATCTTGCCTTTGGTCTGTGTGTGGAGTTTGCATGGTCTCCCCATATGTGCTTGGTTTCCTTTGGATACTCCATTTTCTTTTCACAGCCCAAAGAACTGCACTGTAGGCTGATTGGCATTTCCAAATTGTGCACACATTCTCATGACCCACTTTGTGCCAGGGGTTCCCTGAAATAGGCTTCAGTCCCTTCACATCACAAAAAATTATAGGAGGTATGACAAATCAAATCAATGGACCCTTAATCGCAATTTAAGCCAACTTAAAAACATATGTTTGAAGAGCATGGTGTCCAGTGATGTGTAATGTAATGTGAGAGGAAGTAAGTATATACTGTAGAAAGGCTATATATTGAGAAGCTGTTACTTTCTGTGATTTGCCTAGGTGAATCACTGTGGTACCCAGGCTCCAGTGTGGCTCTCTCTAGCTGAAGGGGATACTCTCCCACACCCCCTGGAGGTTAAGAAGTTAACAGCGTGTGCTACTTGGCAGTTGTTCAGCGGGCCTAATAAGGAGTGCTGTCTATTTCGAATGCCTGTTACCGTGCGTAACTGTGGGCAGTTTTATGTGTATCACCTGCAGCCTACACAGGGTTGTATGGCCTACTGTGCTGAGGGTAAGTCATTCAGCCTCATAAATATACAAGGGCAGTGCAACTTAATGAACATTATTCAATGTTACTAGTACTTTTCATATGTAGGTCCCTGAATTTTGTTTGTACAGAAATGTCCGATTCCCCTGAACCAACCTGTGAACCAGAGCACAGGAACAAAGATGGAAGTTGCAACGGTAACCCCAATGCATGCAGATCATAATTTATTGTGCAATAATGTTGCTGATGATGCTATTAAAATTATTTTTTGACATTATACCAAACCCAATGACCTACAGTGGGGCAAAAAAGTATTTAGTCAGCCACCAATTGTGCAAGTTCTCTTAATTAAAAAGAGGAGAGAGGCCTGTAATTTTTATCATAGGTATAAATCAACTATGAGAGACAAAATAAGAAAAAAAAAATCCAGAAAATCACATTGTAGGATTTTTAAAGAATTTATTTGCAA
>JAQMYJ010000003.1:9538238-9556044 GCA_030014305.1 Clarias laeviceps | reverse complement strand
GTACACACTCTCCTAACACACATTTCAGTCCAAACAGCTTGAAAAAGTGCATGTAGGACCGTATGACCCCTTTAACATTATGGCTTATTTGCTTTGGTTGGATTGTAGCTGAAGCCCAAACTTGCTTCTATCTGGGAGGATGGAAAGGAGCATGAGTTGGTCATAGAGAGCACTGTTCCTGTACCCTGTCTTTCAGAAACCTGCACGCTCTCATTGCAGCTCAGCACCAGTAGCCAAGGTACCTATCATTTTTAACATTGCCATACATAACTAAATGTTGCTAAATCCATTGAGGGGAAAAGATCTTTTTGATAATCATTCATACATGATAACGCTTTAGATCAAGGTGTACCCAAACTGACAATATGTAGTATATTGTTATTAAACCATGTATATAAGCATTAGCACCCCAATCCAACTCTTGTATCATTTAATCATTTATATAATAAGAAGAATAAGTTACATAATTAACACATGCATCAACCGATGTTCAAAATAGTGATTAAATTTAAACATACTTTGCCCCATATAGGAAATAAAATCACACTTTTGTGTAACTTTTCCACTGAGTGCACCAAGAATGTGGTGCCTTAGGTGCACAAGCCAAATGTATACTGTATATTCAAATACACTTTGCAAATAACCCAACACAGCATGTGTAATCCAAGTAAATCTAATTTGTAATGGAAAAAAAAGAATTACCAGTGGTTTAAAACAATGAAATAACCTCTTAGAAATTACACTTAATTATCTCTTTAAAACAGTGATTATTTTAACAAAAACAAAGCTACTCACAAGCTTCTGCTTTGTACAGCAAAAATTTTAACTTGATAAACGAGCAAGCAATTGAAATATGAGTAATACGTATACGCTTTGTCTGCCGAGCGTCACGTAATCACAACTGAGCCCATGATTCTCTCGCGCACATCATGCTCAGGCTCAGTGCGAGTGCCTCACTCGTATAGTCAACATCCATGCGTCATAGCATTGTGACCATGTGTGTGCGCATAAAGCATTTTTGGTTAATACATGTCCAAGTGGTAGTGACTGTTCTTTGACTGTATACTGCAACAAAGGCCCCTGTGAAGAAAAACGTTAAAAATGTTGTAGCGGTGCGGGAGATGAATCTGTTTAATGACGATGCAATGTCACATTTCCGCGAAATCATCAAAAGTGTTTTGGATTACAGGCATGTTTCTGGAATGAATTATGCTCGCAATCCTAGGTTTAAGTGTTTAATTTTGAAGTGCATGTCTATCCTAAGCTGTTGTCTGTTCAGATGAGGAGGTGCTAGGTCCTGATCTGGCTCTGTCCTCCTGTGAGGTGAAGCTGTCACATGCTCCCTGCCAAAACGGAGTGTGCAGCCAGGCACTGCTTCACTACAGCGCAGTGACTGATCTCAGCAAGGATGGAGATAGAAACACTGAAATATCCATCAAACCTATAGTCAGCACTGATTTCCTCTGGAATGGATATATACCAGAAAGTGTGCAGGTATTTCAAAAAGATATTGCTCAAGTCTGTAATGATATAATATTATGTATGACATAGAGTCTGTATAGCTTTCGTGAAATTATATGTTTTTTTTTGTTTGTATCATGTTTAGATCATGGTAAAGGATATCCTACCTGCTTATTGCTACATTTTCACTGATCCTCACATCATAACATTTGATGGCAGGTACAGTAATACATTTAAAAAATATTACAAAGGAAAAAGAACACATGAGAGTGAGTTACTGTACAAGCACGATGCACATGCATTGGATCTAAAATGGTACTGGAAGCATTGACCAATAAGCGCTTATCTGTTCCCTGTTCCTAGGACATATGATAACTTCCATGTAGGCACATTCGTCCTGTACAAGAGCACAGTTCAGCTGTTCGAAGTGCACGTGCGCCAGTGGGAGTGTGCTAGTATAACAGCGCACCCAACGTCCTGTATGTGTGGCTTCGCAGTCAGAGATGGAGCCATGGTCATCTCTTTTGACATGTGTAATGGATTGGCTGGAGAAACAAAGCCACGCCTCATAGTGAAGAATGGAGATCTGGCAAAGAGCAGAATTCGCATCACTGACTCTTATCAGGGTCGAAAAGTGACTGTAAGGCACTGTTACCCAAACTAAATAATTAAATAGTGTATTAATGGTAATTCTTATAAACCTTATAATTGTGGGTTTCTTATAATTTTATTTTTGCTAGAGTCTTCTGATCTTACTTTAATTTTTAATTATTTGCATGGTCTTTTCATCAGAAAGTGCACACTTGTGTAGATGTAAGAATATACTGTATATTTAATAAACTCTCTCTCTGTTGTAGTTGACATTCTCTTCAGGTGCATTTGTTCGGGCAGATGTAGCTGAGTGGGGCATGAGCCTGACTGTGATGGCCCCCGGGTCTGACCGGAGCCACACTGAGGGTCTTTGTGGAACTTTTGATGGACAACCACTCAATGATTACCACAGAGCAGGAGGGGAAACTTTAAAAGATAGTAATTCTTTTATTAATGCATGGAGGTAAGACCTTTAATTCATATTGTAATAATCTGGTGAAAAAGAAGTTTTCATGAAAAATTTTAATCATCGAGTTTCTGTTTTTTCTCAATGTGTTTTATATTTTTCAGATTTAGAACAATCTCTCTGTCTCAACCCTAATCTTAGCTTTGATTTTTATTTATACATTTTAATTTAGATTAATTATTTGGAATTTGCATTATTACAATGCCTTTTTTTGACCATTTTAGAATTTTGCACTGTTATACAATAAACAACAAGTATCACCTACAATTAATGATTTATTTTTTTTATCATACAAGAATTATGATAAAAATCATTTGCAAATGTTAAAAGGCTTTTCCCATAGAACCAGTTGCTTATATGATTTTCTGACTTTTTGGTTGATATGTTTGAATTTCTTGGCGTTTACTTAAAATCAATGAAAGGTGAATTTTAAATGAATGATGTCCATTTTTTGCTCCTTAGGCTAGAACCAAGCAGCAGCTTTTTTGACAAAATCCCAGCCGACGAGAACCAAATGAGCATCCGTCCCTTCTGCCACTGTGAGGAGCCACGTCAATCAAACCTTACACCTAATCTTCCCTCTAGCTCTTTCCCCTGCTCTCATTTAGCCCATTTTTACTCCCCTTCTATAATCCCTTCCCGGGATATCACAGCAGAATATATCAGACCCATCAAGCTTCTCACAGGCATTGCTAGAAACCATCCCAAGGCACACCGACAGGCTACTGGCACTCAGAGTCGAGGGAGGTACCAGAACCACAAACAAGCTTCATCAGCCACTGATCAGAGTGTAAGCCAGTCACACTCAGAGAGCTTGAAGTATTTTTTCCCTGAAGACCAGGTTCTATCTACACATTCCGAACTACCAGCACCAACATGGCCTACTGAGTCTGGTCTGACCGAGGCAGATGCCCAGAGGCTGTGTGGTGATGCCTTGCGTAACTCCACTGTGGCGCTTGGCTGTGTTGGCCTGTTGGATGAGGTTATGGAGAAGGCACTGCAGATGTGTGTGATAGACCAGCAGCTGAAGGATGAAAGAGCCTGGCTTGGAGCCACCTTGCCCCTTCTGGAAAATGAGTGTGAGAGGAGAGTGGTGCAAGAAAAGGGAAGAAGAGAGGAGCTCCGGGATGTCCTTGCCTTCCTTAAGTGCCCGAACCTTTGCAATGGCAATGGACAATGCACGAAGCGTGGCTGTATGTGTTTTCCTGGGTTTGGCTCATATGACTGCAGCCAGGTCTCTGGTGAGTCCAGAACGACTACACTTGCAACAAAAATGTCTGTAAATGTTTTTAACAGTAGAATCTATTCTTCTCTTGTTGGGAGAATGGGCCAGGAAGTACAATAAACAATGACTTCCCATAGTACATACGATCTGCTATATAATTTACATATTATACCATATATAATTATTATAGTACATTTATACCACATTGCTATTTATTATTGATTTTGATTACTTTTGAATTTACACATTATTAAACAATCATTCAAGCAAGTAATTTATTAATGAATAAAAAATAATCACTGCCAAAATGTCACTATATTAAAGTAATAAAGCACTCTAGTATATTGTTAGAAAACAATAATAGTAGCATCTTAATTTTTTTTTTTTTCAGATCAGACCCCAGAGATCACAGAATTGGAGGGTGGAGGACTCTGTGATGTAAAACACAGCTCCTGTTCCACTGTCAGAGTCTTTGGGAAAGGCTTTAGGAACACATTTGAACTAAAATGTGAAGTGATGAAGGAGAAAGTAATGTCTTTCTTGATTTTTTATTTATTTATTTATTTGTGCTTTGTATACACTAGTTGGATGTAAATGTCTCCTTTTTTGTACAGATAGGAGATGGAGAATCACTGGGTGATCCTCTAGTGGTTACTGCACTGTTCCTTAGCTCATCTGCTTTAAAGTGCCAGCTCCCTAGTGGAGATGTACAACTTGCCGATGTCCACCACCCACCTGTCACTCGCTGGCAAATCAAGGTGCCTGTTTTATATACTGTTTGCATTGCATTGAAAAAGTTGAAAGTCTATGTTAGATATGCTGTTGGCATCAGAGGTCCGAAATAGTGGCGAGTCTAATATAAAGCCCACATTTTAGCAGGAATAATGTATAATTGCAGTATTTTAATAATATTTATCTAAAATGTTTTGACACTACATCAGATAAAATATGATAGGCCTATTTATCAAGAACAGTATAACTGTATAATGAATACATGAACTTAAATCACTTTTGCACATGCACAATTCATGAATATAAACGCCATGGTGGTTTTTATTTGCATATTAAGTGAATATGCCCCAAATTGCATACTCATTAAAGTCATACACTCCATGTATGAAATGCTATTACACATGTAATGTGAAAAGAGACAGGCTCCACAATTTTTGTAGCTGTCACAGTTATACACACGCTAATGTTGAATAATAACTTCATCTTCTTTTTGCTTTGTGCAGGTTTCCAATGATGGCTACAGCTTCAGCAATGCCAAGATATTCACACTATTTGATGGCACATGTCAAGAGTGTACACTGAGCAATGGGGTTCGGTGCACTTTAAAGGTGTGTAAACATCTCTACATAATAAGATCTTTAAAACTGCCATTAATGTATTAGTCATATATCTTTGTAACAATCTGCAAGGACTTAGAAATGTAGATGTCTTAAAGACATACCTTCTTCTATACAGTTAGAGCTAGTAAAAGTTAAGAAGTTAAATATTTTGACTATGCGGCCAAGTCATTATGCAGAAGCATTCTGAAAAGATTATTGCATCTGCATCCGCGTTACTTTAACACATGCAAATGTTTATTCCATGTAAATTATTTCTGCTTGGCATGTTTTAACATGCAAACAGGCTTGGCAACAAAGGTTTACTGGGTAATGGGCAGCTTGCAATCATTCTTAAACATGGAACATTACTTCACTGCACATGAGTTACCTTCAATCTTAAAAGCCATTCCTCTGAACCATTATGTGTGTTTGGAAACAATTTAGCAGATTGTGCCTTTTGGCCCCTCTCTTTGCACACGAGTCACATAATAATACATTATTATTTCCTATACCATGTACATATAATAGATCATTCTCCTTCTCTTTATAAGTATTTGCTAATAATAAAGATTCCAACATAAAACATTTTTAAACATTTTTAAATAATGTTACTTTTGTCTCTATATCGTTACAGATGTTTAGATGTTTATAAGAGCCCTGACAAGACATTATAGCTTAGTGGATGTGAGTCTGGCAGGGTGTGATTACAGTAACTCCCTGTTGCTTGTGCAACTGGTTGTTGTAGGAGTTTTGTTTGCACAGAGATTTACAAAACAAGACAGTGAACAAAAAAAACAACACAGCAAGAGACTTATAATACTAAAGAAAATATACATCAGCAATAACATTCAGAGCACCTATAAAAAACAGAGCTTGGGCTTATATCTGTCAATACATGGCGGCAAGATACGAACCACTTCCTGAACTGCCAGTCGGAGCGAGGCTTCAAACATCATTCATGACGTCAGTCGCCGTAAACAATACAAGCCTCGAAACACATGTCACTAAATAGTTCCTGGATTTCTCGACACACGCTTCGAAGCATCGGCACAGTACGTCCCATCACTACTGAAAACCCAAAATAATCAGAGCTCCGCCATCTACGGAGGACGGACTGGGCCCTGGAAACTAAAAATAAAACTTACGATCCTCTTGGGGCCTATGCCCTTACCGAGGATTGATTTGAGGGAGAGGGGTTGTGTGTTTGTGTGTACACTTTATACTTTAACCTGAGAGTGCACGCTTAAAGGACAACGCACCGCTCTCCCGCTCTTTCTCCGGCGTCTGAGGGAGGCAGAGGCTGGGTCTTTGCTTCTGTCTCTCGACTTTCTGCGCGCTTGTCCTTCCTTCCTTCCTTCCTTCCTTTCTTTCTTTCTTTGTCTGTGGCCCTGATACCTTACCGGTTCTACCTAAATGATCGCACAAAGTGCCGCGGTATCAGGACCCTTATATAGACACGCGGCCAGGTGCGGCGCGTTCACACTGATTACGGCGTTGCCTGGCAACCATGTGAATGAATGGCCGCGCCATTGTCTGTGCAGAACTCCGTGTGGTAGCAGCCTGCAGATCTGCCCGTTCTGAACAATTTATGCGCGGTTCTGCCCCTCGCGCGACCCGCGTCCTTATACATATGGCATTTCCAAGTGCGTTACAAGAACATTAAAAAGACAATAAATAGTTGGGAGAGAATATGGACTGTACATAATAAAATATAAGTAATTAAGAAACAACGTCAGAAAGTAGAATAAACTATAAAGTAGTTTTTGAAGAAATGCAAAAATAATTGCACAAGAACACAAGTAAATAAAATCTAAAGAAAATTAAATAAGTTAATGAAATGAGTTTATAAAAATGAATTAAGTTTATAAAAATGTTGAGATATTTCAAAAGAAAATCATTATTTTATTTGTTCTTACTGATATACATTTGGACATGTTTATTTACACCTTCTCAGAACAGCAGCTGTAGCATTGATGGTCAGTGTTATGGAGAAAGTGAGCACAGTCCCAGCAGCCCCTGTCTCATCTGCCGACCCGACCTCTCCAAATACACTTGGTCCATTAGTGAGAGTAAGACACTGTACTGTACCTGTTCATATTAATGAAGAGGCATTTGATGCTGATGTTTGTGTTTAAAAACCATTCATTCCTGTCATTGTATCCATGTAATAAAATCTTCTTGTTTTTTCTGTCAATAAGTATAATGTATATAAAATGTGTAGTGATATAATTTTTAAGTGATATAATCCACATCAAAACCTGGGCATGTAAGTTTTTTTTTTTGGATTGTCACATTGTGTTCCAGAAAATCAACCTCCAATATTTCATTCAGAACAAAGTCTCCTGCAGACATTTTATGGGGAAAACTTTGTGTACCAGTTTGTATCCACTGATCCAGAAGGTTCTGCGGTTCAGTTCACTCTGCTGTCTGGGCCCAAAGATGCTGTTCTTTCTCCTGCTGGCCTGCTCATCTGGAAAGCCCTTTCACCCTCCCCTGCAGCATTTGAGCTGGCTGTGATAGATGACTGTAATGCAGAGACACACGCCACTGTAAAGGTGAGGTGTAGTTTGCTTATTCTATCAAATCCACACTCAGTTTAATCATTCATTTTTCCAAAAAAAAAAATAATAATAATAATGTTTTCTAGTTACACTTAAATATTTCTACATAAAGTACTGTTTAAAAGTCTTGAGCCACCCTCAGTCCATTATATTTTGCTTCCAAAGAGTCAGACTTTCTTGTATGTTTTAATGCAGTCTTGACAAATAGTTCTTCAAGTTTTTTTCTCTCATTTTCAGTGCAGTGCATGAACCTGACCAGCTTCAGGGGAAAGTATTTTGTGTGTTAACCCACACAGTGACCTATGAATTATTTAAGCATAAAAACATATAATTTAAGGCATGAACCAGTGAGAAACAGGTGCAGATGATGACAGATGATCAGGCTGGTGATTAGTATACTGGTGATGCTGCATGCTGAGTGGTTGGAACAGACGAGAGGGGGATGAGGTTGCTGCTGAGGTTGTTACATAAACCACCAATTTTTAAATTGGATCTTTAGGCATTTGCAGTCTGTTAGAGTTAAACATTTGCTCCAATTTAAAAAATATATAATCATCATTATTTAGTGAAATTTTATTTAACATGAAGAAATGAGGTGGTCCCGGGTTCAATTCCCGCCTTGGGGTCTGTGTTTGCATGTTCTCTCCATGCTTGGTGTGTTTCCTCCCACAGTCCAAAGACATGCAGATTAGTCTGATTGGTGTTCTCAAATTTCCCGTAGTGTGAGAATGGGCTTGGGTGTGTGTACAGTATGTATACGTGTGTCCTGCAATGAATTGGTACCCTGCATCATGCTCTAAGTCTCCAGGGAGAGGCTCCAGGCCCCCTGTGCCCCTGTATAAAGCGATATTGACTATGAGTGAGTAATGAAGGGGTGGCTCAAGGATTTTGCACTGTCTGCAGGTTATGCATAACAATTTAGCTTATCTGCAGGTTATGCATAACAATTTAAGTGCATACTATGACCACAAGAGGGTGGCAAGTGGCTTTCTAAAATGTGAACACAAACGTATTATACTTGATATCCATACCCAGTTCAGGTTGCTGCAGGATGTTCAAAAGAATAAAAGAATTAAAAGAATACAGTGTTTGCATATTCTTTATGATAGATAGATAGATAGATAGATAGATAGATAGATAGATAGATAGATAGATAGCAAATATTGGCTATAATGGAACTTATTGTGTATGAAAAAAAAAAACATCAGCCTTAGCCTTACACTTCACATTAAAACGCATTGCTGTTGAGACTAAGACTGCTGTTGTGAGTTATTTCAGGAATACATATACAGTATGTTTCCCAGGTCTCAGTGCGCCCCTGTGACTGCGACAATGGAGCCTCGTGCGTGACCAACATGAACTTCCCTCCTGGCAGTGGCGAGTATCTTTGTGTCTGCCCAGCTGGTCTGGAGGGAGAGAGATGTCAAGTTAATGTGAATGACTGCAAATCGAACCCGTGTCAGAGAGGTGACTGTGTGGATGGACTGAACTCTTTCACATGTCTCTGCCCAGCAGGTTTTACTGGTACATACTCATATTCTTTCTTTTTTTTTTTTGTGGCTGCTATTCTGTAGATATAATTATAGAAAGACATACTGTACTTGTCAGTGAGAAAAACTTTTGCAATCGTTGTTAAGGTTGTTTTAGTTCTGTTTCGATGCTGTGTTACTGCAGGTGTGACATGTGAGGAGGACATTGATGAGTGTGTATCAGCTTCATGCTTCCCTGGGGTAACCTGTAAAAACACACTAGGGTCATTTGTTTGTGGACCGTGTCCTGATCACTTCACCGGGGACGGGAAAACCTGCATCCGTGAGTTCATACCTCGAACTTTTCACTTTTACCAGCAGCATGACTTCAGTATCATTATTATTATTACTCCAAATTATTATTAGTAGTAGTAATTGTAGTTATTGTAGTAATATTAATAGTAGGAGATGAACCTTATCTAATAGAAGTTGCGTGTACTGGTTTGAAAGGCAAAGCAAGACACAGAGACCGCACAGAGGATCAAGGAGTCAAACCCAGACCCTTCAAACCCAACCTCAGCCCAGGTATGAAAGTCAAATTGAATCAGATTTACGTCTATCCTAAGACTTGTAGACTATAATACAGCTTGCTTCAGAGTTTTGAATCTGCTTTGAAGCTATCTGACAAGGTAGCATTCGTGTCAAATGAGGTAGCCATTTGCAAGTTACATACACAAAATATACTGTGATTCTATAGTTATAGTGGTGGCCAAAAGTATTGAGACAGAACAGGAATTTAATGAAATTGCTCTATATATCAATATTTACTATGAAATCCTTTATTCTTCAAAAAATGCTGGATTCTGCTGGCCATGGTGTCCAAAAGACATCTGTAGTAAAAAAAAATAATAATAATTAATTGCAAAAATTATTACTCGGTGCAAAACAAGCAGTTTGGCAACATGGAAAGCAAGTAAGACTTGATATACAGCTACCTTATGATTGAAAAGCTATGATTTATTATTTTTTTATGTCTAAAAAGTTTGTTTCCCTTGTCATCTAAATCATAATATTAATATTTTTTCTGTAGCTCAGAGCCCGTGCTCTGGGCGACCCTGTTACCCAGGAGTCCAGTGCTTTGAGAGTGTGTATACATCTGCTGGATATGTCTGTGGTCCTTGTCCTCAAGGTCTCCATGGCAATGGACAAACCTGCACATCAAAACCAGAAAACAGTAAGTAAAGATTGTGCAGATTGTGTCCTTCAAGAATGAATATTTTATCTTCTCAGTCTTGGCTTTATGACATGCAGAACATTTTACAGGGCTAACAGCGGTCACTAGAGAAAGGGACAGACCTGATGTTCTTTTCCCTTCATCATCCTCCACCTCATTTCAAAAATCTACAGAACCCACTGTAATAGCTGAGAGACCGCATTTCAATAAAAAGACACCATCACTCATTGAGAGAAAGACTACTTTAAGCTCTGTTAACCATGATAACAGTCCTGCAGCGGCTTCTGGATCTGGCAGGCAGCTTCATGAGCAGGACTCAAAGCCTGTGGTTGTTAAAGATGCGAGGACCTGTACTGATTCTTCCTGTTTTCCTGGTGTTTCTTGCGAGCCTTCCAGCACGGGACATTTTAAGTGTGGCCGCTGTCCTAACGGATACATTGGGGATGGGATCACATGTAAAGGTTAGCTTTTGCTCATAATTCTTGGCATTTAACTGTTTTAAATTCAGGCATGCCTATAAATCAGATTTATTTTTCTTGGATGCCTTTATAAAGGACGTTAAGTTGTTTTGTACAGGAAAGTCTTCAGGACAGGACTTGGGAAAAGTAGCATTTTTTCCGTTTTAAACAAGTGAGAGAGAGAAAGAGAGGTTGGCAATGGAATGTAGTGTGATTGATATAAGTGGTGGAGAGAATTGGAAATGTAACTAAAAACGATAAACATTAAAAAATATAACGTCATTCTATAATAAACAAAAATATGCAATAGGAAGAATGAAAATAACTTTTGTGCTCTGTTTGCAGCCACATGTCGTTATCCATGTGGTCAGAACATGGAGTGCACTCTACCTAATACATGCACATGTAAAGAAGGATACACTGGATATAACTGCCACATTGGTGAGCTCTCTTTCTTAAATTAGCTACTATCTGAAGAAAGTTTCACACAAACACATTATGCGCATATCAACCCATAATCTCAAAATCTGTTTCATTTTTATCAGCTGTGTGTCGTCCTGACTGCAAGAACAGAGGGAAGTGTGTAAAGCCCAATGTCTGTGAGTGTCCTGCCGCATACAGTGGACCAACCTGTGAGGAAGGTAGGATTTGTCTCTCAATCACTGACACTCACGATCAATAACTTTCAGCAGTCAAATTTACAATGAATTTACAAGAAGTGTTCAAGGAAAACTGGGACTTGTGATGAAACATCTGGTCAATGAAGGGTTAACACTGATTAATATTTACCGAAGACTTTCTGTGAGGAGACTCTTAAAGAAGGCCATGCTGCCATAAATGACAGCTGAGGTGGTTCGAGCCCACTGCATGAACATTCTGTGAGTGGAGCGCCTGAGTTAGCTGAAACTGACAGCTAACTTGTCGCTAATCGTTCATCCACTTGCACATTACAGGAGTTATTGCCATGTCCCCATATAGTCCTGATCTCCCTCCAAGCCATTTCCACATGTTTGGGTCATTAAAGAAGTTTCTGGGAGGCCAACGTTTCAGACATGAAGCGGCAGTCTGATCATGGCTCTGGTGTACTGAGAAAACTTTCTATCTTGATGGTATCCAAGCACTAGTGAAACAATGGGATAAGTGCCTAAGTGTAGCAGGGGATTATATAGAGAAATACTCTTACTCTCAGAACTGTGCGTCTGGTAGTCCTGGTTTGACATGAAATTAATGAGAGGTTTTGGAGGAAATTTATGAGGTTGTTCTAGAACAAGCATAGAACAAGACAATGAATGCTTAGGAATTTGGTTAAATAATCTTATATTTAGCTTTTTGTAAACGTTTAATTGAAAATTATAGATAATTTTAACTGCTAATCAGATATTTTCACTTGCTACGATTTTGCAGTTCATCATTTATGTTGCTGTGCATTTCATTGTTTTCTTTGCTTTGCCTCCCAGCTACATGTGACCCACCGTGTCAAAATGGAGGCAGTTGCTTGTCCAGGAACCTGTGCACCTGCCCCTATGGCTATGTGGGGCCACAGTGCGACATTAGTGAGCAGAGTTTTCATTTACTTGAGCATTGCATTCTGACAACAGTGTTTTAACTATAAAACTACCCCTAATTTTGTATATCTAGAAAATTTTGCATACTTTTTTTAAGAATTTGTCTTCATTTTATCAAATAAATCTTCAATATTCAATTTTGCAACTTCATATTGATTTTATCTGTGGCTGTGCGTCTACAGTGGTGTGTACCCGCCACTGTGAGAATGGTGGGGAATGTGTATCTCCTGAAGTGTGTAGGTGCAAGCCTGGCTGGTATGGACCAACTTGTAACTCAGGTACTTGCCTGTATTCTTTTGTGTAGTAGAAAATCAATGTTGTTACAGGGGGGGAAAAAATCAGTTTTGACTGCTACATCAGAGACTACTTCCAATAATGTTCCTTAAAGAAAGCTTTAACTTGTAAAAGACAGAATTTGTTTTTCATTGTTAAATAATTTTTGTATTTATTTATTATTAGGCTTAGTTTGTGTCAGTCAAAACTTTGAGTTTTATTATTATTATTATTATTATTATTATTACCGCACTGTAAAATAGCATATGCCCATCAACATTCCCCTGGTAACACGGTGACAGATTTCTACTGTATATATTCATTAGTCCCTTTGAAACTACTACAAAAATGTTAAAAAAAACATTTAGTGTGACTTACATACCACACTAGCCTGTGTCTATGCTAGCAGTGTTCAATAATCAACTGTAATCTATTTGTTTGTATTTCAGCTGAATGCAAGCCTGTGTGTCTGAACGGTGGTACCTGCATCAAGCCTAACATCTGTGCATGTCCTAGTGGCTTCTATGGATCACAGTGCCAGATAGGTACAGTGCAGTTATAGAATATTTTGTGAGCCTTGATACCTATGATACCTTTACAAAAGCTTATCCTAGTAACAAGTGTATGTCGGGAATAACACATTAAGACACATACTGTATGAATACACATGTTTGCATCTAGGAATAATTTAACATAGCTCATCAACCTACTGACTTGTTTTTGGGAGGTTGGAAAACGCCGCAACAATGCCATATTTACTTATATTACTCATAAGACATAGCTAATTAATATACAGATAATTTTGTGTGAAGAACAATATAAAATAAAATAAAACAGGGTACTTTTTTGTTGTTGTTGTTGTAGCTGTGTGCAACCCTCCCTGTAAAAACCGTGGTCAGTGCATGAGGAACAATGTGTGCTCCTGTCCTGAAGGCTACACTGGCAAAAGATGTCAAATCAGTGAGTGTCACATTTCTAATATTATAGTTCCTCAGACAGAGATTTATTCATGTATTAATTATGACTTAGTTATTTCATCCCCCACATCAATAAAAGTGCCAAACCTGTCAGGTACAAATTCTATCTGCGTTTCAAATTCCTGCTGATTTTAACTAACTCTTTCACTGACTGTGTGTGATATTGTGCTAGAGTTTCTGGTATATGGATAAAACACAAAAGGCACAAAAGTTGCATTAATCAATGTTGCACAATAAGATACATCTAGACTGTATGTGAATGCAACAGTTTTATTTTGATTTGAAAGCTTAGCTACCTACCTATCTTTAAATATACTGTACATACTCATACTGTCCAAGAAATAGCAAATGTTTAAATGGTTTTGACTACCTTGTATTACACTTGCATGTTTGCGCACAGGTGTATGTGATCCAATGTGCATGAATAAAGGGAAGTGTGTTGGACCAAACACCTGTTCCTGTGCTTCTGGCTGGCGGGGGGAAATCTGTGACATCCGTAAGTGAGCTGGTATAAAGTCAAGCCTTCTAGTAATTATATTTGATATACTGTACTGTAAAAGAAATGCTGTAAATTTATAATACGTATTTTAGAGCAAAGTACTTAATATTTTACAGGACCACACTGTAAACAATTAGGCAGTGAATTGGTTTACGGTAAAATAACAGAATGCATAGTGGGATATCTATCAATTTCAGCAGGGGTGCGACTCAAGGGGTAACCTTAGGTTCTGAAAAATGAGTCCAACATGGATTTACTAAAATGTCCACTTCCTAAAATGACCTATAAGATGTCATCTGTGTCCCACAACAGAAATAAACATGGTACAAAGAAAATGGTTTTAGTTTCCATAGGTAGATTTCCCATTCATGACAACTGTACATGAGTAAATTTTCATGCAATATCATATAATCTATATAATACCATAGATTATTATGCATAATTAGGGAAATGGCTGATTTGAGTTGTATTGCAGGTGTCAAAACCATAGCTGTCCACTATGCATACTGTAGATAACTGGAATCATTGTAGTTTAACTTACCACAAGAAATGTAAGAGCTGACATGGGGTGATGCGTAGAGTATGGATGACAGAGTTCAGTTAAATACTTAGTAACATTAGCATATAAATAAAATGTTGGTTTATTAATTAATTTTAGCCACCTTAACATTTTAGCTAAGCAAAGGCTAAGCTGGCTAGTTTGTGGTAATTGAGGTAAGTAGCTACGTTCCAAGGGTCAATTCATTCTGCAAATTTGCTCATTTATTGTATGCGTTAACCAGGGATTTGGAAGAGTCAGCTATGAGTCCAGCCATGATGACAAAGATCAAACCTCAAACAGTTGAGCTTTAAAATTGCTCTTCAGAAAATCTATGGCTGACATCATGGAGAATTTGTCCATTTCCTCTTATATAGTCTATGGTATAAATGGAAAAAAAATCTCCTTGTGTCAACTTTGAATTGACCTTTACGTACTAGTGAAACCTTTAATCAGTGCAAGCTTGATGAGATAGTTATAGTGGCTCAGTGTTTAAGGCTCTGCAGAATGTTGTGTTCAAATCTCAGTATATCAGAGGCTGTAATGTATGGGATCTTTATTCCCTATCCTTAACCTTCAAATTAGATGTATGCTGTCAGCCACATGAGGACATGTACTAAATTGTGTTTTATTTTGTCCTATCATTATATTTACAAGTATTTTATAGTATATTACAGGAAAAATACAATATACTGTAAGAATAACAGCAATTACCTGTATAGATAGTTCAGTACTCTACTGTAAATATGGTTTAGAGTTATTTACTGTATGTGTAAGAAGTTTACTGGCAACTTTCCTGTACAGTACACTACAGTAAATGTTTTTGCAGTATAGGTGAGAATACCAGTACAACATATTAGCAATACACATTATGCATAATTTCTGTTCTATATGTAGCGATTTGCTTACAGAAGTGTAAAAATGGAGGCGAGTGTGCCGGCCCCAACACGTGTCACTGCCAAGCTGGATGGGAAGGTTTACAGTGCCAGACTTGTAAGTCTAACTGATCTCTTGGTGTCTATTAAACAGTAATATACAGTATTCTATTTTTAAGCTTTCATGTCTTTTGGATTTGGATTTTTTGACACATAATGATGAGTCGTATTGTATTATTAAATACAGCCATCTGCAAACAAAAATGCCAAAATGGAGGAAAGTGTGTGCTTCCAAACTTCTGTCAGTGTCGCTCAGGGTACACAGGAACAAACTGTGCTGTCCGAGTAAGCTGAGATTCAACTTCCTACTCACTGTTCTTATATTATTATTATTATTATTATTACAAGCTACACTTTGATATAATATAATGAGTATGGAACATAAAGTAAGTCTGAACTCTGAATTTTCAGACAAGATGATAAAAGAAGAAGAAACGTATCAGGAGATGGTTTTATAAATGAAGTCTCTACCCATCTCATGCTCCACAGGAGTGGACATCTGAAAAAGAGAGAGAGAGAGAGAGAGTGTGTGTTCTTAAGTTTGTGTAAATAAATTTGAGCCAAATGTTCAGGCAGCAGCCAAAGTGATTATACTCAATGATCTATGATCACACATCCAATTCTGCAGTTTCACTCTGCTGTTAGGTGAGTGAACTCAACAAAGCGTGTCATGTCCTAAGAGTATTACATTATTCTCCATTTTCAGCTGTTAAGCTCATCAGTTTTTTTCTGTAAATCACAATGTATAAAACAAACTGTAAGGATGGATTACAGCTAATTGTGACATGTAACAGATTGATGATCTTATATTTTATACATGTACATTTCCTAAAAAAGTATTGATTTTATTATTATTATTATTATTATTATTATTATTATTATTTTACTGTGATATTTGTTTTATTTTGTTAAACAATTGTTTTAAGTTTATTGTTTTATTTGATGTTTATGTATTTTATATTGGAATACAATAAATGTTAAATGTACATTTGTAGTCCTGGTGTTTCTTTATACTGTATAAAGGTGTTGGATGTGTAATATATATATATATACAGTACACTACCATTCAAAAGTTTGGGTCACTTCCTACAGTATTTCTACTTTTGGACGGTAGTTCAAAAGTTTGGGGTCACTTCCTACAGTATTTCTACTTTTGGACGGTAGTTCAAAAGTTTGGGGTCACTTTCTAACTCCATGATTGTTCCTGATTTTTATTTCTTTCTACTGTTACGTTGACATGTATGTGTTGCATGCATAGCTGCTTGTTGCAACATGCGCGCTTTCTCTCTCTCTCTCTTGCTCTCCCTTTCTTACAGGTGGCCCCGCCCTAATTGGACATCCCGGACGAGCCCCCACTTTATGTTACGTCCCAGGTTTAGGGTCTAGGAGTAACATAAATAATAATAAATAATAAATCTCTACACCGAAACTTTCCTTAGTGCTCTTTTTTTATTTTTCCAAAACAGGAAGCTTTTAACTTCAGGGCTGGGCCAAGGCCAAAATAACAACAAAAATATTGAACCTAACTCCCCCCACAAAACTTAATACACTAAAAGAAAAAGCCAAACAAAAAACACAGGGACTAAACTACCTCCCTGACTATTCGGAAAAACATAAACAAACGAGTCTTATAAAGAAAATGGCACCCAGCCCCTACAGCTTCCTTAGCATACTATTCACATTCACACATTATGTACAGTGCAGATCTGTTACATACTCTGAAAATTTTTACAGCCTTTATTTAATCTGTATAGTTATCGAATGCTGTGTACTTACTGTGTATAGTGTCTTTGTCAATAGTCCAAAATGCGGCTGCCAGGGTTCTCACTAGATCAAGAAAATATGATCATATAACCCCAATATTATCATCCCTGCACTGGCTATCTGTTCAGTTTAGAATTAATTACAAAATAGTACTACTTACATACAAGGCTTTAAATGGTTTAGCTCCCACATATCCAGCCAGTCTTCTGATACAGTACGCTACAATCCACCACGTTCCTTAAGATCACAAAACTCCGGACTTCTGGTACTGTAGTTCCCAGAATTTCAAAATCTACAAAAGGATGTATGGCATTTTCATATTTAGCTCCAAAGCTTTGGAAAAGCCTTCTAGACAGTGTTCGGGGCTCAGACACAGTTTCCAAGTTTAAAAGTAGACTCAAGACACATCTCTTTAATCTGGCATACACGTAACTCATCCCATAACCTCATACTCCAGTA
>JAQMYJ010000003.1:9522706-9538138 GCA_030014305.1 Clarias laeviceps | reverse complement strand
GAGTTTTTCCTTGCCACTGTCGCCGTCACCCTTGGCTTGCTCATCAGAGACATTTCATTCATCATTCATTCATCTCAATATTATCTAGACACATTTTTCTCACACATACACACTTCCATAAATTTTCTTTTCAAATTTTCTTTTCATTTTCGTGAAGCTGCTTTGAGACAATGACCATGTTAAAAGCGCTATATAAACAAAATTTAATTGAATAACAAATATAGTGTTATTATGTAGGTCTGTACTTTCACAGTCGCAAACAGCCGGAATCGAATTCCTTGTGTGTCAACATACTTGGTCAAAAAAAACTAATTCTGATTGTAATTCTGAACACATGTCCAATCTTAGATCTGAACCACTTTCAGTGTGGTGTAACTGAAGACAGAATAAAGCTGTTAAATAAATATATACATATCTAATACATACCATTAAGTTTATGTCCTAAGAAATATATTCTGTAATACACAGTATGTACCACAAGTGCCTAGTCTGGATGTTTTTCAATTAGATCAATATTTTTCTTGATTTACATTCTTATAAAGTACACATCTTACTACTCTTGAAGTAACTTGAATGTATCTCTTCAAATAATGAGATTTAAACAAAATAAATAATATAAATGATGGAAATCTTCTGACTTGTAGGATATTATAGCATAAAATTTTGATTGTTTCAATAAATAATTAATAATGTACATATTGTATAACAGAAATTCATGGGGGGCCATGGATGTGATTGTGTGTTTGCGGATGTCACAGGCGCGTTCCTCACTGACTTTTCTGGTAGGCAGCATCATCATCAGCTTTTACCTCATACTGTCCTGTAAGGGTCGGTATCCAGACCCCATCTGCCCTCTAATGGCAGTAATGCAACTGGATGCCAACCGCCGTAAAACAAGAATAACATAATTCAAGTCCAACATTAAGCAGCATCATCATCATCAACTTTTATGCCATTTTGTCACAGGCATTGTAACAGTAGCAACTATTGACTTGGAAAACGAACAAGTCTTGATTTACGAGTACCGAGTATCATGTATCGCGCATGCGCTTCTTGTTTTGACGCTGAGTGTCACCTGATCACAACTGAGCCAACGTTTTTTCTCTCTCTCTTGCGCTGCGGAATTATGGGTCATCGTCTCCCCTGCTGGGTCGTAGTGCTCGTCTCGGTATAATCAACATCCGTGCACATGTGTACTGTTTACTATAACACTGTGACCACGTGTGTGTGTGTAAAACATCTTTTATTTTGTGTCTGTATGCGTGTGTGTACAGCATGCATGTAAAGCAAAAGCAAGTCTCATTAGAGACGTTAGAATCCATTTTCTCTCTCTGCTCAAGGATTAGCCTGCTCTTTGCTTGCTCTG
Source organism: Clarias laeviceps (assembly GCA_030014305.1). NCBI lineage: Eukaryota > Metazoa > Chordata > Actinopteri > Siluriformes > Clariidae > Clarias > Clarias laeviceps. The sequence continues at coordinate 9,536,772 of JAQMYJ010000003.1, read as the reverse complement.
TGTGTCTGTGTCGGTGTTGCCAACAATTTTCTATGGAAAGTAGCTAAAATCTGCTCGAAAAGTCGCCAAATGTCGCTAGATGAAGTCAAGCGTATATTTGCATATTGATGATGTAATTACGTTGTATTTGCATTCTGCGTGTTTTCCCTAATCCTTCCTCAGGTGTCCAATATAAAACTGTTATCAAAAGCAGGTAAGTGATTGGTCCGTGGCAACACCGTTTGCACATGCGCAGCTCATTCACAATGTCAGCTGCCGTGCGGTCACGGGAATATGCTGCTCCTTTCAGCCGGAGCTAGTGCTCACTGATCAGAGCAGACACAGGGAGATGAGTAACTGTACCGGGAAAGCAAGACCTCGCACTTACAGGACAGTACTGGCGACATTTGGAAAGTTGCTAAGGTTTGTCCAAAAGTCGCTAGATTTGTTGCTAGGCGCTTTTTTGGAAAAAAGTCGTCAAGGGGGCCTGAAAAGTCAATAAATCTACCGACAAAGTCGCTAAGTTGGCAACACTGTAAGGGGTCTAGTGCGCGTGCGTCATTAGACCCCTCCTACTTTCGCCATCACAGACACACAGACACACACACACTCTCTTTCTCTCTGCTCTACACAGAAACACTGCTCTGTTGTGATTCTTTTCAAAGGTAAAATGCAGGTTAATTTGTTTTATTTTGATTTTACAGCAGTGATTCCGTTAGTGTGTCGCTCAATCGAGTGTCAGTAGAGAGATTTCTTGTTTATTTTTCCGATGAAACAATGTTTCCATTGTGTGCGTGTGTGTGTGTGTGAAAAGAGTGGAGGAAGGGTAATTGTGTAAGACGAGAAGGGGAAGAGGGGAGCTTTCTTTAGATTCACACACACACACACACACACACACACACACAGATACACAGCGCCTGCGCGCACAAACGGAAACACTTATCTGTCTGGATTTATTTTTACTTTTTTTTTTAAAGGTAAACTGCAGGTTAATTTGTTTATTTTTACTTAATATTTGGGCTGTGGAATGAATAATTTGAGTTTCCATTATTTCTTATGGGAATACTTGGTACACGAGTGTTTTGAAATACGCGCCCGCTTCCGGAACAACTTATGCTCGTAATCCAAGGTTATATAGTATCTATATAAGCAAATCGGATAATCAATCTTCCAATGATCTAATTGAATTACAGAATTACAAAATTTACAAGCGCACCATCAAATTCTTTTATCAGAGATAAATGTTTTAATTGATTTCTGTCATACATATTGTTACATATTGTTACATACTGTTGTATATGCAGGCATATATAAATATATTTCAGACATGGCAGTGTGCTTTCTGCCAAAATATGTACAGAATTCACCTTTCATTTTAATATAAAATACATTATCTAAAAACCACCCCCAAGTAATCAACCTCAATCATACAAACATAAAATTTGTTTTTTTCAGTTATTTAATGTCATAAAAACACACAGTACACATACAGTATAACGTTACAAATTTGCTTACAAATGCAAAAATACAAGTAAATGAACAAACTTAAATGAATAGCACCATGTGGCCAACTCTGTGGCTCTGAGGGAGTGTAAGTACTGAGATCAGAAAAGTTTTTTTCTGTCTTCGCACTGAGGGCCAGAGAACAGACTGCGACAACGACATTTGTCTGGAGAAAAACATTTCCCACCATTCATACACGGTTTCTTGCACACAGCTGTAGAGATAAAACAATATTACTATTGTATAACAACAAGAAGGCACACATAGTGGTTTGTCTGAGATCAGTATTACAGTTATAAAAGATTAAAGAAAAGAGACAAAGCTCGCAGTCTGACTATTATATTAAAGCTCCCATTAATAGTACAGTCCAGCACTATTATTTTATAGAGTAATTTGATATTGAAGTATGTACCTATTGCATGTTGAAATATTTTCATGTGTGTGTGTGTGTGTGTAGTTTGGCTCACCGATGTGACAGGCTCCCCCGAGCCATCCCTCTGGACAGCTGCAGATTCCAGGAGCCACACAGCTGCCTCCATTGTGGCAACCCTGAGGACAGATTGCTGTAGAAACAGAACCAGCACATACACAGTCATAATGGCATTCAGTCATAAAGCATACACACACACGTTCTCATACTGTACTTTTTTTTTTACAATTTCTTTTGAGAAACTTTGTGATCATCAGTTGGCTCCAAATCTGCAATTATTTACAATAAATTACATTTGAATGCTTACCATTTATCTACTAATACCGCTAAACAAGGATTGGTGAAAATCTAAGCTCTGAAAATGTACTGTAGCTTATTAAAACATCCTTATAAAACATATTTTTAAAATTTTTAAAGTTTTAATTATAAGACGGAATTAGAGTGGCACGTTGCACATTAATGAAGCAGGAATCCTTAATTCTCTCCTTCCTACTTAGCATCATTTCCTGAAAAATAAAACCAACAAACCTTCTTGACATTTGGATCCAGTCCAGCTGGAGGGACATATGCACTTGGCTTGTCCGTTCACTGCAATGCATTCTCCACCATTCCAGCAGCCATCACCACATGCAACTGGTAAAGACACACGTTACCCATTTATTCAAATATCTTTCACTCTTTCACTCCAGTTGCACCTTCAGTGAATATTATTCACAGTACTGTACCTTGTTATAGTTATTTCTATCTCTTGTAAATTTGAAATCTCAAAAAATATTTCATTTTCCCAAGTTCAATCATAACACTGGGAGATTACTGAAGAAACATACAAAATACCTTTTTCGCAGTATTTCCCACCAAATCCTGGAGGACATCTGCACTTTCCAGGCCGGAGACATTCACCTCCATTTTTACACTTTGGGTCACAGTTAGCTAAATTCAACAATCATATTGTTACATTTCACACAATCATATTTCATGTCTTCAGTTTATAAAGGAGGTAATTGTTTCAATATGCAGAAAATGAAATGAAATATTTTGTTTAAAGTATTACATAGCCAAAATGAAAACTGTCCTGCAGCCAAACTCTCTCTCTCTCTCTCTCTCTCTCTCTCTCTCTCTCATACACACACACACACACACACACACACACATTTCCCACACTTATTAAATGAGTAAAAAACTGGAAACATCACCATACTGGCAGGTCTCGCCCTCGTAGCCCCGTGAGCACAAGCAGGTGCTGTTTCGGATACAGATCCCAGCATGTTTGCATGGTGGATCACACACTGCATTCAGGTCAAACACAAAAGGTAAAGAGACGCCACGGGGTGAGTCAGATCTTCCCAGGCACACACCAGCCAGCAGAGCCAACGTGGCCATACAGAGGTAGGTCCAGAGCAGTGAAGATGACCGACTAAACACTGCCATTCTCGTGTCCACACACACTCGCAAACACAAGCAACAGGCAAGAGTGAAGGTCTGGGAATGTTGTCCAGCTCTCTGGATGTGCCACCCTGTTCTACAGCACACCTACAGGAGAGAGGAGGAATGACACTGAGATACAGAGAAGAGCGAATATGACAGAAAAAAAAGTGGAGCGTGTGAGATCTCTGTACTATATTTTACAAATGTGTTTATGACCTAGGCTAAACGTTACAGGTGTTACAGCCTGACTGTTTTACTTTTGCATTTCATAAAGATTTGATAAAGATTTGTACTAGAAAGTGATTTGATGAAGATTTGTACTAGAAAGTGATAATTTCTAAGCTTTTAATTGAAATGCAACTTTTACCCCAAATCTTAACCCCATTCTGGTTCCTAAAGAATGTGTCGGTATGCTGTAAGGTCATTGTTTTTTAAAGACAAGCATTTCATCACAAAATTATGCATATCAAATTGTAGTAATGACCTTGGTTAAAAAGAACCATAATACAATGCCAGTTCAATTGCCCACTCACAGATTCTCATAGACGAACAATAATAAAGTATGTACCATCTCTATGAGCTTGAGTCCACAAACACCGTTATAAGCTCTCATGAAACTTTCATGGTCTATTTGTAAAATATAACATTCCCAGATGTAAGGAAATGGTTTTTCCAGATGTGCACCAAATGTTCCCCGACCTCACAAGGAGTACAATGCAATGTTTTCAGACCACATTTGATGCATTTCTTTCTCCAAAATACACAAGGAAACACATGTTAGATGAAATATAATAACAATAACAATACTTATGGTATGTTCATGGTTTGTTGTTCAGTCAAACCCGTCTGTATGCAGATGTCACATATTTGACATTTCTCTGACAAATAGGTAGAAAAGTTATGTTTTACTTTTGCTTATTTCCTTTTCTCTTGGGTTATGAAGACTGACTGTTTTTTCAGGTGTTCATACAGGAATCAAAACAGGAATCTTTCTTGCAAGTGAAAAAGAAAGCAAGAGATTTCTCTAACAGCATTAACAGATGCCATAGCTGAGACCTCTTCCTCACTGTCTCGGGTGTAAATACTTTTAAACAAACACTTTAGATAGTTTACTAACACATGCGTTCTATACTGACTCCAGTATTATCAATGAAGTAGAATTATCAATGAAGTTAGAGAAAATGTGCATTTGTTAATTGAGTATGCAGCAGCATTTTCACACAAATAGAAAATTAAAGCTTAGGTTTTAAATGGAAGAAATGGCGCGACCTAGTGGGCATGTGGCGTACACGCATGCTTTTAAAAAGCATTAAGTTAAAAATTACTTGTACAGTGCAGGGTTTTTTGTTTTTGTTTTCTTCCCACTGTTGTCAATTTTAAAAATATATTTTATCACTCAGCATAAATCTATGTAGCAACATTGCGACAGAAGGAATCATGCAGAAACTTTCCCATTTAAATGGATTTTTCGTTTTGAATCTAAATACAAATCATCCAGATTCTTTTTAGCAATGGTAATTACTCTGAAAATGCTGTGAGAATACCAAATTGTGTAATTATGAAACGATACATCATAAAAGATTAGCTTGCTAATCAGATAGGCTGCTGATCATTAGTACATTTTGTCAACAGCTATAGTCTGCCCTCTAGTGGAATAACAGCGATTAGCTCTTTTTGATCCTAATATTTCAAATCAATTACAGTTAGGAAAATGATACATTTTAAAGCTGAATAGGGGACAAGTGTAAATAAGGGGATTTGTTATATAAATGCACACAAAACACACTAGTGTATACTAGAATGTAAAATACATTATCTGTAATATTCCACATTACCCTAAATGTAGACGGCACGGTGGTGTAGTGCCTCCAGGGTCTGGGTTCGATTCCCATCTCTGTGTGCATGGAGTTTCCATGATCTCCCCGTACTTGGTGGGTGTCCTCCCACAGTCCAATGACATGCAGGTTATTCTAATTAGCGTTCCCAAATTGCCCGTAGTTTGTGAATGAGTGTGTGTGCCCTGCAATATATTGGCACCCCTGTCTGGGGTTTACGATGCCTCATGGCCTAGGCCTTTAGGGATGAGCTCTAGGCCCCCCCATGACCCTGAAAACAAGATAAAGCGGTATAGATGAGTGAGTGAGTGATCCCAAAATGTAAAACCTATTACATAAAACATATGTAAAAGGTTCAACTACTGCAAATACCTCATAATACTATACCTCAAACCTGCAATGTCTATTGTCTATACTGATGTCTCAACCATTCTAGTTACCGCACAGCCCGTTTCACTATTGGTTTGTTACATTGTCTGCTGTGGTCTATTGCACTGTTTTGATGTACTGTTTAACATTGCAAACTAGCAAAACGAAAACCAATTCACAAACACAACTAACAAGCATTTCAGGTACTTTTCTGTTCAATTTTCGCCTGCAATGCTCTCTCAGTCAAAATTCAATGTGATTAGACACAAGAGCAAAAAACAGGAAACATTAACAGCTTTAAAATATTATAAATTAAATAAAAAATCCTCAACAACAAAACAAAAACTGAAATTCTTTTAATTGTTCATCAATTAATACAGAACAAACAAAAACACACCTCAAAAATAAGGCGTGGTTGAATAAGGATCTTTTAGTCAGATTTGTCAAGCTGTACATTTTTCTTTTTTTTTTTTTGGTAAAATGATTAAAAAAAAGATAATATTCTCAATGATTAGTTAAAAAAAGATCCAACCATTCCCACTTCACACAATATCATACTGAACATTTTCATAATAATATTTACAGTATCGCATTAGAATTTTTTTAATATATACTGTAGTTTTTTTTTTATATTTGGTTAGTGTATCAAAGAGTCCCAGACCACACATAAATTAATGAGATGTTTATAAATTTACCATTTTACCATTAAATAAATACATCATAACAGGTATAAAAAGCATAAAGTTTATATACATAAAAAGTCACTGTCCAGACATGAATGTCTATACAGCAAATATATTTTTTTCCAATCCTCCATGCTTCTACTGCTTTGTAAGTAAAATGGAACAAAATGTCAGTGGTTTATAAAACTTACAAAACCTAGGTTCATGTGATTGCAGTCAGTGAAACTAACATGTGGTGTGCTCCGTTTACATCACAAACTCCTCCTGAACAAACTGAGGTAATCAAATTTGCCAGCACTGGACTGGCAAATTTGCAATCATCTGTCAAAAAACGTCTTCTAATATGCATCCATCTACAAAAAGTCATCCATACATATGTCTAAGGAAATTCTGTCTGAGGCTTTGCCATCTTCCTGACATGACCATGCACAGCAACTAAAACATAACAGGAAGAATCTCTGATATCTTCAGTGTGGTAATGGCGCACGGCAGGATTGGTTTAAGGTGTAAGGGGTCACTGCATCACTGTCATGTGTCCATTGGAATTGGTGGTGTTTGTGCCGCAGTCCACGTACAAGTAACTCTCCTGAGAGACCTGTTCAGCGTGGCCAAAGTACACTGTGGTGACAGTCATCCTGAGGAACAAAGACGACATCAAAAGTGAAGGTATGAAATAAACTGTATTCAGCACAAAGGTTAACATGATATGGTCGAAACATTCTCTATATGAACACTGATCTTCATAGACAGTACTGTATGCTTTTGGGTAATTAGACATTATGAACATATTTGACCCATGTATTTGTAAAAATTTACATCATAAAGATTAAACATTTGACTATCATACTACATACTTGTGACTTGTAATGACTCATAAGTTAATAAGGCGTTGGGAACTGGAGATGTGTCATGATGAAACTATGACTGCATTAAAATTTCCTTCCTTTTTTTTTTTTATACCTACAAACTCTTTTACCTCTTTTATACAGACTGATACAGGGGTGACTGATTTCCATAAACAGCAAATCTTAGGGACAGCAAGTTTTAAAAATAGAAGAAAAAAAAATCCCCCACTTGTATCACTATTATAATTTTTCATCAAATATAGAAAGGCATATTTTTGTGCATTTATGGTTACATCTGTTGTTGTGAAATGTCTGTGAAATCCCTGTTTTCACTTATGTTAGAACTTTCATTATAAAAGTGATAAACATTTTCAATTCCCCATACCAACTTCTCTTTTTCTGTTGCTTAAAGTTAATAAGTCAAAAACGACAGCTTTCCATTTTTTAAGACTCATTTCCTAAATGTTTTTTAGTGCCTGGCCTACAAATAAATAAATAAATAAATAAATAGCTGTTCCAGAAGTGTACAATTGATTGGCCTGCATGAAACGAATACATTACAGGAATTTTGTTCAACAGTCAAGTATATTATTATTATAACCTGAAAGGACAGTGCTAAACTGTCAACTTTGCAAAAGTTAAACCACTCATCAGTAAAGCTAATTGAAAAGAAATACTTCAGTTTGCTAGACAGCATAAACATTGGACCTGAAGCAATAGAAAGAGATTATGTGGCCTGATGAATCCAAAATGTATACAGTACCATTCCAGAGTGACAGGCGTGTCAGGGTAAGAAAGGAGGTGCATGAAGTGATGAACCCTTTATGCATAGTGGCCACGGTACTAAGCTCTGGAGGCAGTGTTATGACCCGGGATTACTTTAGTTGGTCAGATCCACAGCAGGCTCAGCAACATTACATCGGACTAAAATAAAGTCAGCTGATGACCTGAATTTACTAAATTGATATTTCGTCCTCCCTGATGGCACGGGCAATTCCAAAAACTATGAAAGATTAGCTCTGAAGAGGAATCATCACATTGCCTGCAGTAATCAAGGCATGAGGTGGTTAAACAAAATATTAGTTCGAACAACTTTTTTTATTGGGCAGGCAGTGTATACACTTCTCTTTACAGAAAACCTCAGTATTTTATTTCTTGAGTAATTTTTTAAATACAGTTAACTCTCGTAGTAGTTCCAGGTGCAAGGCAGATTAAACATTTGTATTAATACACTTCTTCTAATACATTGTTTTTTGTCACATTTCTGGAGTGACAAATTACACAGAGATTTGAGTGTCCAACATACAAATCTCTGAGTAATTAATGACCTACAGGTATGACAAAGTATTAGAAGAAGTGTATTAATACATATGTTTAATCTGCCCTGTAACTGAAGCTACTATGTTACATTATTAAAAAAATGACTCAACACATTATGAGAAATAAGATTCCTGCATTCAGCAGCACTTTAGTATAAAGACTGAGAATGACGAGTAGTGAATGCTCTGTAGTTACACACTTTATGGCAATATAGTAGTACTTACTGCATGATGACCACGATGTTGTGCACTTTTATTGTCTCCATGGTACAAAAGTCACTGAAAAGTAAAAAGGTACAGTAAAAGCAAATGTTAATGCATACAATATCCATCTAAAAGAAAAAAGAAAAGAAAAAGAAAACTAAAAAAGTCTTATCAGCAAACTATATTTCACAACTCAGAATACTTACTAGATATAGCTCATCTCATTGGCTATGACTGTGAAAACAGAGAAATCGACCTAGACAGGAAAAAACACAGTCACAACAAAGGGCAGTTAGTGCTGCTTACAGTGTTTACCCTGCACTGAACCTACTGATTAGTGTAAGGAAACTCAAAAGGTCACATCATTGCTGTAAAAGCTAACAACACATGTTAAAACCTATCAGAGAGATAATACATGACAAAATACACTACACTAGAAATGTACAGTGTATTTATTCCTTTAAATTCAGGAGATTTGTTTCTGGCTCAGATGGTTTACATTCCATTTTTATCCTTTTATCATGAGGGAGCTGGTGACTCATTTAGGACAGGAGCTTAAAAGCAACATACAAAGGCACTCCTTAAGCTAAGGTAATGACAAATACAGACACACACACACACACACACACACACACACACACACACAAACAAACACAAACACACAAACAAAAACACTGACACAATCACTGTAGCCAATGGCAAAGAAAACATCCATAACCTGGAGCATACAGTGACCTGGATGAGTAATATAAGCTCTGAAGTTCAGAAGTACAGTCAGTTATAAGACACTTTGTCCTACTGTAGTAGTTATAACATGTGCTGGTGCTTAGGAAAACCCTTAGAGGGGGAGATTTGTACCATTTTCTTGTATATAGATTTAAGCTAAAGATTACAGGATTTTCTGAACGTAAATATGTTATTCTTCTTCTTCTACATCCACCTTCCAATCTCAACCACAAATAAAAATCTAATTGAAAATAAAAAAAAAATACATTTACAGACGAAGATATTTTGCATCCTCCTGATCAAAGATGAATTGAACTGAATAATAAGCTTTTACTTTAAAGGGATAAGTTAATCCTTTACATATTGCACCTTTCCCCTTTTTCACTTACATATTTTATCTTGACTGTGAGGTCATCTCATCTCACAATGCTTTAATTATTAACAAGCCAGATTTTCAAGGGTTAAACAATACTCTAAAGAGTTATTTTTTTTTATTATTTGAAGATAGTCATATTTGCATGTGGAGCTGAAAGTAAACCTGGTGTGGAAGTTAAAACTGAAAACCTGGCTTAAATCAAGAACTTACGCACCTGCTGCATATCCAGGGGCATTACGCTTGTCACATTGCTCACAACTGACTTTCCGATCACTGTCTTATAGAACTGCACCTGTGCTGTGATGTTTGCCACTTGTACTGGATAGTAGTTGTTATTAGTAATGTTGAGAGTGTTCTGAAATGAGACAACGATTAACTTGATTATTACATAATTCACAAACAGCTCAAAATATCACTCCCGCCTTTAACCTCAAAGCACAGTAAAACATCTCATCAGATGGATGACAAATTAAAAAAGGGAAATAAACAACATTAAATGCATTACTAAGATGTTAGGTCATCACAAACCAACCAGAATAGCTGCAATGCACCTTGCCAAAGATTGTACAAGTCGCTGGAAACAGTACTTGTGTAATGAACACCATTCTTTTAAAAGATATTTCCTTAATTGGTGTTTTGATGATGACAAGAGTGCAACTGATAAAACCACATGCATCTAATTACCAAATTTTTAAGGTTTATTTCAATGTATGTAGCATTTCAGTATTTACAGTAAATGCATGAGAATAATGGCCTTGTAGGATATTTTTAAAGTACACTGAGTAATATTGCTGTTACATTTTCAATAGTTTTCTTCAATAACACCAAATGAGTGCTTATAGCATATTTACTGTTTACATAGTTATATGACAAATATGAAAAATCCATAAAGACAATACAGCAGGGCCATTCAGTTTGTTTGTTCATACTATGGTATAATGTAATAGTTACATATTAATTTACATTGACATTTACATCTTATAATACCGTGCAAATAATGATAAATGCCATCCATGTATGATATACTTATATATTATCCAGTATATATATGTTATTAAATGCTAACGCTTGTGTATTAAAACTTATTAAGGCTACCCAATAGCCTTCCTGGTGCCTGTTACACAGTTACAGCACAATTTCTGTTACTGACTAAGAGATTAATGCAATCAATCAATGCAACAGAAGAAACAAAGGATCTCACTGTAATGTTGAGATAGACGATTCTTTGCTGTGTATCAAAATTGACATGCGTAGATTTCACTCCGACATAGGCGACATCAATGGTGCGGGGGAAGAGGAAAAACACAGCCAGGCCACAAAGCAGGAGACAAAGCACCACTGACAAACTCACGTACAGTTTACTATAAAAACACAGGTTTGTTAATTACAGTCACTTATATAATATATTATATATAATATATGTAAAAAATTTCCCTTAGATCCTTAAAAATCTAACAGATCTATGAAGTGTCCTTGTGAAACTTACGTTCGTCTTGGCCTCAGTCTTTGGTCACTATATGGTATCAGGGCCACAAGCTGATTTTCTTGTTCTGAGAAAGAGAGAATGTACACCATCAGCTAATTTGCTTGTGCTTAAACCATCTCTATTGGTCACTATTTGTAAGAGCTAGGGTTACACTGCACCATACTAAAATTTTAACACAAATGGGTGTTAAGTAATGCTTAAGAAACTTGAGATCCAAAGCAAACTATGGTGATTCCATGTCAGTGCTGACAATTGGCTGCTGATGTATATTAATATATAAAAGTATATTTAATAAAATGTCCAAAATTTGGATGTTGGTATTTTTACACTACATCTACTACAGAGGTGGTCAAAAGTAATGAAACAAAAGTGAAATTCAATGTTTTAATGACATTCAAATGTTTTAAATAGTGATAATCAAGATAATAAGAATTATACCGTTAATAATATATCAAATTGTTTGCAAATTTGATGCAATCAAAATATGAAGCAATTTATTCTTTAAAACTTTCTGGATCTGGCTGGGCATAGAGTCAAAAGACATCTGCAGTACTCTGGTGTCACGTGTTCAATTCATGCCTGCTTGATTGCTTCGTGAAGATCATGTACAGAAATTTGTCACAGATGTTTGCAATTCACTTGAGGATTCTGTAGTTTTAGCCATATTGGGCAGAGATGACACCCCAGTCTCAGAAAGTAAAAGTTCTGCCACATATTTGTTTCACCCATTAACTAAACCAGATAATTGTAATTAGCTTTTTTACCAGTTGGGTGAGAACTAATCAGTGACATGGCACTATAAACTATAACACATGGCACATGGTATCAAAATACTTTTGGTCACCACTGTGTATAAAACAGACACCTTAACTTACAGTAAGCACCAGTAGAAGCTACTAAAACTTTATGTATATGACTAAGATGAATATAGTATATAAATCCTCTTTGAGAAAAAAAAGTTGTTCATATTCTAGTATTAGGTTTTCTAGTTAACAGAAAGCAAATATTAATGACCCTTTTTTTTTACCTCTTGGTATTCGTCCTGTTCCTTGACAAGTGGGACAGGTGACACTGTCCTTGCCTGTGAACTCAACATAAGGGAACTGCGATATAGCATTCTTATCCTCCTCTACCATCTGAGAGTCAGGGTCATCAGATGTTAGTTTCTCCTGACCTTCGCTTCTGTGTTTCAGCAAAGAGAAGACTGACTTGCCCATGACTACATGAAATAAAGAAAAGACAAACTGACTGTTGAAGCACAGGTCATCAGTGAATATCTGTGAAATGCCATAAAATTAATCATAGCATTGTTTTCACATGATGTGGCTTTAAAATATCACATGCACAACTGATTTTTACACAGTCTTAGCTTTATAATCTTATAATTGTTATACTATGACACAAAACAAATGTATATACAAATAAAAAACAAAATAAAACACTCAAATCTGTATATGGAAGAATTACAGTTTTTTTAAGTTAAGTTATGATTTTTATTTGATCACCTCATAATTTTTAGAATGGTGTTTATTTTTGGAACATGTATGAAGTATTTTTTTTATATTACCTTTAATTTTTCAAAATAAATTAAATCACTTGCATTCTCTCAGAAATAAAGGTACTGTACTAAGCTGAATTTTCTTTGTTGCGTTCACAGCATGTATCATTTACCATTATTATGCTTGGTCCTCAAAGTCCAATAATGTACCTTAAATTGTTTGTAAAGGCATACTGTAAAAGCATATGCTTATACAAGTTTAGAGTCTAACACCAGGAATAAATGTGCAAAATCTTTATGTCCCTCTGATGGTAGCACCAAAGAATCATGAAAAAGCACTGCTTACAATGTTATTTGTAAGAGTGTGACCTAATATACAGTACCAGTCAAAGGTCTGGACACAAGTTTGGGTTTTATTTCTACATTCTAAAACAACTGGATTTAAAAAGTGCTTAAGGATAATCACTTAATTTGTACTGAGTGGTTGTCTCTCAACTGGCCGATCACATTAACCAATCGTGATGATGCAAAATAGATAAGTCAACAGCCATATCAAAATGCCATTTCGAGTCTGGGAATATTACCAAGTCTCTTTAAAAGATGTCAAATTTGCAATATGCAAAGTTTGTTTCGAAAGCAGAACAAGAGTGTGATTAATTTGAGTATGAAAAGTTATCTGCAAAAGCAGCAGCTAAATCTTGTATTTTGATGCTCACTCAACCACCTGTGTTAGAATCCCTTAAAAAGCTTGAGCCTTACTCTGCAGAAAGTAGGAAGGCTAAAATAACTATCACAAAAATAATAACGAAGAGAGAAATAAAGAGGAGTTCCAGCACTGGCAGAGGCAGCCCGGGCTTATCTTATAGCTCCATGCATGCCATTCATACCAGATGACAGTGAGGGACTATTCAGCATGGCTGCACACATTCTGGATGATAAGAGGAATAGACCACCTTTTTAAAAAAAATTAATAAATATTTAAATAAAAAATATTTATAAAGATATACCTGCCTTCACTGCTTACTAATAAGTAGCCATGATTGGCTCACAAAATGCAAACTGACTGATGTGTATGCTTATTTACAAACAGGTGGTGCAGAATTTCTTTTGAATTTCCACAGACTTTGCAGTGACGCAGCTGTGTTACATCTGCTGCATGTTAAAATGAGTGACTATAGAAGAGACAGTCACATTTTAGGATTTCGGTGTGTGAGAGAGCCGCTTGATATTAGTTAAGTAATGGAAAAGGTTTGCTATTTAGTTGGGCAAAGGCTATTTTACTGGTTTCAGTTTCTTTATAATCTACACCGTGTTCCAAATTATTACGCAAATGATATCTTTTTCTGATTTTCATAATTAGTCAATGCAAATGACAGTCAGTATAATTT
>JAQMYJ010000003.1:9496709-9507256 GCA_030014305.1 Clarias laeviceps | reverse complement strand
CTCCACATCATTGCATTCAGTTTTTATTCACAATTTGTTTAGTGTCCCAACTTTTTTGGAATCCGGTTTGTATAATATAATATATAATATAATATAATTATTATTAATCATACATGCTGTATATGTTATGTTGGCTATGGTTCAATGTATGTACATGCTATTATATCTAGCCTATAGCCTGTAGAGTTTAATATTGGAGACATGCTCACTAAGGAATCTGATATTTGACTTCTTGGTGTTGCTTTATGCTTTCTGTTGTAGTTGGTCAGGGATCTCAAGTACCATTGCTACATGATCATGATAGCCAGGGTAAGTTCAGAATGCTGGTGTACTTCTTTTTGTTTTATTTACAGTCCCCATTGAAAGTACAATGGGTTCTGTTTATTTATTTTTCTGTACAACAAACACACTTGGGTTTCCGATAATAAAATAAAAATCTGGCTTCATGCATTTATTACAAGCTAGGAATATCTAGCCAAACATTAAATGTTATTTGCTTTAAGACATAAATATTACCTAATAAACCAAAAAAATTGGATGATCTGCTACCAGAAGGTGCCTTTTATTTAATTAAAGCTTTGCAACACATCTATATCTGGAAATAAAAGTTGAAATTCTGATCCATCATCTCTTATTCATCTTGTGATCTCAAATCCAAGTGACTTGGTGTATAGCAGAAACAAATTTAACTTTTCTTTTAACTGTGAGTATAAATACCTTAATGACTGTTTGATTTGTATTTTTATTTTATTTTTAAAATTCATTTATTTCTTTTGTGTTCATATTTATGGGATGGTTTTGTTTGTGTTTCAGCTCGTAGCGGATATCGTATCCAGGCTAATCAGGATGGAAATCCTACTCGTTTGTTGTATTACATGGAGCGGGAGGTGGCCAATCTGGACCCCAGTCAGCCTGGAGGTGCTGCAGTCCCATGTAGTCGATGTGAGTTCTCTTGCCCAGTGATCTATGCTGAATCATATGGGTTTGGGTGGTCATTGTTGGAGTGTTGATGGAAAATCTGAGAGATCTTTCTGAAAACTTCCAAGAGAGGAACTGTAATGTGTTTTATTTTTATACACTTTCCTTTTCCTTTCTTACTCAATCTATCACTAATTCTCTTTTTCAACCAACTCCTTTCTCTCAGTTGATGGTATGAGTGAGATCAGCTCCCTGCATGATGGCGGAGACCCTCGTAATCGTGGTCGATCCAGGCCTCCCCAGCTGAACACCGTGTATGATGATGAGAACATGAGCACCATCAGTAGTGTATCTCAGAGTATGCACAGAGACGAGCCCAGGAGAGGTGGCGGAGGTGGTCCTAACTGTCCCGGCCGTGCTCGTTCCATGGACAACCTTGATGATATCGGCCGAAACTACAGAGACCGCGATTATCCCCCTCGAGGAGGCAGAAGAGGGTGAGCCAAGAATCGAGTGGCTTATATCTACAGTAATCTGAATACATAATAATAAATTTGTGATTTGTCAATTTCTTTATTCTAATAATCAATTTGTTCTATCTGCAGTTCTGATGATGAATGGAGCAGCAGTGATCGTAGATATGATCGTGTCCCAGATGACCGACATCGTGACTATTCCCCTGATGACCGCTTCCGTAGCGATTCTCGAGGAGTTGGCTTCCAGGGACGCCGCAGTCGTAGCCGTGATGATTTAATGGATCTAGAACGTGGGCGGGGCGGCAGAGGCCAGGATGCATACGATGATGGCTTCCTAAGGGAGGCAATGGAGAGGAAGAAAATGGGCGAGCAGCAGCGGGCTCGGAGCCGTGAGCGTCTTGACAGCGACAGTGAACGCTCAGACCGCTACAGGGGAGGACGTGGGGGGCCACCACCACCACTTCCCTTCAGCAGGCCTGCAGGCAATCCTGACCAGCGCCTTGCCAACAACACCAGCTTCCCACCTCCACCATCCTACACGGAGGATACAGACAGCTTAGCATCATCCAAAAAGAGCAATCTCCGCAAGGTGAGAAGCTCCTACTTGTATTTCATGCAACAATTACTTTTTGAGATGTGGAAATTATAATGGTAGCATATTTAAGTTTTGCAGTCTAAAGCCGTTATGACGGATGAATAAATAAGGCAAGCACATAGTCGTCTTGGCATAATACGTTTTTTATTTGGTGTATGTGATCTGAAAAAAATATCATAAAAATCATAGACTTGACAGATAAAACCTTTGATTCCAAAGTTATATTTTATATATTTCTGTATTCTTTATTATGCTCTGTGCAAAAGAATGTTATTTATGTGACTTATCTCTCTTTCACAGAACGGAGCTGTGAGTCGCGAGAGTCTGGTGGTGTGAAACATTAAGTGTTTGTGGTCAACATGTTATTTGGCGTGTTGATTTTGTTTTGTAAGTTTGTGTTTTTCAGTGTCCTTTGCTGAATGTTTATTGTGGGTTTAAATAGGGATGTAAATTTGTGTAAATGCAGTTTTATTTGAGCGTTTCAGTGAGACATAGTCTCATGACTTAATGCAATGTTACTATTTTGATAGTTTTATGAATTTGAATGTGATGGTTTTATATCTAAAATCACTGTTTTATAATTATGAAAAATGCTTTTTTAAAACACTTTTCATGTATTGAATATTTCCCTAACATATATTGTACAGGTGACGTCAAGACTTTGCAGTAATCATACAGTTAATAGGCTTTACATAGTGCTCACAATGCATTGTAAATGTATACAAAATATAATTAAAAAATACAGATCTTTGTATTTACTGTAAATATATTTTTTCAATTAATTAATTTTCAGTATGCCAGTAATCATTTCTCTGTGTTGCTAGTTTCATGGTTTGCAAATGAAAATATTCCTCTTACAATATTGTTAGTTGTAGAAATTCTTTAATTGTGCTTTTTTTTTTTTTTAAAGAATTTAACCAGATGTGTGAACTTTCATACATTATCATTAATTTTTGTTCATATTTTTAACCATTATACGTTTTTAATGAATTATAAATTACTTTTAAATAAATCTTTTCTATATAAAATAGTTTGATGTTTATGTTCAAAGGAAAATTAGCTTGAGATTCCTTTTGCTGCCACTAGGTGGTGTCTAGCTGAACACGAAAAGGGCCTGCAGTTCTTTGCTCCCTTTCACTCTTTATAAGACGAACTTTTGTGTTAAATCCGTCCACATTGCAAAGCTTGTAGCGGGGGGAGGGGGGGGGGGGACAGGTCTAACCGAGATTACAACAAATGATGCTGTTAGAATATGATTATTTTTGAATATTGCTTTAAATTATTATTATTTTTTTTAAATAAGACACTTTTAGATTACACTTTTAATCTAATCAGAATTAATTGCAGTTCTGCTTTTATTTTATACATACGTAACTACATGTGTAAATATACATACATGCATAAAACAAAGCATTTACAAGTGTGACATTTGGGGGGGAAAATAAGCTTAAATCTAGTTTACTAGCAAGAGATGAAAAATGTAAGATGTATGTTTGTACAATGTCATGGAAATATTGTTTAGCCTTACCAGTCAATTAACAAAACGTATTACTTTTTAGCAGGCTATATTAGATTTTGTTTTGCAAGTTAAACAAAGTGTGGCAAACATAGTCCAAACCTAGTAGTGAACCTACTCAATCTGTCATCTCGCTAGTAACAATGCACACTAAATAGCCTTTAACCATCCTTTACCAGCAGGCAGAACAACACATTCTGTATACATTAACAAGGCCAGAGAGAAATGAATCACTGTTAAAATGTGTGTGTGCACGAGCATCGAGTTGGGGGAAATCTGGTAGACAGTGGGATGAAAAGGGAGGGTTTGGGAACACATGCCATGTGGAAGGAGATTTGCATCATACTGGCATTGCTGGCATTTTAGTCTTGCTCTTTAGGGAGTAAGGATCCTCCTCTAAGGTAAGCGTGCTCTTTCTGTAACATTACATGTGAAGGATTTCAGGTTTAGAACAGTAGTTGAGCAGTGAAGTCAAATCAATATTTGAATCTGCAGTTTTGTTGAAAATATCAAGTATCAGTGTAGTATCAATGTAATAACAATTATTTGATCTGTTTAAGAATCTGGTGTTATTTTCTACATAAAATTTGTATTAATTGTTAATATTTACTTTTTAATTACTTGCATGTTTACTGTGTGTCTTGGATATTAAACTCGTACTATTTATTTGTTGTCCTACTTGTTCTGTCAAGTTCTTATGTAATGTATTAATGCACAAGTATTGGTTGTACGTAAATACAATGCCTGCTTAAGCAGATCGAATGTAGAAATCAAATACATACTTAAACATTCTCCTCTAGTGTGATTTGGGCATGTAGTGTCCTGCTTTTCATAACACTGGTATGTTAGATTTATGTTTGCTCACGGTCCTGTAAGAAGTGATGCAGCTAACACACTAATTCATAGGAATCTATTAAAAAGTTAGTACAATTTTTCACTTGTAAATAAGCATTGAATGATAAGAAATAAGATGATCTGATAAGTATCAGGACTCACCTGAACTGGACAAAGACCCCCCCCCCCCCACCCCCAACTGGCATTTTGTAGCACAGCTCCAACCTCCCAAGATCAGTTAGAAGCTCAAGTTATGTTCGGCGGGCATGTTCTCCATGTGTATGTGTGGGTTTGCTTCAAGTTCTCCGGCTTCCTCCTACAAATAAACATTTATATCATATGTAGATTGGTGACTCAGGTTATCCATAGGTGTAAATGACAGTATGTGCATGGTGCTCTGCAATGGGCTGTTATCACATGCCCACTTTTCCCTGTAATTGCCTTTGATTTCACACGACACTGTGCAGGATAGAGCGGTTTCTCAGAATAAGACCGCTTGTTTACCTTGGTTTCACATTCTGTTATGCATGATTCTTTGCGATTTGGATTAATCACTCATCCTGATGTAGTTGCTATCCTGGGTGTTAATAGAGTCATCCTACGCTTGTCATTCTACTGGAATGTACAATGATCAGCCATAACATGTTAACATGGATTTTTAAAAAATTATATACCAGTATATCCAAGGCTCATTTCTGCTCGTGTGGAGCAAAGGCTAGCTTGTCTGGCCCAATCCCACAGAAGAGCCAATGCAGCACAACTTGCTGCAAAAAGTCAACACTGCCGTCCTGACCTTGAAATTTCCTAGATCCCAATTTGATCAAACACTCATGGGGTCAAACAAGTCCGATCCACGGAGGCCCGATAACACTACAAACAGCACCAAAAGGATCTGCTGCCAACATTCTGGTGCCAGACACCACAGCACACCACAGAGGCCCTGTAGATCCACACACTGTGGGACCAGAGCTGTAAAGGTGGCACAAGGAGAACCTACACAATATTGACCACAATGTTTTGCATTATAATATTATTGCTGATTGGTATAGTTTTGGACATCATGAACCACTGAGGACTAAGTTTATTTAGTTGTTAGTTTCTTTTTCTACTAGTTCTAGACGAGCGCATAAAATGGTAACTTTATTAGTCAACATGTGAACACCTTTGTTCTCTATGAGAAGATTCAGTGGTTGCCCATTAGGGATGCAGTGGTTATTTGCACGAAGAGATCCATAGATAGTTTATATTAAGAATATTATTGTGACAAAAAGTATCTTGCTTTATTTATAATCTTACTTCATCAGTTTATATATCCCCTGTTTACAGGATCATGGGTCACTTTATTAAAGAAATCTTTGGTTGTAGAGCTGTCTGGTTCTTTGACAATGTTAACATAAGGACATTATAGGTAAAATGGGACTTAACAAGAAGAGTTTAATGACTTTCTGGCAAACGCACCATAGTACTCATTTCCTCCAAAAGACAGTAGTTAGTGCATCAGCTCCAGAAACTCCTGTTAACCCCACCAAGACAGACCCAGGGAAAGAGTATTGTCCGTACTTTGGCAATAATAACCACTACATAATTGAAAATTTTAAGCAGTTAAAGAAGGAACAGAAAGAGACATGGGTCAACTAGAAGTGGAAAAAACTGTGGCCAAGAATTGTTTTGTAAATACCATCAATAGAGTTCCTTATGTTGATCACCCAGCCTTTAACCATAATATACACTTCCTTTTCACAATTCCCTTGCCCTCACTAGATCTATTACATCAGCTTGAGGAGTTATAGCATCAGGACCTGCTTCTATACTAGAGTAAAAAGTAGTTATAAAGTCATGCTAAGAACAGAAAGGCAATAAATGTTCCTTCGTTCTTGAAAGTGGTGGGAAATTGAACTCAAGGTTGGCCCACACAAGCAGTAAAAGAAACATTCTATTATTTTTTTTTTTTTTAGATTCTTCTGAGAGGACATATGGGCAGTCCATTCTAGCTTTGTGCAGCAGTAACTAGAACCCAGATATCATGCAAGGTCATTATCATAGTGTTAACTCTTCCCAGCAACAGTATCAAAATCTGGTCTGGCTTCATGATGGTTGACGCTTGGCTCTAGATAGAATCCAGCCATTACATTTGTGTGGACTTGTGCGCATTTCTCTGGATCTGTGAGCAGAGATAGAAGAGTTGAGTGTCACAGCTACATGGTGATGTATCCCATCCGAAGATAGCACAGCCTGAGTAACCTGGGTAAGGGTAGCAGGTGGAATCATGGGCCATCATTCCTGAAGTTGAGCACTACACCTTAACACAACCCTGATGAGTCAGTCAGTGAGTTGAGACGTTGCTAGTCTCCTGAACTACTTTCTTGCCAGATCCATCCCTGCCAGATCCACAGTACCAGAATCTCACACATCACTCTTGCATCAGAGATAGCGCTCAACAACTTTAAGTGGGTGACAGAACCTTCTATTAATTCACCATCACACTTGGCAAAAGGATAGAAGAGAGAAAGATAATGTCCATGTGGGAAACATTGTCGTGAATGTAACTGTTAAAAAAGGCTGGGTTGACCAAAAGTGTGTCATCTTGCAAGAACCAGTGACTCACAAGTTTTTTTCATTTTTAAGTTTATTTAGTGGCTGATTTGTTTACTTGTATTTAATAAGGTGTCTTGTGGGTGTATGTTAATTAAGTACTTTGTGTTTGACACAAAGACTAAACGCTTCTTAGAGACCTAATATTTCAAGAAATAGAGTACATGTACACAAGGCTATAGGCTCTTCGTGTTTTATTTATTCATCTTCTATACTGCTTATCCTGTGTACAGGGTTGCAGGGGCTTGAAGCCAATTTCAGGAGACTTACTTGCACTAGTGCACCCCTTGGACAGGGTGCCAATCCATCACTGGACACACACAGATATACGACAGACAATTTAAGAATGCTAATTAACCTGCATGTCTTTGGACTATAGGAGGCAACCAGAGTACCCAGAGTAAACCAGGCAAGCATGGGGAGAACATGAAAACACAGACCCAAGGTGGGAATCAAACACTCAACCCAGGAGGTGCAAGGCCACAGAGCTAACCACTTTGCCACCATTCCGTATCTCTGCGTTTTTATTAACACTAAAATTTGCTTATTTTAGTCACTGTGGCCATGGCACATGCTGAGCTATACATATGTTAAATCATGCTCCCTTAGATGAATCTTTCTTCACCATAAATGTGGAAACTGCCCTTTTTCTGCATTTGCTGCATTCCCATTTCAAGTGAGGTTCTTCCCTGATTCCGCACCACAATTTTTGCCATGGATACAGTATGCTGCATGTAGTCACTATAGTCACTGCCAACCAGTTCTGGATAGTGTGTGTGACGGTTATGCAATATACAGTATTGTATTGTGTATTATATAGTGTAGATGTACAGTATAAAATATAGCTGTATAAAATCAGCCATATAAAAGGGACATTTTCATGTTCTGAAAATGCAATATATTTTCCAGGACAGATACTTAAAAAAAGTAGTCTTAGGGAACCAGGACAGGTAACAAACCTTGCTGCAATTCTTGTATTGTTTGTATGGTTATTAATGTGGATTTTGACAATACATTGTACCTAAATGAATGGTTTACCTAAATAATGATGTGCTGTGTGACCCTATGACTTGTGACACTGGTTTACCTTTAATTAATATAGAACTGTGCTGACACATGAACACTGGGGCCACCAAAAGTCATGTGATCATGTGATGTTTAAGAAAAGTTATACTTAGTATTTATGTAAGATAATGTTTTAAATGGATTAACATATGTAGATATTTCAATTATGCCTATATCCCAACAAAATTAACTATTTATATGTTTAATTCAAGTTCCCTGTTTGTCTAAAGATCTGACTCAGTCAGTCTTTTTCTTGAACCCTACTTCACTTATTGACTTCAGAGTTCTTATTGGGCTACATCCAGCAATTTGATCTAGCTTGAAATGAGCAGTATTCCAAATATACTTTACCCAGTTTTTTGCCTTGGATGATTTCCTCTAGAAGCACTAGTTACATAGTTTACATAGTCTGTAAATATGTGTGTGAGTGTGTCGATATGTCCCAAGTCTGGTGAATGGAAAAGGGTTGCGTGAAGGGGTTTAGAGATTTTAATTTGTAAAAGGCAAAGGATGAGTAAAGTTGATGAAAGGTGAAGAGCTATGGACACCAATGGGAATAGTGCCCATGGATAAGAAAATTAATAATTTTTATTTTAATTACATTCACATCATATCACATTATAAGGCCAAAAGTTTGTGGACACCTGACTGTCAAACACTTGTGTTTTTTTCCCCCAAATTGTTGCTGCAAAGTTAGACTCACACAATTATACAAGATGTTTTGTATGCTGTAACATTACAAATTGCATGGCTATTTGCCAGGGTTGAAGTGGAAGAATTTGAGTATACTGCATAGTGCCCTGCCCTCAACCCCCCACTGAAGACCTTTGGAATGAATGCTGACTGCCCCACAAGGCCTTCTTGCTCTAGACTGCCTGACCTCATTTATGATCTTGTGGTTGGATGAGCACAAATCCCCACAGCCACATTCAATAATCTAGTAAAATTCCTTGCCAAAAAGAGTGGGTTTTTATAACCACAGAAAAGGGCATCTAAATCTGGACTGGGATATTCAAGATACACATCTTGATGTGATGATCAGGTGTCTACTAACTTTTGCCCATAAAGTGTATTTATGTGAAAAGAGAAATTGTATTGTCTTCCATATTGCACCACATTTGGATAGGGAAACTATGGTTGAATAAACAAATTATAAAAAAAATTAATCTCCTATATGAATTAGAATTTTTCTTATTAGAATAGTGTATAAGAATATAACTAGTTTCAGATACATTATTATTCTTATTCTTACTGAGATAATGTGCTCTAAACATATACAAATATACTATTGTAATGCACTATTTTTTTATTCTTAAAATTAAGATTAAAACCAAATGTATGTATCAGGTGAGGCCTTGTGTAATACTGTAAAATCATGATGCAAATGGGAAGTTCTTACTTCCATGTGAAACTGAGGGAACGCTTAATGAAACTTATGAAACAAAGCCGCTTTTATTATCATCCGCATTGCATGATTTATTAACAGCAAGAGTCTTAAATATTATTTGCAAAAGGCAGGTGTGGCTGAAGGTTTTCTAACCAATCAGAACCTGATCTCAGGTCTCTATAGTTGTTTGTTAAAAAAAAAAAACACATGCCCTCTCCAAATATGTTGAGATTTTGTTGAAATATGGTGGGATTAAAAGGAAAAAATACACACCTCTTGACACCAGTGACAACAGTTAAGAAACTGACTGATGTACTTGAGGTTGAGGAGCTTTTAGTAAAAATAATTACTCACCACAGAGTAATTACAGACATTTATACTTCCAGGATTTTCCACCACAGCATTTTTGTGTTTATTAAGAGATTGACTGAGCTCATATTTTATTAAAAAAAATATTTCATCTCCATGTCTGCCTAGGGTTTTAATTCAGAAACATAAATGGGTATTTGGAACACTAAAAGATAAAGATAGTGTCACTGTGGTACATTGTGGTAGAGTGAAATTAGAGTGTTTTAACAAAGCATGATTTTACACACTATGCAGTATATTTACTTCTGACCTCTCTTTCCGATATTTTACTGGAGTTAGTCTGTTCCGTGACTCATATCTTTATAATCTCCATCTTTTCATTCTTCCATCAACCCCTCCATCTAGTCTGTCTCCCCAAACATCTAGCGGGACAATAGTCCTTTTCTCTAGTAGTGAGTCTGCCCTGAAGGGCACGAGCCCTGGACTGTGCAGCACTGACATCATGACCTTTACAAATGAAGTCAAGTGCAAGTGTGTGTGTGTGTGTGTTTGTTTGTGGGGTAGAGAGATGTTCTTGGCTGTAAAAAAAAGCATTATTTGTATTAACTATAGAGAATAATTCAACAGAAATGGGCTGAGCCAATCATGCTAGCTAATATGAAAAAGTGGGCAGGACCGGCCCTGATGGACAATTATCTGCGCACATCAACTTTCCTGTATTGTGTGGTGTCAGGCTCGAACTGGCCTGTTGGGACAATAAACTCTGTGTGTGGAGGCACAAGGGGCAGGCATGGGTGGGTGTGTGTGTGTGTGTGTGTGGGGGGGGGGGGGCTTGGGGGGGGTTGGGTCAAAGTG
>JAQMYJ010000003.1:9476993-9496609 GCA_030014305.1 Clarias laeviceps | reverse complement strand
CCCCCCCGCCTGAAAGTGTAGCATTTGGATTGTCATTTCATTGCTGAGAAGTGCACTATTGTCAGATAACAGAACCATGCAAAAATGTGGTACAGTGTTATCCAAAGCAATGACATCATATCTGTGTCAGAGCACCATGTTTAAAAAACATCACACCAAAAATCTCAAGACTTTGGGATCTGTGTCTTCTTGATGGTATTACTCTTTTATTATTACATAATAAAAAAGTTTGTGAATCCCATGGTTTGTATGTTTGTTTATTAATTGATTTATTTTTGAGATGGGAAATCAGAAAATGAAGTTATCCACAAGAGAAATTATGTGAAATGTGAATCATGCAAACATCAAAGATCAAATCTTGCCGCTGAGAGTATTCAGACGGTATTCACAGGAAAAAAATATATAAACCATAGTAATATATACATTAATATAATAATATTATAATTTTATCATGGCTATTATTTTACATGTAAATTCTATACTGTATTTCTAAACACATACTTAATATTACAACATATACAAAATGTTTGGCCATACTGAGAAAATTAATCAAAATTTTAAGCTGATTGTTTTATTTTTTTATTCACTATTGATATTTTAACATACAACATTTGACCCTCAAAAAAACAGTGAAGTAGTGTAGTAGTGAAAGCACCTTCTTTACACGCAACACAACGAAATCAATTTTTTTTATATATTTTTATTTTTATGTAAGGTAGTGCAAACTTACAAATTACAGGAACGCAATATCATAATTTCATTGTATTTTTTTAGGTCAGATACTAAGAGTACCATCCTGGGAGTTATCATAGAGAGAGAAAAAAACTCAAGGTGGTCTATAAAGAGAGATGTACATATGTACTAATTCATCTTCTTGACCAGCAAATCTATGCCATTGTTATTTCATAAAGGATTTAATTAAACAACTTTATTTTGGAACAATAATATAATATACTGTAGGTGTAATACAAAGATAAGATTCAATTTAGTTAATGTACACATTATTCATCGGGCATATTTCTCTAACTTCTACTACAAAGCACTGTGCAGAAATATTTTCCAGGTTTTCATCCTTGCTACGAGGTGTCATCATCTCACAACATTACTGATGACGAATTTTTGCTGATACTTTTGAACTGCTGAAATAGTCATGTGCTGAAGGGCCACTGTAGTGATTCTGCTCCTGAGTCATTACAACTTCAGAGAATCCAGAGAAAAAGCCGAACAGTGTATCATCACTCCTCTTTTGATCTATTTGCATTTTTCCCTCACATGCTTACAAAAAATTGGACTCCATAGAGTCATTCTGCTCAGCATAGAAGATGCAGATCACTTATTCTTTTCTCTTCATTCCATCATTGTTCCTTTCTCCGTCCTCCTCACCCGTTTTTTGTGCTATGCTAGAGAACAGTGGTGCTTATTGTGCCATGACCAGCATCGGGGGTCGGTTTATGAATGGCCTCACGGGTAGAACAATGCTCTGTACACTGCAGCCCTGACATCTCCATCTAGCATAGAGGGAGTGGAGAGAGTGTTGGGGCAAGGTACAGGGGGAGGAGAGATGGAGAGAACTTGTCTCCAGGTTGGGTGGTACAAGGGGGTGTGAAAGAGTGAGTGAGTATCAGGGAACGGCTGCTCTCCCTGCTGATTAATGCTGGCTATTTGATCAGAAAGGGAGGCTTGAAGTGATTTGCTGGGTGAGTTAAAAAAATTTATCAAATATGTGTTGATATTCTAGTGTAAAGTCTAAAGACTTTTTTAAGGTTAGCTTGTTTATGTTTATATGGTTTACAATTAAATGCTAAAAACAAAGCAACTTTCGAGTTGGCTTTTTGTAATTCCATGGATTTGACTAGCATTGGTATTTGTGGTGGTCAGAGACGGTGTCGTGCCTATAATGCGTCACGCTGTTCTGTAGATAAGCTTAAGTGTGGGCGGCTTGGAGAGGATTTCATGCTCTGGCATAAGTATGCAGGATGTTACTGAGACAGAGCCAATGCATGGCTGGATTGACAGAGGAACAGTGAGAGACGCTCAGGTGAAGGAGGGGGTGAAAAAGCTGGGGTGCATGCTTACTTTATTGTCTTTAATAATGCCGATTTACCTATTATTGCCTTGAAAAGCTTCCTTGCTTTTCTATGATCCAGGTTGTGCCTCTGTTTTTTTTCTTTCTTTCTTGTTTTTGTAATTTGGGTTACAAGGAGATACAAACATGACTAACACAGGTTGCTTTAATCCTTTGGTAACAATCCTGTTTGTCCTTGAGGATTTTCACTGGCAGGTTGCAATTGTACCATTTTTTGCTAATTAGGAATGATGTGTTTTGAATATTTTGAATTTTATTTTAAGTTAACTGATGCTTCAAGTGGATTTATATAGAATTAAAGAACAAAAAGCAATCATACAAAAATCAACTGGATTCATTTATGTATTTATTTGTATTAGGAATAATAATTTAAAAGAATATGATAGGATCCTCTGAATTGGAACTGGGCCTCAGTCTCTCCACCCTGAGGTGTGGGCAGGAAGCTACAGTGTAGCACAGAGAGACCACTGAGTCCACCATCTGCCCATAGCTGCAAGTCAGTATACAGCAGATAAATTACATTTCTAGCACACATGGCAAAGCTCACTTGAAAGAGTATGAGACTTGCCAATGTACAATATTATTTTGGTGAGTTGCTCAGATTCTACAAGGCAACGTGAGAACAAAGTCAAAGATCACACCTGAGCATTTGTCCAACGGGTCTCACTTGTCTGAATGTCTGAAGAAATTGAAAAAGGTTGTGATATATGGAAGGTTGTAATTGAATAAACATTTAAATGATTTCTACTTGATTAGCAACTGGGAAGTTGCATAGATCTCTAAATGGGAATTTTGGAGCTTACACAGTTACAACACAATGGATTTTCATAATCAGCATCAACCCTTATGAAACAGGGCAAAGGCTCCTTTTGCATCTTTAACTAGAATGGTTTTGGATTGGGCTTAACTGGTTTTAAAAATATTTACACTTGTTTTGTAACCAAAATCTAGTAATCTAGCCCAATTAACCAACATTTAACAAGACTTTGCTTAAAGATTATGCACAAATATACAAAAGGCCTACTCTCAAACACAAGGGAGTAGTCGTTTTAGGACCATCTGGTCCTTGGGTAATTTTAGTGGGCACCTGTGCTGGCGTATGGGGTGTGCGTCATGGGCAAACCATAAGGCAAGCTGTGTGTTGGCCTGCTCTTGAAAAAAATCCTCTATAACTTAAATGTCACTTCATTTTTTCTCTTTTTTTTAAGTAATAGCTAATTCCAGAAGTGAATTTGCAAAGATAAAAGCAAATATAAAGAACTGAATAATTGACTACACACTGTTTATCAAATAGCCACCATCACCTGTCCTTTAGCTCTAGGGTCTCTCTTTCTCTCTCTCTATCTCTCTGGATGATATGATATTATGATTCGCTTAACAAGGTCACATAGCTTCTTTGTTGAACTAACAGTTGTGTAATGGAGTGTGTTTCAGTGTGTGTAGGAACAACTTTTCCCTGTGTGTGGGGTGCTGTGGCTTGTTGTCATGAACTTTACACAGTCTGCATTGTTGCGCTTCCATTTCTGACTGCCTTTCTTCCATCATTCCTACATGAAACTACTGCATAGCTGTTCACTTGTCCAGTGATGGAATGCGCTAACCGCACCACGAAGTTCTACAAAAGTCATTTATATTTAAAAATTGAGATACCATTCAAAAGGGCACTCAACCTACATATACCAAACCCATTATACTGTATAGATTACAGTACAAGCAAAGCAAAACAGTGTTAAAAAAAATAAAAACATCTGGAGATGCTGGCATTTTTAACAATTTTGGTTTGAATAAACCATTTTTAAAGATGAAGTTAATGCTAATTCATAAGATTAATATTAAATATTAACAACATTTCTAGCCGAAACCAAAAATTTCTACTTATTTTTCTACTTATTTTTATGATATTTGCTCTAATTTAACTGAGATCATTAAGACATAATAAGCCCCAGCTACAGTATAATCTCCACAGGTCGTAGAGAGGACATTGATGGAAAAGTAGATTGATGGATGCCAAACAAGAGGAATGTTTGGTGTGGGTTTTGAGCATGAAGAGAAATGTCTGCATATTCAAGACTGCCCACTGCAAGCATTCACACATATCCATAACTAATGCATCCTTTATCATGCCTTTTCCTTGACCATGTCTTTGTCTTTCACAGATCTTCAAAAGAAGCAAAGGAGTGGAGCTTTTACAGAAATAGAGCAGGACGAATTGAGCTTTAGCCTTCAGAAGGCCAGAGCAGAGCAGAGAGCTGGAGCTGGTATGAGGCAAGTGCTTTGGCCATGTTGTGAAAGTCTTGTTTGTCTGCTATGAATGGTCTGCTTGTTTTGCTTGGGCAAATACTTTAGTGTTAGAGCGGCACTGATGTATACTCCTAGTCTCCGTCAACTGGTGCTTAGGTCTTGGTGAGATGTGATGGACTGGATGATTCATTGCTTCACTGAGTGATGCTACAGTGCTTATGAACATTGCCAAAGTTAGATACAATTTGGAGAAAAAGATTATGGATGGGTTTGTGCTACAAATTTGGCTTACATATCCATCAGAAATATTGTGTGCCTTTTGTGGACATTATGTACATATCTGGTTTCATATCATCTCATGCTTTGTGTTATGTGTGATAAAGACCTGTGCTTTTCTTTCGATATAGTAAGCGGTTAGTTGTCAATGCATTGATTACACACCTTCATGATCATTTCTTTCTTAGGAAAATAAATGAACAGAAGTTTTATGTTTTTGTCAGTGAGTCAAGCTGAGCTTGAGCTGTCTGGAGAATTTTCAAACATGTCCATCACAGAGATTTCCTAAACAATCCATTCCAAATCTCCCCATCTGTGGTACCCGTCTGTTCACAAGGACACTTTTTTCCTTTTGAGTTTGTGTGCGAGTTTGTTTGTGAGGCAGAAAAAAGTAAGGCAAAATTTAAGTGTGTGTGTGTGTGGCCTTAACTAGAGGGCACACACTGACAGCACACCAGTACAGCCTGTAAATAAACTGAAGCAGTTGGTGATGCCGTTGCACTCTGGCTAATGATTTCTGAATGATGTGTCATCACCAAACACGAAGACGCAAAATCTGACATCACACTAAGCCATTCTGTTCTCCCACACACTGCAGCTCTGTAGACATCAGGTGCTGAGTGTCTGATGTATGGATATAAATGTGTTAGGGTCTGTGTGTGAACAAAAAAATGTTTGTTGCTCATGAAGAAGGCTAATGTCATGGCTGATCATTCTGTTCATCCTTATGTAATATTTGCTGTGTTTAGAGAAGTTAGAAAGTCAGATGATACAAGAATGTGATATTATAGAGATAGCAGTTGCCTGCATTTCATGCAATTCAGAGTGGTTCTTTTTTAAGTGACTTAACATGATGTATCTTTTAATCAAAGCCTTAGTCATCATGAGATAGTTGCTAGGCTTATCATAACAAAGTACAAGGTAACATTTGGCAAAATACAACACTGATGGTTTTATTATATTTCTGTTTATTCACAGTATTTTATGTTGTGTCATTTGTACATTTAAGGTGTTCAATGATAAAACATTTGTTGTGAAATGTGTTAAGGTTAATGTTCCTGAGTTGAACCGACACTATGAAGTCCTTGGAACTGCTGCTGCCTTTACTGCTACTAGTACGAGGTAACGACCTCAAGTCTGTTGCCTTAAGTGTCAATTTGGGACTGAAAATGACAATATTTTTTACCTCATTTTTTGACCTTTTTGTACAGATATTCATGCTCAATGGAATGTTTGGATGCCCAGGGACATCTCAGCCATGACTAACTCCTGTGTGGTAATCCCATGCACATTCATATACCCCTCAGCGGTCAGACCATACAGGGGCACCCATGGAATCTGGTATTTTGGCCAGCCCTATCCACAACTCTACCCTCCAGTGGTTTTCAAGTCTCGCACAGACATTGTGCATGAAAGTTACAAAGGCCGTACCAAGCTCCTGGGTGACCTGTCTCAGAAGAACTGCACGCTGCAAATAAGCAACCTTGGAGGTGAGCTTGCAGGGAGATACTACTTCCGAGTTGATCTAGGAGGAGCAAACATCTATACCTACCCAGATTTCACTGAGCTCAAGGTGTTGGGTAAGAAAACTATAATGCTATTATATGGAAGGCTATTCATTTTCCACATATGATAAATATCTTTGATAATATTGAGAAATATGTTTGGACTTCTGGCCTGTTAAGATCTGTTCTGTGTTAATTAAAATTGAATGTAAGCTTGTTAAATCCTGGTTTCTTTTTAGATCAGCCCAACATTGATGTCCCAGAAGAAATAGTCAGTGATAGCAGCTTGGAGCTGACTTGCTATGCTCCAGACAACTGTCCTGACATGACTCCTGAGATCCACTGGATGTACACGGACTATCTTCCTGATCCTCATTTTGCATCAGAATATGTGGAGGAAAGCAACACAGCAGTGATGTCCAGCACACTTACTTTCACACCCAAAGCTATGCATAATGGTCAACTGGTTGGCTGCAGAGTCCATTACCCCAACACCACTTTTGTATATGAGCGGCTTATCGCCCTGGACGTTAAATGTGAGCACATAAACCATTAACTTACAACCCATGCTTTTGAAGGAAACCAGTATTTTTCACCATTACCTTGTTAACAGTGATAGATTTCAATGATAGATTAATTGCAATTGCAGATGATCTCATATGGCATATCTTTTTATTTTTTAAACACAGCAATTTTAGTGAGCTTTGTGGCTGGATTTAAGCCCAACTTTGATGATTTGAGTCAAAAATAATTTCACTCATTTGATTAAACTGGAGGCAATAATTGCTGCGGAACGCACACGTGTTGAGTAAAATGCTAAAACATATGTTATTGTTGCCAAATTATATGTATTCCATACTTTCTTTCTGTAGATGCCCCACGCAAAGTTTGGGTAAACGTCTCCAAGGAGGTAATGGAGGGAAGCTCTGTGGTACTTCACTGTGATGTGGACAGTAATCCTATGCCACGCATTACATGGTTGTTTGGAGATGACGAACTGATGATAGAAACTGGCTCAAACGCTTCTCTTCACCTGGAGTCAGTGACTGCAGAGCAGGAGGGTTTATATACCTGTGTTGGTGATAATGGCTATGGAACAATGAACACCTCTATGTACTTGGCTGTCAGATGTGAGTCTATATGTCCCACTTGTTGATTATTTTTTTCTATATCCTACTTAATTTCTTCATTTACCTATAGCTCACTTTAATCACTGCACTTTGTTTGGTGGGTTGTCCTATAGATGCCCCAAGAGAGCCATGGGTCAATGAGTCCCTGGTGGTGATGGAGGATTCCTCTCTGGCTCTCCATTGCAACACTCAGGGCAATCCTGTTCCTACAATTACTTGGTTGAAGGATGGAGAGTTGGTGGGAACCATAAAAGCTGGAGAACAGTCCATACTCGAGCTTACAGATATCAACCCACAGACTGATGGCACATACCGCTGCCTGGCTGAAAATGAACATGGTCGGGCCAGCAGTTCTCTAAACATCACTGTGGAGTGTGAGTTAACTAAAAATCAATCATATTTCTGAATGTGAAGGAAAATAAATTTGAACTAGAAACAATTTCTGGAGAAACTGTGAAGTAGAGGTGAAATGGTGCATTGCTTTTCCTGCACAAAATGGTCAAACCAGTTTATGTAAGCCCACATGGCTCCCAAGATATAAGATATAAGTCCAGTGATTGTGTGTGTTTGTGTGTGTACATGTGTGTGTGTGAAGTGAGAGGGTATGGTTTGGCCTTGTTTAGCCTCTGTCTGGACAGCTGATACACACACATGCGCGCACACACACACACACACACACACACACACACACACACACACACACACACACACACACACACACACACACACACACCTTTGGTGCTACAGCTTGATTATTTGATTGTTTGAAAGAAGAGGCTCAGAAAAACCAACTGAATGTCTCAATATAAGTTTTGTGGGGGAGCATGCAAAATTGAGGGAGATACTTCTGTCTAGTCAAAAAAAGAATAATTGGGGGAGGGAACACTTCTTTAGAAAAGTATTAGCAAGCTTTTCCCAGAGGAGAATTGGGAATTTTCCCAATTGGAGAGATTAGGGCATTTCATGGCACCTGTAGTAACCAGGATTACAGACAATTAAGGAACATATTAAGCATAAAAATATTTACACTTTCTGATTTCACTAAGAACTTATGAACAAATGATCTGACATTCTCATCCCTTGTTTCTGGTCCCACAGTTGCTCCCATTTTCCTTGATGATTCCAAGTGCACCATAGTGCGAGAAGGTGTGCAATGTGTCTGCATAGCAACTGGCAATCCTGAACCATCCATAGCATTCTACCTTCCTGACCACAATATCACCATTAATGAGACAAATGGCCGTTACAACTTCTACACACATACAGATGGTTATACATCAACTGGCATGATAAAACTGAGGGAGAAGGGTGACCGGGAGAACAACGAAGACATAGCTGTTCATGTACACTGCAGTATCTCTAACGCTTATGGCTCTCATTCTATCCGGCTAGAACTGCAGCAAGAGAGTGAGTTCATGTTGTCATAAAATCTTAAAAATGTATTGATCTGAAATTTTCCGACAGTTATATGTCTTATGTGCAATGCAGTTTAGTCATATAATTACGTACAAAGTCGGTTTAAGGAAATAAAAAATCTGTTTTTTTTTTTTATTAGGATTTAAGTCCACTTCATCTTACATGTGATCAAATAAAATGAATGTGCCAGTGAACAATGACATATTTCCTATGCTATTTTTGAAAACATGATGATGATGTGATGATGATCCTGATAGTTGATTGCAATCACATTTGATAATATAACATATAATAAACTTCAAACAAAGCATTTATATTATATTTCAGAAAAATACCTGATGGCTGTAATAGTGGGAACCATCGGTGGAGTGGCAGTTATTGCTTTTATCATTGCAGCTGTAAGATATGTGGGACAAAACAACAAAAAGTAAGTAATTTACCATATCCATTGCACAGATCTGGGGAAAGGGGCAAAGCAAGGAAACACCAAAGCCTAGTCATCCATTCTCAAATGTGTTTCTTTTTGATCTTGCTATATACATGACCCATGAAACAATTTGATCAAATGGTAAGATGGTACATTCAACAAGTTGGCAAACAAAATGACAGTGTTGGCCATGATGTGGACTCCAGATGACAGACTAACAAGACTTTGATTTGCCTTCCATTGCTTTCTAGCCTCAATCACTAAGCTAAGCTAAACAAAGCAAAGGCACTTAACCTCAAGTGCTTCAGCAAATATACAACCACTGTTATGCTCCTGACAACAGACAGTTGTCAGTTCCACAGTTCCACCATTTTTGATATTGAAACCAAAAGCAAAAGCAAAAGTGCCTCTTGGTTATGGAGGCAAAAGTGATCTGCCTTTCTCAAAATGGATGCCCAGGCTTACTGTGTTGCCCTGAGCTAGTCATTAGCGTCATTCCGTGTGAGACAGAGTCTGATCCTCTGACTCCAACCTCCAGAGAGAATGGCAACCCTGGGCAGGACGTGGGCTCTAGAGTGGAGAATCCCTCCATGTACTACAGCGCAGTCAAGAAGGACAAACAAAGTCTCAGGAAAAAAGTGGTGAGATATTATGACGATGAATTATGAATATAATACTATTTTTATATGTGCCGTTGTTCATAGTGGTGTTTTGCTGATGTCTTGGGGTTGTTAAAATGCGTTGAAATTATACCAAAAACCCAGGGTTTTAATTCTGTGCAATCTATGCGTAAAAGCGTAATAAGTTTAAGTCGACTATTTTGGACTATAAAATAAAAATATGAATCGAACTTAATACAATTTTAGTGTCCTCACTAAAATGTCAAAGGTGGTTTTCTTCATACTCTCACTGGATGTCTTATTCTGTGTTCACATTGCACAATCCTGTTTGCTTAGATTTGATCTGTTTCTCTTGACATTTGTAAGTTCAAATGACCCATATGTGCCCTTAATGTGATTCTATCTGTCCTCAAAAACACCCTGAATAAACATGCCGTATCAGTATCCGCTTTTCATCATACACAATTGAACAACAAATTATCAACATGTACCGCATGTGACATATTGTGTCATAAGATAAGCAAGAATTGAATGCACTAGAATGTACTAGTAGTCCAAGCTTGGATACTGGTCCTTTTTGACCTAAGAGATGACAAATACCCAATGGAGAAATTGGAGATATCCAATGGAGAAAAATGGGGTATAATCACTAAAAATGCACTTGAATTGTTCAAAAAAGGGACATTGAGCAGCATTGGCCTCTCTGTTGATTTAATTGTTTTGTCGTTTTTAACCTTAGCACTTTAGCTACATATGTCTGTGACCATTCTTTGACATTTTTGCATAATTTTATTTTAAACATTCCTCAAGCTTAGTAGCTTGCTTTGTGTTTTGCTTGAATTGAATAATTTGCCCAAATATCAAGTCAATCACATTCCCTCATATTTTACTGAATATAATCACTACTGTTGTCATTGTTTGTTGTTTTGCCAGACACTGAGTGATGATAAAATTGATATGTGCGATAAGGTGAATTTGGTGAATTACGATCTGACCATTCTCATTCAGAGATATCTAGAAGTATGAAAATTGCTCAGCTCTAATTTTAAATGATAAGATTCTTATTTATGTAAAGTCCTGAAAAAAAAAATCAGATCCGAGTCATATCGTGGCAGAGCAAATGGATTAACGACACTTCAACCTAGGAATGTGAAAGTAGCCTTCTACAGTACTTTTCCGTTGTAAAGACAAAAAATTTCATAAAGGGTTTTATTTTTCTACAAATTAATTGTTTCCCAGCATTAAATGGTGGAGTTGTACTAGAACTCTAGACGTGGTTATTTGCTTGCCTGATGGTGAAGTGTGGCCTTTGCTTTGAAGCATTTCCTGACTATTCTTTCCTTCTTCATTGCTTGTCTGCATTCTCTGTCTCTTTTGTCTTTCCCCTAACTTAACAGCTTAAGACTGAGCTGCTGGGCTCTAAGTTTAATTCCATCCTAGAAGAAAGCACGGTAAGGCTAACAAATCAACAGCTGCAGTACAAGTAAACAACCGTCATACAAGTAGAATATATTTTCTTAAAACTTTTTTCTCATTCCGGTTGTAATCTATTATACCTGCATTAGATTGGTTCTTGTCTAACACAATAACATTGCTTGGCTCCTTTGGCTTTGCTACATTTAACCTCACAACATTCTTTTGATTGCCAACATGTCATTAATTTATCAGGATATAGAGTTGGGGAGAAATGATCAGTCCATACAGTAATTGACTCTGAGGGCAGTAATGACTTGCTCTATTTTTGCAGGGAGAAGACAGCGATTACCAGCATGTTGGCTCGACTGCAGGCATGGAGAGGCAAGAGCTGAATTTTCTCGGGCGACAGCGTGAGGGAAGATTGGGGAGGGGGGATGACACCACTGACTACACAGAGATCAAAGCCAAATGAATCGCGATCCTTCCCTGAAGCCTCGACCGAAAGGGATACAGTGGCCTCTAGCTTCCAATAAATTCCTTTCCACAAATTCAGTCTGTACCAGTTAGCATACCCAAATTTGCCAAAACTATAATTATTTTATACCTACAGTAGGTCTGTGATTATTTAATTTTCTCTGATGTTTCAGAAAGGAAGATTTTTCTTACGAGGACCAGTCCCCATGTATAACCATATTTAATACCTCGCAATCTCATTGTTACAATTGTTACAAGTAATGCAATGTCAAAAGGGGCTTTCTGAAGGTGTCCTAAATCATTTACAGAATTACATTAATGTTAAATACTTGTTGAAGAAGAATGGGTCATGGTTGTATCCCAGATTTCTTTCACTAGTCGTCATTCACACTGTGTCCACAGCAAGTCGAAGCGTCAGGGAACGAGACATGCAGCATGTCTCGAAGTTCTAGCACTATCTCCAGTAGAATGTTTTCCCAAATCTAGAGGGTCTCTCAGCCACTTTTTAAGTGTACCATGGCAAGTGATCAGTGAAGTATGCATTCTGTTTTTCTAATGACATGCCCAAAAGTGATTGTTAAAAGTGTTTTGAGTTTGTGTGACCCCACAAAGTAAGCATGAGCATAATGTTTACCCAATGGATTTCTTTTTAAGTGGGATAAACAAATGGCTGGCTAAATACTTTTTCATTTTTCTGTACATGATGATGAGTATGTTTAGATCAAATAGATACATCTGTAGTCCATCTTTCCTGTCAAATGTTACATACAAAAACTTAAGAGGTGATTGGTGGACATTTTTGCTTTTGAAAAGGAAAATTGGTCTAAGATACAATATTTCTTAAAGAGGAACATTTCAGTGCTATTGCAATGTGAAGTACGGATTTTAAGAGGAAATAGTGTCAGGGGTCAATAACCTTGCTTTTCTACTCATTTAAGACACATGGCAAAAGGAATGGCCGGTCACACCCCACTTTCTTGTGGTCTATTTCCTGCCAACACATACTGTGCCTGGTTTTGTTTTAACTAAGCTCCAGTCTATTTTTTAAATTATTTTTTTTACAAACTCTCCACTCCAAGGGTAAAGTCAGAATATCAACCAACCAAATTAAGATAGCAGAATGCAATTTAACACAGCCGAATACATATTCAAAGGAAAAAGGATGTCACGTCAGATCTGTTTAAATGAATGCATTAAAGTGTCATATTGAAAACTATCACTTTACCCAGGAGGGCTTTATTGAAATGTATTATTTATTAATTTTGAAACGACCTCCATTCAGGTTATATAAAATTCGTTGATATGTACAATGTATGTACATATATCAAATCCTAATGCATACGACTCAATTTTACTAAATCCTTAACACATAAAATCACTTAACTTACATTTGTAAAGAATTCATGAAAGGCACCAATATAAAGGGATATCATTTATGTAAATACAGTATACATCTGTTCTCTGTTGTGAACCCTTTAAAACCCAGTACAAGATATTTATTTGGGATTTGCAGCAAAGAAATATAAAACAGGCAATTAATAACAGATCTATTTATATATATAAAAAATACATCTATTTAGGAGAGCATTTTGTTAGTCCAGTCTAATCATTGACTTTATGTATTGTAAAGAGTATTTGTAAGCATTTGACTGTGTGATGATGATAACGTTGGCTTTTTTTTAATTTTATTATTATTTATGTAATAAATTGGACAGGGACTTTGAAACCCTTGGACAAAACAACAATGTTCAAAGCTAATCATGCATTTGTTTGATTTATTTATTCTTTTGTTAAAAAACTTTCACCTTCAATGCCATCTTTAAACAAACAAATAAAGTACAAAAGATGGGAACGAATCACCTATTGTCATTTGTTTCAATTATATATTACTTAAAATATTAAAATGCTATGTAAAATTTACTACTAGATAAGTATATTGGGAAATTAATATTTATATTAAAACATATACCAAAAAGGTGGGAAAAAATACTAGTTATTCTGTACATGTGCACAGGAGCTTACTTTAGATATTAACTTTTGTTTTACATCATCATCCACTGGCTCTGAGGCAGAAAAGGGTTTGAATACTGTATGTGTAATGTGATCAAACTTTACCAGTGTTTTTGTTCCCTTTTTAATTATACTCAAAAAAATCCAACATTACTGTAACATTTTCATATTATAAATTGAGAGACTAGTTTATAGAATTTTAATTCTGACTCCAGGGGCCTGAGTATAAGTACATTATTTATAGAATATTATTGTATAGAGTATATTTGGCCCTGCTCCCTGGAGGATAGTGTCTCCAACGATGTTACAGGCTTGCTGCATAACACATTTTGGCCTCATGTATGATAGAGGAAGCATGTGCTAGACTTCAGCTTCTGTACCTCACAACTATTTTACAACAGAAGAGACCTTGTGATTCCACTGCAGTAACCTTCCATACACACTGCTGGATGTGTGTATCAAAGAGAATTTTATTGTAACCCACAAATTACCATTAATTATAAATGATCTGTCAGCTAAATTTCTGCATACACAAAAGTTATAAGGTTTATAACTTTACTTTTATATAAGTAAAAGATTCATTTAAAGTATAACTAAAGGCAAAGTAAATCAGAAAATGACACTGCGAAGTAAAAAAAAAAAAAAGCCAGTTTGGGTATGAGTTCAGGGCAAAAGTCAGTTTCACATGAGTTTCTGAACTTGTGGTTATAAGATGTGCAGTGAAATGTTTAGTAACATCTAAAGGTGGAAGTGCTTTTTAAAGTCTGAGGAAGGATGTGAAAGCAGTTAGAACAGCTTTCAACAGCACACAAGCCTATATACACTTAAACTGAAAGAAGTCCTGGAAAAAGGAGGACGTGACAGAAGGAGGTGCGTTGAAATAAAAAAATATAATAACGATAATAATAAATATCAATAAGATACATGCTGATGCGTGTGATGCATACTGTAGCTTTTTAGTTACTACTTTTGACTACTTTTCTAAAAGAACTAATGCAAATAATATCAGGCAGGAAGTTTACATAATCGTTAGTTAATACATTACTTAAGTAAAAGATTTCTTGTTTCCTAATGAATTATACAATAGAGAGAAAGGCATGTATATGAACACATTGTTAATTATTTGCAGATCTGGTTTGGTTCCGAGTGAATGCTGAGAGATGAATATAATCATTTTTGTTTTGCTCCTAACGTTTACAATAGAGACCAAAGGTAGGTGATGCTGTCTATCATAGCATGTGCATTTTTATACACACTGTACAAGTCAGTAGGGATATTTATTTATTTATTTATTTTAAGTAATAAGGTAATTTTTGTTTATGCAAATTCCTTTCTTTAATGTAGTAACACACATTTATTCTTTTATAGGGGAAATTAAATCACCTGATCAAACCCCTGTGACATCAAATCATGACTCAGTTACAGGTATCACTTTCAGTTACATTAGTCAAATAAACTTTTATCCTTTTAGGTTTTTTACCAAATGTATTTATTTTCCTGTAATACTGTTCCTATGCATGTGGAATAGTGAAAGCCATAGCAACAAAAAGCTTCCTGTATAATTAGACCAATTCTAAGATCAGTGCTATTGGGCAGAAAATGCACTTGAGTTAATTTGCAGTGTAGTTTTATGTACATTATATTGTACTAGTCAGTCTGTAGTATTTGTTTCATGTATATGTTTTTGTGTTAAAGCTAAAATTCTGGTCTGGTGTCTCAAACAAAAAATTTACACTCCGGTGTATTTAAAAAAAAAATAAATGACCTTACATGATTTGTCTGCAAATCACTGTAGCATAAGAGCAGTAAACGCTTTGGAACTTGACTCTATTGGAGAATACAAGACTCCACTTTACCCATCATCTATTATTGTCCTAATGGAAACGTCAACATAAATCTTGTTAAATGTTGGTAAAACAGCAGTAGTTCTGATGATATTTTAGTTCAGATACTTCTCAAATAATATTACTTAGAAAGTTTTTTTCAGCTTCTAGCACACCTGCTTTATCCAATCGGCTTATTAATGCTCTTTTCGGAATTGAAGTAGGCCTAGACCCACTGTTCTATGTATTTCTGTCAAAACATCTCATGTGATACATACAGGGGTTCAGAAAAATTATAAATTTGAACATTAAAAATTTTAGGTGATCTTTTAAAGCAGTAGGTTTTCATTTGTGTCACTGTGAAAAGTTTCTGCTTACTTTCTAGTTAACCACAATTTTCAATTTGATATGTGAACATGCTTACATTGCGGTGTGTCTATCAGCTACGTGCACAGTGTATTATAAATAAAAAAGAGGAAACCTCACCAAACTAACCATTCAAATTACAGACAGTCTGTTTTTTTTTAAAGAGATCTCTTCTACCTCCACTGAGAGCCTAAGCACAGCCAGCACCTTAAAACCAAGTAAGTTTCACATTTCTTTCTGAATGCAAATAAGTTTTTTTTATGTATATACTTAGTAACTCTTTGACAGATACTGTATTTATTATTGTCTTTCTGAATTTTCTTGTCAAATATATTACAATTGGCAGTTAATGTAATTTCTTCAATATTTTTCAATAAGTTAAGGAATAGTGTACTAATACTATAAATTCTCAGACTGAATTTGTGAAATGTTGATTAATTGTCTGCAACAGCAAGTCTGACATAATATCAACAGCAAGGCAAATTCCAGGTTTATATTTATCTAATAATTTCTACAATGCTTATGAGCTGTTAATTGTTTATACATTTAATATGACAGGGCACACATGTACATCAAGAAACAAAGACTTTTCGATAATAAAAAAAAAACAAAAACAATTGGGTCCAAACAATACATGCCATATTATAACCTTTTTAAACACATCTAGATATTAATATCAGGAAAAATAAGATCTGAAATTCCTCATCTATTGATTTCAAACACAAATATCTTCGGTATATTGCAAAAATAAAAGAATTGATCTTACCAGTACTTTCAGAGCAGACTATAATTGTCTGCAAATCACTGTCGATTAAGAGGAATAAACCCTTTTGGAACTTTCCACTATTGGAGAATACAAGACTCCAATCTGCATCATATTTTATTGTCCTATAACCTAAATTTCAACATAAATTTCTCTAAATCTTGAAAAAAAGCAATAATTCTGATGCCATTTTAGGTCAGACACTTCTCAATTCATTTTAGTTAAACAATTCTAGAATAGTGGTTCTCAACCCTGGTCCTGGAGGAACCAGGGGCACTGCACATTTAAATGTTTTTTTTTTGTTTTTTGTTTTTTTTTTGACAGAGCTTCTCAGTTGAAAAGTTGGAATTTAGAGAAATTGTAAATTTTAACCTTTTAAATTATAAGTTGCTTTTTATTTTAAAGCAGTAGTTGTTCAATTCAGAGCTTTGTTTTTTTAGAGAGCAGAGGGTATATGAAAGGTTCCTTTTTACTTAACCATGATAAAATAAACCTACTATTAAAACATTACTGCACGTTTCTTAGTTACATGCATAGTATGTTACATATTAAAAAGAGAACCTCACTAAACTAACCAATACTATTACAGGTAGTTTGGACACTTCAACTGGTGGAGCTTCTACCATCACTTCCTCCTCTGAGATGAATGCAAGCATTTCAAATAACACCAGTACAGCAACTGAACAACAATGTAAGTTTAAAAAAAAATTCTGAATGCAAATAAGTTGTATGTATTTACTATTTTCTTTATGACTGTTTATTCAAATATAACACAATTGACAGGTATATGCTTCATTATTTTTCAATGAGTTAAAGAAAAGTGTATAAATTCTTTTTTTTTTTTTTTATCACAGTGCTCCATATTTCCCTTTTCAATACTAGAATAGAAAGGATTGAGCTTGTCCAGGAGTGAGGTAAAACTGGTTGAGGTGCTCTGCTGGATGTTTTGAAGTCAGTTATTGCAGAAATTCCTTTGCCACATGCAGATCCAGGGATCTGTGTCCAGTGGTTAGCAAGGAGGGAGACATTCTGTTTTTAAACCTTGGCAGAACAGATCTTAGATTAAGATCGGTAGCAATAATAAAGGCCCTGTCAGGTTGCAGTGTCTTCAGATTGTTAAAAGCAACACTGAGTTCTTTCATGGCTATGCTAGCCTTAGCATCCAGGGCACATACACTGTTAATGCAACAACGCATAAGAATTTGCCTGGTACATAAAAGGGCCTTTAATTAATAATTATGAATTTAAGATCAGCAGAGCAGTAAGGAGAAGCAGTGAAGGAGAAAAATACTTGGAAGTTTACTAAGGTCTTGTTCAGACTGCAGGCAAATTCGATTTGTTTCACAAATCTGATCTTTAGGATTGACTGTCTACATTGTTCTTTGAAAGTGATCAGATCGGGTTTGGCTCTGTTTAGAATGCTGTGTAGTTGTAGTTCGTCTTCTTGCTTGATTTTCAACCACGGATCCATGTCCAAACAATGCGATGGTGTGGACTTGAAATTCTGCATTGTCTTGCAAGGGATATTAATAGACCATTTAAAATCCGAATTGAGTGGGTAGAGCATCCAAACTTAAGCAATTCTTTCGCAATCTGATTTGAATCTAATGTGGCTGAAATATATTTTTTACTGTTCAGAATACATGAAAGCAATCTCCAAACTGAATCTGTTGAAAATTGGATTTGGACTGACAGTCTGAACAGTGTCTAAGGTATTATCTTAAAGGAGACATTATTTGTTATGTAGTATAAGCTATTTATAAAGGGATCACAAATGTAACAAATAATGTTAATGGTAAAGGATACAAACTAACAGTGACAAGCCTAAAGTCTAGTTCCATTTTTACTAGAAAAGGGCCGTTTCAGAATCTCATACTGTATGTCCAGTGTAATGAACTTGTGGAATTAGCACAAATATTGTTTGTTTTTATTGATCAAACAGGAAGCAGGATGGTCGTGTAGTGTTTAGCAATGTGGCCTCAGACCTCCAGGGTTGAGGGTTTGGTTCTGTGAGCGTAGAGTTTGCATGTTCTCCCTGTCCTTGATGGGTTCGGTTTTCTCCCACAGTCCAAAGGCATGCAGATTAGGTTAACTGCCATTCCAAATTGCCTGTAGTGTGTGAGTGTGTGTGCTCTGTGAAAGATTGGCACCCGGTCCAGTGTGTACCCTGCCTCGTGGCCTAACTCTCCTGTCATAGGCTTCAGGCCTCCCACGTGACCCTGTTCACTGGATAAACAGTATACAGCATGATGAATGGATCAAACAGGACTTCTCAAATCCTTCCTTAAAATAAATTTATATATGTGCTGTTTATGAGTCTTATGTTCTCTTTTTACTTTTACATACACTGTGATTTATTCCTAGATATTACACATTTTTGCTCCTCTATATAACAGTATTCCAGTTCAATAATGTTGAACTCCATGTTTTCAGATTTAGCACTGAGCATCCCAACATTTCAATATGAAACAATATGTTATTTGGTAACATGTACTATAAGCATAAGGGTGGGGGAGATTCATGAGCAGGCAGACAGCTATCATGTTATATTTTTCAGTACTGAAATTTAAGTTAGCATTCTCGACAACATGGCTGATGTCACAAATATGGAATAGAGATCAATGTAGGGGTTTTTAATAAAGATGTAAACAACAGGCAAGATCATGCACTGTGCCAACAATAGTGTGAGGGCACAGAAAAAAAAATCACAAATCTAAAAAAAAAAAAAAGTAAAAAAAAAAAAAAAAAGAAGAATAACAA
Organism: Clarias laeviceps; assembly: GCA_030014305.1. Lineage (NCBI taxonomy): Eukaryota > Metazoa > Chordata > Actinopteri > Siluriformes > Clariidae > Clarias > Clarias laeviceps. The sequence continues at coordinate 9,477,296 of JAQMYJ010000003.1, read as the reverse complement.
GCACACAAAAAAAAGATTTGTAAATTCATAGGTGATAGCATTAACTCACAATGAGGTTATGATCAAAGTCTATTTAAATAGAGTGATTGTGATGAGGGACAAATGTGTTCAGTCAGAATTCCAGTGAATGTGACCAGGTGAGTGTGTGTTGGGTGTTGGATGTCTTTGGTGGGTATAATTGTAGTCCATGGTTCTTGATGGGAGTTGGAGCTCTGGGTTCTTCTTGTTTGTCTTTCGGCTGTTCCCTTTCAGGGGTCGCCACAGCGAATCATCTGCCTCCATCTAACCCTATCCTCTGCATCC
>JAQMYJ010000003.1:9454089-9466073 GCA_030014305.1 Clarias laeviceps | reverse complement strand
CTAATAGCCATGTCTAGCTGATTGCCATGTCTTTAGCCCTAGTCTTGTCTCTTGTCTCCCGTCTTGTCTCTGGTCTCTTGTCTCGTTTTGCCTTTCGTCAAGTGTCTCGTTCTAGTTTCCAGTCTCTCGTCCCCGGTTTCATTCGGTCCCTCGTCTCTCGTCATGGTTGGTCTGTCTCAGCTCCATACCTAGTTAGTGTGTACCTCTTGTGTTAAGTGTGCCACGTGTCCGTCAGCCTGGGTTTCGCCACAGGGCGCGTGAGTGTGGTCCAGCCTGTGTTTCGTCACAGGGCGTGGGAGAAGTTTCTCTAGTGCTCGAGCTTGTCTGTGTCCCTGAACTTGTGTCCTGCCAGAGAGCCCATGTCTTATCCTAAGTTTGTCCTGTTTGAGTTCGTTTGTTCTTTTGTTTTCTGTATTCTTATGATTTCTAAAAACAAACCTCATTAAAAGACTCTTTACATTTGCATATACCTCTGCCTTTATGCCTGCTCTATCTGCCATAACACCCCCAACGTGACAACAATCTACGTATACTTGACTCTGATGTATATATCGGTGAGGATAAAATACTAGCTTTAATGTAATTAGTGATATTATTTCACATTGAGTCCCATATGTACATGTCTGCTTGTCTTTCTATGCAGAACTTTCAGCGAAATACAAAGAAATGAAATTTGTAAGGTTGAGTATCTTGTGCCTTGTTCACGGGACATAACTGTTCATAACATCGGTTTTAGTCAACATATTGATTTAATTTATGTTGCAGGTTAAATATGTAAGTAGTGCAAAAGGTTCAATAAATTCTGTCCAGCAGTCGATTGAAGACACATACACAGTTTGACGCATGCACAGTACGCTGTCAAAACTTGCTGTTTCTAATCTGGCACAAAACCTGCTCATAACTTCACCTTTACTCAACATTTTGTTTTCATTCATTTCATTAAATTCTATCCAGCCAGTTTTGCATGTGGTTGTGGCAAATTATGGCTAGACAGACTGACTGACATAGACAGAATTTTTTTTTTTCTAAGGCTGGTTTCGGGTCCTCCAATGTGTGAAATGCAAAGACATCATTGAAAGTTCTGACCAATGTACAGACCAAACCTTTCTATTATTTATATAGATCTAGATGCATCCAAAGAAACAAAAGTGATTGGGGGCTCAAATTTTAAGCATGTGAAAGAAAGACGCATGCTCCAGCAACGCTCACTCTAAAGCTAACATTTTGTTTTAATTTAAACAAGGAAGTTCTTTTTCTTCCCCAAGAACAAAGTTTACTTCGTTATATGACACCAGAAAAGTGTTATACTGTCAGGTTAAAAATTAATATGGAACAGATAATCCACTTGATATAAATATCAACATTGTTTATAAGCAATGACTGTTATGGAGCAAATAGTTGCTGTTCACTGAGATTAATCTTTTTTTTTTTTTTTTAAAATACTAAAATATTCAGTTTATTATCCACGAATGAACAGAAATCAAGAACTCAAAAAATTCAAACAATATAATACCCATGATGTGTTTTGTTTTTTCAGATGCTCCACTACAGTAGGTGTAAACATCAGTCCTAAATTAACCATATTCACAGAGGGAGACCATCTTATACTCATATGCACAGTGCAAAACAATAATCCAGTAGTCGAAATGCAGTCCTACAGATGGTACAAAGATGGTCAAGAGATTGATCAACAAACAGAAAATACATTCACTTTGCCAAGTGTAACACGACTTAATAAAGGAAGTTATCATTAAGTAAATGTGAAATATGAAATATGACGTGAAATATCATGTTTAACAATATTTCACGCAATACTAATCCTACATTACATTAACAAAAAGACAGATCGGTATATGGATAAGTGGGCAAGAACTGTTAAAGTTTCAGTCATCAGTTTTCTTACTTTTTTAAAATCAGAAAATATAGCTGTAACTTGTTGAAATGCTGAATATTAATGCAGCATAAATATTTGCATTGCTAGAATGTAAATCAGAAATCTTTTTTATTTGTTTGTTTCTTTTCTGCTTTTTTTTCAAAACACTGAACAACCCACTTCCTCTATTTTTAAACTATGTACAGTACATATGTCCTGTTGATGGGCCTTGAATGTACCAGGATTGAGTAACTGTTTACGCAAAGGTTCAAATATAATTTGTTGGCAAAAATGTAAATACAATCCTAGAACAAAGAAACCAACAGACTCTAATCAGTATTGCAATTTATAAAAACCCTCAAGTTTTTAAAATTTATGTGATTATTGTGAACATTTTAAAACTTTTTATTGTTTTATACTGTAAATATTTACTTGTCTTGTCCATAAAGAATTTTGAACTGTCTTTATGTATAGAATAAAGAACTTTTGGGGGTGTGTATGTCCAAGTAAAATGCACCTAATAAAGAAGTCTCTGAATGTGGATACACAGACTAACACTGCCCACTTATGGCTTAAATCGCATTTATCTATTTAAATAGATAGAAAATTGGCCACACAAACTTAGTCATGTGATTATAATGAACAGATCAATTTAATTGCTGTCTGTTTAATAATATATGGAGTATTCTTCCATTATGGATGATAATGATTCTTGTAAAGTCCAATCAGTAGCTATATTTATATGGACCATGATGTTTCACTAATAACTGGAATAATAGCCCAATCAGAATGAAAATGCCTCACCTAAACAGCTCAGTCAGAACAGACTGGCCCAATCCGACTAGATCTCAATTCAGTTTTAATCGGAATGAGAGAGGTGGTATAAACCTTTAATAGTTGAGCTGTTCAATAGGAAAACACTTGCCATGTAAACACTTGACTGAATTGTTTCTCTCTTATTGGAATAAATACTTCTAGTGTCTTCTGTTTCTACATTTCTTTTATTATAAAAAAAAGTCCATCTTATTCTGAAATTTGGGATCAACAAAGTATCTATCTATCTATCTATCTGTCTGTCTGTCTGTCTGCACATGATTTTCCCTGAGACATGAGACTTTTTGCTTCCAGTCATGATCGGTAAAGTTTGTGATAACATCTCTATCCACCACTTTGCTTAAGACTTCATCCACTGGGTCCTCGCATTTAGGGTTAGGATTTGCCTGCATTTTAGGACATTTCTTTAGATCTAACCAATAATCGATTAATTATTGGCTGAATTATTGTAACCAGTCATAACAGAAGATTTATCAGAAAAGATAGAAAGGCCTAACCAGTACAAGTATAATAAATCTAACCTTTGTTTTTTCTTTTTCTTTTTCGGGTTGCCTAACCCGAGGGGGTAGGGTGTCATTCCTCCTCCTCTCCTTTTACTTTAGATTCACACACACACACACACACACACACACACACACACACACACACACACACACACACACACACACACACACACACACACAGCGCATGCGTGCATACACACACATACGGTAGGTTAAGTGCAGGTTAATTTTTTTTTTTTACTTCATATTTTGCATTAATTATTTTTCGATATTAATTTTTTGGGGTTGTGGAACAAATAATCTGAGTTGTCATTATTTCTTAGGCCTATGCCCTTTTGCTGGCTTTATCTACCTTGTCCAATGACTTGGTGACCAAGAAAAAAGATGCATTTAAGGCCCTGTGGTAGGCTGCAGCCTCATTTTCTGGTGGTGTTTCTGCTATTCCTGTACCCATTGTAGCACGGTCCCATGGACCCATGGCCGATGTGTGTGTTGCTGTACAGATCTTAATAAAAGCCCAGACAAAACTCCTCTGCCTAGACAACGAGTGTCTGGAGAGGTTTGCATTACAGCGGGGCATTAACCCTGCCAAACTCAAGGCAATGCGAAAATGCATATCTTAAATGTAGATCAGCGAGTATGAATAAAGAAATGACTGAGCTGAGAAGAACACCATTACAGCTACTAAGAGACTGATAGAGTTGGCCATGCCATGGCAAGCCTGAGCTTTTAGTCACTCTTTTACTGACATGCTGCAAACCATCAACTCTGCCACTGATGACATTAGTGCTGATGCTGAGAAGATTGCAGTTTTGGCAACAGAAAGACTAGAAAAATTAAATTATTCCCCAAACTGTAATGCTTAGATTAAATAATAAAACAGGGTTCAGGCAGTGAAGGATGACTGCAGATTGAACTGAAATCTTGAATCAGAGGAAGGAACATTCAGTTTTATGATTTCCTGCTCAACTGAATAGATTTTACAGAAAAGATCTACCCCAAGAGATCTTTACGTGTGTACAATTCATAAAAGATGTTGTTTTTTGGCTGCTCTTGCCAAGGGTTCACCACAGCGGACTGTCTGATCCGCATAACAATGTGGCACAGGTTTTACACCGGATGCCCTTCCCGACACAAACCAAATTTTATCCATGGGACAGGTTTGAGACCAGCACTGCATCCAGTGGCTGGTGGTTTGGGCACTGGCTGGGAATCGAACCCGGGCCTTCCGCATGACCGGCCATGTTTACTTTATGTGTAGCATTTTTATGAGTAATATCCATGTTCTGTCTCTCTATATTTGCTTTGACACTATATAACTTCCAATAAATGAACATTTTCAACCTGTCCCCATTGCAATTTGTGCCACACATCCCTTACCAAAATAATTCAGCTATGCCTACATCTCTGCTCTGCTTTAAAAAAAAAACACTTTGTGTACTGTACATGACATGCCACACACTCATCTTTACTTATTTGCAGTGTTTGTTGTATTTGTACTAAACAGAAATTTTACACAACAGGGTGAAATAAGACAGTAAAAAGTGACAAACTTTTATTTTTTATAAAATTTTAGTATGTTACTTTTGGAAAGGCTGACTTTGTAGTCCCTTATAATTAACACATTTGTCAGCTGACTAAATTAGCTACCATGACCATATCAATATGACTAAAATAGCAACCAGCTAGCATCACCCTGACACCTGGTATACCACAGCAGCATCACAATATCAATCACCTGGATTACCATAGCAACCAGATAGCATTATACAATTTATCACCTGAAATACCACTAAAAGCAGCTCTTCAACACTCTAGCAAGCACCCACTTATATAGTGTTATCAGTACCATACTGGTTTATATCTGAACACAAATACAAGGATATTTTTTGCCGCGATACACACTTCTAAGTTTAATTTGCTTTTCTGCTAGAGGTTCTGATGTGCTTACAGTAATTGAAGGAATGAGGAATTCAAAATAAAGAACATTTGCAGGAGAATGTGAGGCTAGTGATCCTTAAAACACACAAGTAAGTTTGCAAGTAAGCACTGTCATAGTGGAACAGGTTTGGGTCTTTTTTTGGATCTCTAAAAGTTTTTTTTTTTTCCCCTTCCAGTCGAAGTAAATTTATTATGCTAAATCTGACATTTCCCCAAAATGTATATATGGTAATAGTGTGTGCCTGTTCGTGTGTGTGTGTGTGTGGGAGGGGGGCGGGGGTCTGTTACATTCCTACCTATGGTAATTTTCTTTTATTAAAAGATTACTTTTAAGAACAAATTAGGGCTGCAGGCTTTCACATACGAACAAGGAAATGAAACCCCAATAGATGAATGATAAAAAAAATCAAAGATTTCCTGTTCTTTCACATCATGTAAATAAAGTATTATTTCCGCTGTTTAAAAACTCAACATACACCTCCGCATACTGTAGATTAAATTTGTAAAATGTAGAATATGTTTTTTCACTGTTAAACATGCAAAACAGAATCATATCATCTAGATAAAAATGTAATTGAGTGTTAATTTTCTGTAAAGTGATAGTTTAACATGGGATTTTGCTGTATTTATTTAACCCTTAGCATTTGTTTAAAATGACTGTGAAATTTGTACAGTACCTGTTCATTATGAAACCACTGGTGTGCACACTCAGTTCCTAAAGAAAAAATAACTTATTCAATTATAGCAGACTACTTACTTGCTTTCAGTTGAACCTCAATCCTTTTTATATTTCCAAAATTATACAATGCCACAATTATACACCACCTGGCCAAAAAAAAGCTGTAAGTTCAGAAGGGTCAAATTATTGTTATGCATTGAACAAAGAAAACAACTAAGGAGAATTTACATTTCTGGAACTGAGTTAAGAACCTTTCAACATATTTTCAAAACATGCAAGAATAGTGCTGAACCATCAACTTTTTGCTATAGTCAGAAAAAGTTCACTAAAACAGTATGTTTAATAGTAAATAGTAAGAGCGTTTCCATATACACATCATGTGATGAGAACTCACAACATTGGGACTAAGTAGCTTTGTGGCCATGAGAAAGTCCCTTGTTAGTGAGACTAATAAGAGAAAAAGGCTTCAGTATTTTAGGAAGCATAAAGAATATACTTTGGAGCAATAGAAAAGGGTTCTGTGGTCTGAAGAGCCCAGATTTACCATATTCCAGAGTTATGGGTGCGTCAGTGTAAGAAGGAAAGTGCATGCTGCGATGTGTTATGATCTGGGGTTGCTTCAGTTGGTCAGGTCTAGGCTCAACAATGTTATGCAGCAATAAAATAAAGTCAGCTGACGACCTGAATGTACTGAATGACCAGGTTATCACATTAATAGATTTTTTTTTTCTTCCCTGATGGCACAAACATATTGCAGGACTGTGTAAATATAAAACTGATTAGCTGTTAGGAAACTAACATGCATGCATTCCTAGTAATTCTATAAATCTCCACTTTTTAGAGGAAGTTTAACACCAAAAAAAAAAGATAGTTCTTCTTTCCTTGCAGCAGCATCTGCTAACAAATAATATTTGGGCTGTACCACAATTGACTACAACTGATCACTCAAGCAAATGTCGTATGTGAATTTTGTCTCACCACGGAGGTAAAGAGGAAATTGATGATACAGGAAGTGGGCTAGTTTGCACACCTTCAGGGGTAAATATATAATTTTTAAACTTTAACTGGAATAACTGTTTCTTTTCTTTTTGATTTCTGCATGGTTGACCATGCAAATTTAGCACATTGAGGAGTTCTCCTTTTGTTTGATGGTTTCTATTTCTTTTGAGAGGCTTATTAGAGTTTGATGACCTGAGTTTGAAGTCTGTGGAGCTATTTATGAGAAACGCTGGTTTTGACTGTAAGTTAATTAGCTTTTTGTGAACTGTACTTTATTTGTTATCATACACATAATTTTCTGATGAGTTGACAAACCGTCTATTACTTTGAACATTGAAACTAATGCACTTCAAACATAAATGAAAACAACTTAATTAAACTGTAACAATGTTCAATGCATTAGTTTGCATGTTAAGAGTATTAAATGTTGAATATACTGTACATTGATTGGATATTGAGATTTATATACATATTAAAATGTAACATTTACTGTATATTTTTGCATGACAGCAAATACTGTAATTAATACTGCATTCATATTACATATTTATAGAAATATGTATAAAGTTCTAAAATAAAATTGGACAATAGTATTTGTGAATGGACAAACTAAGTTTAATGTTAATTTACTTTAAGTGTCACTTTCTGCAGAAAAAAAGATCTCAGTTCCTCACCAGCAGTTTAACCGTGAAGCTTATACCTTGAGAGTTAGTCATTAGCAGCTGCAACATGCCAAATATGATTATGTGGTGCATTCATGCATGACCAGAATGGATGTGCCTATACTGTAGTCTTAGAGTTTCTGAAAACCAGAATTTGAAATGGAAATGTCTTCTTTTTCAAAAGAAACCAGATGACACCATAGCCTACAAAGCCATGTGTTCAGTGTGGAATTCTATCCTTCCTTGGGGTGTGTATTTTATATTCACATTTTGTAAAGTACTTTACTTGAAAAAATAATTAAAGTACGGTATAACACTTGGGGTGTGCTACTGCAGAAAATAAGAAATAATGGGGTAGTGGAATGCAGATTGAAGTGTCATGGATTTTTAATATCTATTGTGAAGTTATTTTCCTCTAGCAGCACTTCCCAGTGTTTTGCTTTGCTTATATGGCAGCAAAATAACACTAACATTTTTTTAATGATTAGATAAAAAAAAAAAATTGTATAAGTTATAAGTAACAGTTCCTTCACTGTGCTTAAAAATGCAGAAATCATAATGTCTTCTGTAACTGAAAACATAAAAAAAACTTTTACCCCAGCCAAATGTTTCAAATTATTAAAACCATTTAATTATTAGCATTAGATGATGTGTAGCATTCACTATTACTATTTCACCATTTCTGTTGAAACATTAATGTGTCACGGAAAGCACATTAACATAAACTTTTGATTTGAATTAGAGTCAGCACTAAATATATATTAAAGCTGCTGTTTTAGAAAATTCATATTCAAAGCAATAAAGCAGAAAACATATTCAAAGCAATAAATTTTGAGAATTCTGTTCTTACCTAATACAGTATACTGTTGTTTTAATTATGAAAATTTATTATGGCTTTGTTAATTATGATGATTAATTATGGTAACTGACTCTGGTTTCTCTCTCAGTCTTGTTGTGTTTCTTTAGCTCAGGAGAAACAGCAAATTCACCACCTAAAATCATCCTAGATGAACAAAACGCAACAAGACAAGAGGGATCACATATCACAATCAACTGCAAATATATGTTTCAGGAACAAATGCAACTGTTGTGGATTAAAGATCCTAAGTGGAATGAAACAGAAAGGAAATATTATGGAATTATTGTATATAGTAATACAGAGAAGCGGCCACAGGTCTCTGAGTACTCTGACAGAGTAGAATTTTTAAATCACAGACTTTTTACCACAGATTGGGCCGAATGTACATTAAAAATTAAACATCTAAAAAAGAAAGACAGTGGAAAATATGCATTTAGGTTCATAAAAAATGATTACAAATATATGGGAAGTGAATTTGAACTCATGATCACTGGTGAGTCTTATAACCTGTTAAGTAATTTTTCATTCTTTCTTTTCTTTTCTTTTTTCTCTTTTCTTTCATTTTATTTTATTTTGTTATAAATCACTCATTTTGTTATTTTATATTGTAGACAATCCCTGCAACATCCACATTAAACCGCAGATTTTGAACACACTTAAAGAAGGAGATGCTATAAATCTTTCCTGTACAACGACAGCAGCCTGTGAGACTCATCCTATATGGCAGTGGTCTGACTCAAGTGAGGATCTCATCACAGAGCATAGAGAAGATGAGATGGAAAAATACAGTGAGCTTAAGTACAATTTGAGCTGGACAGATGATGGGAGAACTCTGACATGTCGTACTTCAAGATGCAGTGGTGATGACTGCGTAAAAAAGAGTTTTACACTGAGAATTGAACGTGGGTACAAAATACGGTATATGCATGATGCATTTATTGATTAGAGTTTGAAAGTTAATATAAAATAATGTTTAATTATATGGCACTTTGCATTTTAAATTCGAAATCTGTCATCTACAAATTTCAAAATAAGCTTATGATATTTGAAAAAAGACAAAACAAAACAAGGTGTTGCAAGGCCACCCAAAAGTTGATTATTTTCCAGTAACAGCACACATACAAGTGTTTTATTCCTCTTAATCTTAATTCCATCAGATTGTCAGTGCTAAATATGTGCTAATTTAAGAATGGCAAAATATTTTATTTGTTTAAACCTACAGTATGTCTATTGTTTTGAAAAGAAAATGAAACAAAGACATTGATGGTTTATACGGTATGTAACACATTGTATAATTTTCATAATCATGTGTTTAATTTTATTCTATATATTTATCTAGATTCACCCAAACAAACAAAAGTGATTGGGGGCTCAAATTTTAAGGATGTGAAAGAAGGAGAACAAGTGACAATTTCATGCTCCAGCAACGCTCAACCCAAGGCCAACTTTACCTGGTTTAAACGCAATGGCTCTTTTTCTCAGCCTGGAGAAAATCTTACTTTACTTAATATGACACCAGAAGAGGGAGGGATGTTCTACTGTCAGGCTAAAAATAAATATGGAACAGATACTTCACTTGACATAAATATCAACATTATTTGTAAGTATGTGTCTGCTATGGAACCAATAAGTGCAATGCACCTAGCAGTGGTTATTTATTTTGAAAATAATACAGAAAGAAATTTCATTAGCAGATTATCATCCACAGGTGAACAGAAATCATGCAAGAAGTCAAAAACAAATAAAATTATAATAAACATATATTATACAAATGTGTTTTGTGTTTTTTCAGATGTTCCGAAAGGTGTAAACATCAGTCCTAAATCAATGCTACTCACAGAAGGAGACCATCTTACACTTACATGCACAGTACAAAACAGCAATCCAGCAGTCGAAATGCAGTCCTACAGATGGTACAAAAATTTTAAAGAGATTAATCAACAAACAGGAAACACATTCACTTTGCCAAGGGTAACACGATTTGATAAAGGAAGTTATCAGTGTCAGGCCAGAAATTCAGTAGGAGAGACCATGTCTCCCCACACTGCGGAAGTATCTGTGAATTGTAAGTATAATATGGATATTTATGAGTGAAGCTACAATTTCATTAAATGTTAATGATTAATGATCAATTATTTAATGATTTGCACTTGTATTTTATAGGATTGTAACAGATGTTGTCTCATAATAATAATAATAATAATAATAATAATAATAATAATAATAAACTGAAAACATTACAGGTGATATGGTTACTCTAATGTTATCGTCTTATTGAAAAAGTAAATTTTAAAAACATGTCCTAATACCTGCCAACATAATAATAGCTCACAAACATAAGATAATATCTAGTATTTATTGTAATAATCCCTCAATTATGATAAATACCACAGATGCCATAGCCGGAAGTTTTAATAACTAACAGCAAATCTTGCATACGTGAAGAGGTAAATTATGACATATGGTGTCTTTAAACTTTCTTAAAGCCTAAATAAATGTGATTTACACATTTTTGTGAGACCAAAGTGCTTCATACAGTGATTGTTTTTTAATAAGCACGATTTGTAAATTGTAATTTGAAATTTTTATTTTCCCTGCAGATGTTCCACAAAACACAAGCATTCAAGGCACAAGTAGAATAAAGCTGAATTTTGAGCTTCACCTTGAATGTGTTACTGAAGCTGATCCTCCTCCTAATAATTACTTCTGGTATTTTAAACCTGAACATAAACAGCAGTTTGTGACCCTTTCTCACATGGATCAGGTGTACTGGGTAAAGAATGTGGCTGTTAGTGATGCTGGGTCATATAAATGCAGTGCACAAAATACTATAGGGTCAGGAGCAAAATCTGCAGAATTAAATCTTCTTGTGCTCTGTAAGTAAATTTACCTTTCATTTATTTGAAATAATGAGTCTATAAACTTTATATTAATCCTACTATATTAACAAGAAAACAGCTTGTTTTTATTTTATTTTATTTTAATGGATAAGATGGTCACAACTGTTAAAGTTCAGCCTGCTTTCTTAGCTACATTTTTTATTCAGAAAATGTACCTGGAAATTGTTGTTGTTGAAGTTATGGCAATTAAAAAAAAAAGACTCTAACTTCTAGACTCACTAGGAATATTGTGTGAGCAGCATTGTAATAATATTGTGAAACAAACTCAAATTATTCTAAAACATTATTTGTTGAGTGTCACAGTATCCTCTTTAAACCTTCTTAAAACACATACAGAATATGCATCATATGTTTAGTTCTCTGTTAGCTGAAACTTTTAATATTGTAACATTTGGATTCTATGTATAGTGCATATATTTAAGCAATATCACATGAAAAGGAGTGCTATTGTACTGAATATCAGCATGGCTGTGATGTGGTTGTGAGCACGAGGTCACAGCCAAAGATATCACAGCCATGCTGATATTTAGTGCAGCAGCACAACATTGAGTGAATATTGCTTTAATACAGAAGTTCCACAAATAACATTTATTGTTAACAGATTATGATTGTTTGTTTAATTAACCAGGGCCCGGTTTCTCGAAAGCTTCTTATCGCTAAGTACAAACCGGATTCCAAAAAAGTTGGGACACTAAACAAATTGTGAATAAAAACTGAATGCAATGATGTGGAGA
>JAQMYJ010000003.1:9405938-9420271 GCA_030014305.1 Clarias laeviceps | reverse complement strand
TTCTGTTTTGCCATGTATCTCTAAGGTTTTGGAAAAACTTGTAAATGGTCAACTCACTGAATACTTGGAAGCACACAGCATCTTATCACCTGCTCAATCAGGATTTAGAACTGGGTTTGGGTGTATAATTGCAACTCTTAAAGTCTTAAATGATATCTACAGTATTCTTCTCTGGACTCTGCTGTACTGTGCTGCTATTTTTATTGACTTGGCCAAGGCCTTTCACTCTGTCAATCACAAACGTCTTATTGATAGGCTTTATGATACTGGCATCTCTGACAAATCCTTGTCTTGATTTTCTAATTATCTTAGTGATAGAGTGCAGTCTATGAAATCTGAGCAACTCCTTTGCCAGCCTCTCCCAGTCACCAAGGGCATCCCACAGGGATCAATACTTGGACCTACACTTTTTTCTATTTATATTAATACTGTAGCTAACTTACAGACTCATCTATCCATCTTTACGCCGATGATACAATTCTTTACTCTATAGGTCCTTCTCCTGCTACAGTCTTGCAGAAACTTCAACTTAGTTTTAATAGATCGCAACAGACTCTTCGCAATTTGCATCTCCAGCTAAATACTTCCAAAACTGGAAAAAAGGTCTCGTTCCATTAAGCTCTCCAAGTATCTGCCCCCTTGATGGGACACCATTGGATCAGATTACTGAATATAAATATCTGGGAATTTGGCTAGATAACACTCTGTCTTTCTCAAAACACATTTAAATGACTTATGGTCATTTACAAAACTCTCCTCGGTTTTTCCCCTCCTTACTTACAAGAACTGTTACACTCTTCTCCTTCTGGGTATTACACTCGTTCTGCTAACCTGATTCTGCTGACAGTTCCTAAGGCTACCTCTGTATTTGGCCTGTCGACCATTAAGAACGCTGCTGCTAGATAATGGAATCACTGGAATTCACTGGAATGACCTGCAGAAAACGTTAAAACTGGATAATCTCATTCCTAGGTCTGCTTTTCAATCTGGGATCTCAGCTTACTATAAAGACGTGTGTTGCTGTTATTTAGACTAGCTGCTCTTACTCATTGCTGCTCTATTGTTCACATTGTTTATATAACATTTTATTACAGTTTTTGTAAATATGTAACTTATTTACTTTTTGTGCTTTTATTTTTTTTCATAATTTCGTTTATATTGTACATATGTATTTTTTTTTTTAAATGACTTATTTTTATTAGTCCCTCGATTTTCCCCAAAAGGTTCTGCCTTTGCCAGGCCACAGTTGTAAATAAGAAACCTGTTCTTAATCTGGCTTGCCTGGTTAAATAAAGGTAAATAAAAAAATAAAAGAAATTCAGATAATTCTGTGTTAACTCTTCAGATGAGTGTCTGTGAAAATTATGATTTTTCTTTAAACATTCTAACCAGTTCTGCACCAATTGCAATGCCAATGTAAACGTTACTGAGAGAACATTGTTTCCCAATTCTGAGTTTGATGTTAATATAAATTTAAGCTATTAAACTGTATCTATAAGATTTTGTGCATTGTGCTGTTGCCATATGATTGGTTTAAAACTTGAATTGCTTAGGTGAGCAAGTCTGGAGGCTTTTCTCTTAAATTGTCTAGTGTATGTCCTCATTTTGCATAACTGTTATACTAAACAATGTCAGCAGAGGTATTGTTGAGAGGTAAGGAATCAATGTTAACATGCAGGCTAATTGTGCCTCAATAATCTGTCAGCTACTGTGTTACAAAGATCTACAAAATCTAGATCTTGTAAGAACAAAAATAAGAATAGAAAATAGTCAAACAAGAGAGAAAGAAAGAAGTGAATGTACTCTTGTACAGCCATCTATGGGGTATGCAAATGTTGATAGATACATGTGTCATATACACTATCAAACTTTACAAATTGCTTGGAAGTGAGAATGTCAGTCCCAATTAGATAATAAAGTTCTCATTATACTACCCATAAGTGCTATATTACTTGCCAAGTGACAAGTACTCTTTGAGGTCAGATAGCCAGAAGTTGGTGATGTGAGGTAAGACAAACAGATAAAGTGTTTTTATGGTAATAATTATGCAAAATGATAAAAAATATTATATATATATATTATTTATAATAAAAACAATTAGATCACAGTCAATTTTATTATTAGTAGAGTTACTAATAATCCAAACATAATTAAACAGTCCATTCATTAGTTAAGTTTTTTTAAGCCTTTATTTCGCAGAATGAAATCATAAGCCTATTTGTACATTTTCTGGATTTTCCTTGTTACAAATATGGCTGGTCCAAGTATAAACATTTTTCAACTTATGCTTAAAATATCAGTTGATGATGCTTAGATTAAAGTATTATGAAAATATATACGTATTATTCGTAAAATCCTATTATTATGCAATAAGACTGTAGGTACTATTAATTAGTTAATTAATCACTAGTTAGTAAATGGAAATAAAATCCTCACTATTCAAGAAAAAAATATATTTCCAATAAGCAAAATATTCTTGAATCACTTTCAACACAAGACTCAACAGCATTCCCATTTAACAAACTTCATAAGCAGTGTGAAGCATGATTTGGATTCTCATTACAGCAGAAATGGCTAAGAAGCAAGTCACTATAAGCATAAAAAAATATATATCATAAAACGCAAAGTGATGATATCATGTATTTCTATCATCACATATTTCCATACACATTGGAGTCACCCATGTTGCTGCAAGCATCACCATAAGCCTGTAGAGAAAAGAAATAGACTTCAAACGTTGGTTAGTGAACTGTAGTAAGATATTCACCACAATTTCCAGGCTGTGTTATTACAATGTTTATTTCAAACTCAGCTTTTATTTAATAAATCTCTACTCTTATTAAATGTGTTTTATAACATTTATGTACTATATTAAATGTTTTACAATATTATTATTTATTAAATTATTAAATTATAAAATGTACATGAAATGTATTAAATTATGTGAAGCTCTGAAATAAACACCATAATTATGGGGTTAGTTATCATTTATACAGGCAAATATAAATGGAAATACATAATGAGAATTACTTACAGCTGAACGTCCACCACCAGATTTGTTGTAGGATATTTTTTCGCTAACATTTCGTGAAAAAGAAAGGTTGTGATTTAAATTTTCTATTTTACATTAAAATATAAACAAAGGTATATAAGCAAAGGTACTATGTTTATTTTTGTTATCTGTGTGATAGTAATAGTATATATAGTAGTAGTGATAGTATATTGTGGAATAGTATGGTGTAGTAAAATGCTCTACCTCTTTGGAGATGGAAAGTGGGGTTTTGAAAATCCTGTTGTTCCTCTCTCGGTACCCAGTGTGGGAGTAGTGTTACAATTGTATGGCCTTTAAACATAAAAGTTTTTTTTTTTTTTTTTAGTTGTAAAGCATCTCATTTAACCAACAGCATTTAAGATTCATGCGTTACCTGAACAAAAAATAAATCAACTAAGGTATGAGTTTAGAGCTTGGATATGAATTGCAGTAATTAATCTGGATTAGCTGGCACCACATTATTTAATCCTAACATGATGCAGTGAGTAGCTTCTGATTTCTTAAACATGTCAAAAAACATAACCTGTCGTAATGGCAAAGATATTACTCTGTTTCAGAAGGGATCATTTATTGTCCTGCATCAAGAAAAGAAAGCAACTAAAGAGTTTGATGATGCTACTAAAATCAGGTTAAGAACTGTCCAATGCATTATTAAAACCTGGAAGAATAGTAGTGAATCATCATCTTCAATGAAGAAATGTGGTTGGAAAAACATCCTGAATGAGCATGATGAGAGATCATTAAAAAGCTTAGTGAAATCAAAGGCTTCACTTTGCTAGGGAACATAAAGAATGGACTGTGGAGCATTAAAAAAGGGTAATGTGGTCATATGATTACAGATTTACCCTGTTCCAGCATGGTTGGTGCATCAGGGTAATTCAGTTCAATTAAATTTTATTTATTTGTATTTATTGTAATTACTTACAATATCGTTTACCCAACAGGCCTGTGGGAGTAGTGTTATGATCTGGGGTTCCTTCAGTTACCTAATAAAGACACTTACTTAGGGTCAATGCTTCTTTCAGGCTCTTGCCTTCTTCCAATGCTCCTATAATTCGGTAAAGGATACATGGTCAGTTTTGAGGACAAATTATTTCAGGCAATAATAAGTATGACAATTTTGTGGTTAATTAAAAAAACCAAACAATTCATGACCCAATGAACATAGATAGATAGATAGATAGATAGATAGATAGATAGATAGATAGATAGATAGATATGTGTGTAACAGGCAACAGGTGAGTCTACTTAGACTAGGAAATTTCTCATGCTCCTCATTCATCCAACTAACCTGACCCTGTTGATTATAAGAGTAAAACAACAAGATGAGTCATTTAAGAAATAGTAGGAAATGTACCTTGCTAAAATTCACAATTGCATCCAAATATGATGACTGTCAGTGGTATGTAAAAAGTAGTAAACAACCTAGTGCCTGCTTACCTCTGAGACATTCTGGAGAGATGACTCAATACCCTGTGTAGAATAAATTATTTCCATTATATTTAGTATAATAAACCAAACTGTGATGTAGTCTATAGTACAAGAGAAAAGTCATTAAATTCATGTAGAAAAATCATGCATTGACAAAGCAGTGCACTTGGTGGAGATATAGACTTGACAGGTGTGTTTTTCTACCAATTAGTTTTTATAATACAAAAAATATATTTGAAAATATACAGAAGCAGAGACTACACTACAACACTCTATATAGCTGTGAGCATTTTCTGTACAAGTTACTTAAGATACACGTGTGCGAAAGGCTGTACATTTCATTCTCCAGTTGGGATTTCTGAGCTCTGTAAAATATCCAATTATATTGAAACTAATAGAAGAGGAAGATGATAATGCATTGTAAACTTATGTTCAGAATGATCAGAATGTTCAACAATCTTTGTAATTAAAAAGGTTTCGTTTTGTTGCATCATATCATTCTTTAAAATCCTACAAAATTTACACCAATGCAAATTTGACATAAAATATTATATTTCTGTTTTTTTATCTATGTGATTCAAAAAAATTTACCTGAGCAAAAGTGTTTTTATCACTTTGTAATACTTGGATATTTATATACTGTAAATATCATCAAAACACTCACTATCACTCATTGTCTATTGACTTTAATTGCCCATCAGACTGGAAATAGTACGTAAAATGGGTAGGCTCTAAGCTTCCTGTGAATCTAAAGAGGATAAGTGGTATAGACTCTATACGACTTATCCTCTTTAGATTCACAGGAAGCCTAGAGCCTACCCATTTTACGTACTATTTCCAGTCTGATGGGCAATTAAAGTAACTATGTGCTTCATGCAACCATAGAAAAAATTTTATTTTCATTGACTCTTTTTATTGTTTTCAATGCTAATCTTTTAGCTCTTTTATTGAGAATAAATAAAATATTAATATAATAAACATCTTCAATAGTCCAAGACTAGTAATGAAATTACAACAACAATAAATAATTACAAATAAATAAATGATACTACTACTACTAAATAATAATAATAATAAAAATAATAATAAATGTTGATTAGGCCATTGTGCTATTAAACATAATCCAATTACTTACCGATTTGGATTTCTAGACTCAAGCTCTTCTATTTTTTTCCTGAAAAAAGAAACATGATTTGTGTGTATGTAACAACAGCTTGCAAAAATGAATTAGGCACATCTTAACAACTTATAATATTTCATTCTGACTCACTTGTATTTTTTTGTTACAAAGCAACATATTATTCCAATTAAAATGAAGGTCCCAAGCATAACAGCCACAGAAATAATGATGTAAAAGTAGCCTTCCTTATCTGAAAAAGATAGTGAGTTATATAAAAGGACAGAAATGTTACTTTTTATACTTTCTTAAAATTGTCATGTAAATATGCATTTGGCATTTTTACATACAGGTACTGATCAGACTATAAAAATTGCCTTTATTATTTGCTTCATAAAGACTTTAATTCTCTGATCATTTGCTAGTGTTTGTGTTCATTCTTGTAAACATGTAATTCCTATTCTTGTAATATTATTATGCATTGACAAGTTAAGCGATAATACACTGAAACATCAATAGTAACAGTACTTTAAGGCTCAATTTAACTTCATTTTTTCTTTTAAACAAACACAATCTGCCAATGGCATCAATGATATATTTACAGTTAAACATTCATTTTTTATCATTATTTTTTTTCATTATTCTAATATTATTCTCCAATCAGTTATTCATAAGGAAAACATGATTTCTGAAGAGTACAACTTTCTTACGTTTAATGAATATCTTGCTCGTGACTGTAGATTTTATGTTGCCATGGAAAGTGACAGTACAAGTGATGCTTGTGTGATCATCCTTCTTTGTGGCAGTGAAGGTCAGGAGTGACTCCACTTCCCAAACTCCATGGCCCTGGTCCTTATAGGACAAAATGGTTTTATCAGCTTTATGACTCCATTCAATAGTTGGGTGGCGAGTGGGACAGGTGTGTTTGACAGAACACTTAAAGATGGCAGCTGTTCCCTCCACAAGGGATTCTTCTTTATCCAAACGTGGTTTATCAGGTTCAGCTATATATGAAGTACAATGGTATAGTTATTACTACTTAATAAAATGGTCTCCCTAACTTATGAAACAAACTAAATTATTTAGAAGATGATATTATGAAAATAAATCAAGTTAATATCTACTGCTGTCTAGGAAAAGAAGTTTCTTTGAACCATTGACATTCAGATATTATTACTGATAAAGTAAATTATTTTACATTTACTTTCATTTTCTCAAAGAGCATTTTTAACCTAAACAGTTGATTCTACAACACTAAGCTTTCTGAAAGTGAAAAAAAGCTGAATTTAACTACAGATCATGTTATGAGCGTTAATATCAACTATAAAGACTATAAACTTGTATGTGTGGCTTCACCACTTTCAATATA
Organism: Clarias laeviceps; assembly: GCA_030014305.1. NCBI lineage: Eukaryota > Metazoa > Chordata > Actinopteri > Siluriformes > Clariidae > Clarias > Clarias laeviceps. The sequence continues at coordinate 9,413,302 of JAQMYJ010000003.1, read as the reverse complement.
ATGTTTTTAGTTTTTCCAATTCTAAAGTATCTTTATGAATGCATTTTACTTGATCCAAAGTAAATGATTCCTTAAAGTTTAATGAAACATCTTAATACATAAAACTTTAAGGTATACACTGATCAACCATAACATTACAATGCAAAACATTGTAGTTGTAAGGTGCATGTGACAAATAATTGAATCTTAATCCTAATTATGCCCAGATTTGTATAAGTTCCCCTTGTGCTGCCTGGGCAGCTCTGGCCCCTTAAGGAATGGCTCTACAACACCCCCGGGGGGGGGGGGGGGGTGCTGTGGTGTATATCCCCAGGATGTTGGCAGCAGATCCTTTTGGGTGCTTGATCAGATTGGAATTTGGGAAGTTTGGAGGCTGGGTCGCTGACACTTTTCCTGCATGTGCATGGCAGGCTGTGGTGCACTGGGTGTGCTGGTGCCTGTCCAGTATTACTGGCATATAGTTAATATTCAATGTTAATGCGTTAATGTTACATACAGTAGGGTTAACATTATGACTAATCAGTGTAAATGTCAATAATTATAAAATATAGAGGAAATGGAGAAAAAGATACAATTTAAAAACAGACTCACGCTTCATGTTGATGATCACACACTTCTCCACAAAAGAGAATTTACCATTTGGTATTTCAGCTCTGAAACAGAATGGGCCGTTTTCAGCGTCTCTTACATTGTTTATCTCCAATGAACAGTTTTTCTCACTCAATCGGCCAATTAGCTTTGTTCGACCCTTAAAGCTATCTTGAATCAAGGAAGAGTCTTCATCATAGATGCGATGTTCTTTGTCTGGTTGTTTGTGCCAGATTCCCTTTAACCGAGAGTCAGGAAGTTGATTGCCAGGGTGACTAAACTTACAGGGCAACACAACACAAGATGAGACAAGTGCCTCCACTGGAGTTTCAACTTCTGCCTTCCACCCATCAGACAAAACAAAGGCAAATGTCACTGTGGAAGATGATCAATATATCCGTGAACTGAGACATTTTTTTTTTTTGATTTAATGAAGACAAATAAGCAGAAACTTTAGGTAGCTCAAGTAAATGTTATTCTGTACCTTGAAGACAAATCCAGCAGATCAGTGTTTTTGACTGTGTATCCATCCTGCAACGTTAACATAAAAATGTGTATTTAAAAAAATCCACAGTTCCAAAACTATATATAACTGATGTCAGCAAAACTTTAGAGTTTAAAAATAAAATAATAAATAATAATTTACTTTACTACATAACATAATTTACTCTAACTACTACATAGTAGTTATATAATATATATCATATATATCATACAATATGATATAATATAATAACAGTATAGCTTCTATTTGATGTTAGTAAAATGTTTTTTGCGGGCAGGCAAAATAATTCTCTAAAAATGTGTGGTAACGGTCAACAATGTGGCTTAGTGGTTATCACCGTCGCTGTGCACCTCCAGAGTCAAAGGTTAGATTCCCACATCAAGTTCCCAAATTGCCCGTAGTGTGTGAATGAGCGTTTGAATGTGTTTACAGTATGTCCTAAGTCTCCTGGGATAGGCTTAAGGCCCCCCTGCGACCCTGTATACAGGACAAAGCGAGTGAGTGAGTGCTGTGTGGTAATAAATCTTGTTTATATGTATTCTATCAATGATAAATAAAATATGATTGTATTCGAATATGTAGGGTGACTTCCTCTCCTGAACTTTGGGTATTATTAGAGAAAGTTATAATTAAACAGTGGGACCGGATTTGCCGATGCAGCTCATTTAATGAATGGACGATCTGACAGGATTACATCTTGCATAATGGCCAGATATTTACACCTACCTGATAGAGAAACCAATCATTTGCACTAAGCTGGTCTGTATCATTTTATACAACAGATTGATTAATGTGTATGTGAAACCACAACTCATCTGTCCTGAGGACTCATCATTGAGGACATAATTATAGGCATCTAGAGATGTATACACACTTAATTTATATTTAGCTATTTTTTTTCTTGAAAACTTTATTTAGAGCTTGTTATCTAAATATTGAACTTAGACATACAGTAAGCTTAAGCTTACATAATAATGTTGGTAATGCTAACTCATGCATAGAATGGCATAAGGAAATCACTTAACATTATTTATCCTTCCTCCAATTTTTTACATTTTGCTTATTGAACTAAAGAAACATTTAGAGCCTTTCAGATTTTTTCTTTTTTAAGAAATTGACTTCTATTAATTAGCATGTTGTACAATATGGTTTGGTTATTATTTTCATTGTCTATTCATGCTTTAGAAAGCATTTATAAGAAACGGTTTTGCATTAGATAATATAAAAGAGAGCACTTATCACATACAACATTCACAGGATGGCTGTAAGCATACAGAAACCAAATCAGATACTTCAACTTCTGACACTCCATGTTCCAAATCCCATAAAACTGCATTATGTAGGGAATAACCTAAAACTGACTACTTACCGTATCACTTGGCCTGTTAAAAGTGGCCAGGAAAAACTCCCTGAGATGACAAAAAAAACTCATAAAAGTTATATAGTGGGTATAGAAAAGAATCACAAGCCATTTTATTTTTGAGATGTTGGTGTTATATTTTCACTAGGTGCACAGAGTAATTACAGCCAGATAAAACAAAAACTGTGTCAAAATGTGATTATTTTAAAAGGGGTGATTCTTTTCTATACCCACTGTGTAATTGGCTCTCGTTATAATTTATAATTATCTGTGTTTCTGATTTCTTTTTTCTTTTTAATTTTTTATTTATTTTAGTTAAAAGGGTCCCTGGCTCCAAAATGCTGATAGTTTGAAATCCTCAACCTGCACATGTTAGTTTATCCTTTAAAACTGGTGACATCTGATGTGGGAGGCATAGGCATTAAGTGCTTGTTTAAGCTTTAACAAATGTGGTAAAACATCGACAAAGCATTATTTATTCTGACTGACACAATAATGAAAGAGGGCTTCAAAATTCAAGTGATCAACATTCACCACTTTTGGTATTTCTGAAAATCATCTAGATCTTTTATTTGTGAATGTGTGACATCAAAGAACAAGTGAAATTAAAATAAAAGAAATTCGTGGATCTCACAAATGGAATTTCTAATGCCACAGGAAACACCTGCAACTTCCCCTGACCTTAAAAAAAAAAAAAAAAAAAACTGACAACCTTGAACAATTTAATCATTTTGATTCTTTATTTATCACTTACTCACTCACTCACTCACTCACTCATCTATCCTCTGTACTCATCTATCCTGTATACAGAGTCGTGGGAGGCCTAAAGCCTATTCCAGGACCTTAGAGCACGAGGCAGGTTACACCCTGGATGGGGTGCCAATCCATTGGAGGGCACACACATACATATTGTACACAAAAATTTCATGCTCATTCACACACTATGGGCAATTTAGGAGCACCAGTTACCCTAAATCTGGACTGTGGGTGAAAAACAGAGCACACAAAGCAAACCTAGCAATATTTATTTTTTAAATATAATTTTAGCTGCAAAATTAATTTCTCATTAACAAAAACAAGGTTTACAGTTCAAACTATGTAGATTCAAATTCACCCAAATGTTGCCCTATTTAACTGTATATTACACTTCGCATAAAATCATATTTTATTAATCATTGATAGAATACAGCTTTTTAAAGAAAACATCATGAGCAACATACCGTACTGTATACATACCTTATTAAATGGCAATATATACAGTACAGTACATACATTATATAAAAAACTCCTAAATTATATTAACTCCTGTGTCTATAATTAAAATAAAATAATTTGCATACGCATTAAAATTACTCTAAAATGCCAGCAATACAAATATAATTAGCAAAGAGACATATTAAAGACATATAAATAAAAGGAACTTACATTTTAATTTTCGGATGTAGAAAAACTTCTGTATGCTGTATCTTGACATCCCTACAAATATATTAACTCCTTTGTGGTAAAGGGAGGTGCAAGTAAAAGTCCTGCCCACAAAAATGTGTGTATTTTTAAAATTGGGGTTTTCACTCTTTCAGAGATGGGTTTATTTCATATATGTTACTTGGTTTTATTTCAAAGATGTTACTTTTCTGTGATACTTTACTTACAGTGTCATTTATTACCTTAATAATAATCACAGCTACAGTATACAGTATACACTATACAGATGGGTGGCAAAATCAAGAAAAGGGGAAAAAAAACAGTACTGACAAAAGAGATGACTAAAAAGCATGACTATTTTTTTTTCATCAAATATTGATGCTATATATATATATATATATATATATATAACAATATTTCTGAGATAAATTATGATATCCTTGTCATATTAGATAAACAAGTTTTAAATGAAAGACTGGAATGAATAACCACACCAAGGTCTTTTACTGCTGCACATGATGAAGCAGAAAGGCCATATATTATCACATGTAGTCTAAGTACCAGCACTACTGTCTTGTCAGAATTTAGTAAAAGGAATTTAATAAGCATCCAGGCTCTAATGTCCTTAACACACTCTTCAACTTTATTAAGCTTGTGTCTCTTATCTGGCCTTGCTGGGAACAGTAGAAAATAAATACCATGCTTATGTTACCCATACGAAGCATTTAGAGAGAAAATATCAGTGGGCCTAAAACACAAGCTTATGAACAGAGTTGGGGGACGTTACTTTTTAAAGTAACTAATTACATTACAAAATTACTGTCATTAAAAAGTAGTCAGTTACATTACAGCTTTACTTTCTGATAAAAGTAACTAGTTCGAGTACTTTTCCATTGCAGAAAATGAAAACTCCTTTGTGATTTCTCATGCATGTTGTTTTTAGTCAAGACCTTTATAATTATTCTACCATCATCACTCAGCAAAGTTTGGTCCATAATCTGTTAACTACTAATACCCCTATCTCACCAATCGGTTTCGTGCGGTGGCCATAAGTTCGGTTCATTATGAATTACTGTGAGTTTTGGTGCTGTGATTAGGTTTTCATCTTTCCGCGCGTCGGTCCTCGCATAGTCAAACTGCATAGGTGAGATAGGGGTATACAGGCAGGAATAACAGAGGGGGGTGGGTTATCGGGGGCAGGGTTTGTAGGACGACTTTCACACACACATAACGGATTGGCAATCACTGCTATCTGGCTCACGGATTACATGAATTGTCTGAATAACGGATTAAATTTTTGAAAAAATAATTAAATAACTGAGTACTTAAATGCGTCACTTAAATGAATACTGAGTACTAATGTGTTAAATTACTTGTTACATCAAAAAATTAATCCAAGTATTTAAATATTTACCCCATTTTCTGTATTTTTCTTTCAGATCAGGGAACCCTCTTGGAGAGGAAACAAATCTAAAAACTAGTCTATAAAAGTAAAAGTTGGAAAAAGTCAAGGGAAGACTTTTCAAATCTAATGTACTGTATTGGGAGAAGAAAGCTGTATTTAAGCTCCACCCTAATGTCAGATGAGATGCCCTGTCAAATACCAGATGTTCAGAAAATGACCAACACTGCATCTCAGAGGTTAAAATAGTGAACTGCAATACTTTTGATTAAAAGGGAAAATGGAACACCTGCTGACTGAAATGGCAATTTGCAGTCGGTCCAAAGATGGCATGGGAAAGTTAAATTTTTAATGCTCCAGATGAGAAACCCTAATTAAAACCTCTTAAAACCAGACACAGCGTGATGGTCATGATTTTGATGATTCTTCAATAACACCTAGAGAACAAGCAGTATCAACTGGGTGGAAGTAACAGATAATGACCAAATATTTATATATATACTTTAAAGTTTTTAAAAGATTTTAAGACATTATTTGTACTTGAACATAATTTTACAGTATCACTAGTCATCTGTCATCGATCATATTGTCATACATAGGCATGACTAGAAAATTAACTTCTGGCAAAACTGTTTTGAAAAATCAACAGTGCTGAGGTGTAACATTGTTGAGGTGTAACGTCCTGGATCACGTTCAGGGGAGGTGCACTGGCAAGCCGACCTGAGCGGACCAATTAGCGGTTGGATCAAGAAGGTGGCTGGGCGCTGTCGCGGACTTTTCGCATTCTGCTTTCTCCGGGGTAAAGTCTCGGAGTCTGAGGACATACTGTATCATATACTGAAAGAACCTACTCACTGGACTAGGCCACGATGACCCTTTTATAGGCTGTGAAGGACAGCGAGACAGTAAGTGATTATCCGTGTTCAGGTCTGGTGAGTTAGGGCCCATCTTGTACTGAGCGGAGCTGTCCAAGGTGCCGAATGTATGCTGTCTGCCTTTGGTTATTCGGGGATTGTGTTGTTCCCACTTTTTTCTGGTTTATTCTCCGTCTGCCTATATTAAATAAATTATCTACCTCTGATATTAATGTCGTCCAGTAGTTTAATTGCAAATACGGACTATAACCATGATTCTTGTATATGCACTGCAGCAGTGTCGGCCCGTGGAATTGTGAGGCTCTAGGCGAGATCATGAAAACTGGGCCCACTGATGTAATAGCGTATGTCATTTCAGCATCTGCATTTAAAAATGTGTATAAAATGTCTGTTTTTTGCTTGAATTAAATGCTCAAAAGAATTTCAGACATAAACACATTTGTTTTTCACAACCTATTTATGTTTAATATGTAATTCTAAAAATAATTGTCATATTAAAATATCACACTCCTATACACACAAACCATCTCTATGAGCAAACTGTACCACAATAAAATTGTGACTGCAACAATGATGAGAAACAGATTATGCTCTGGTAAATCATGGGCTCTCCGTCTTCAAATCTGATTTATATTTCTTTAGACATTTTTTTTGTTTACATGATGGACTAGTTGCCATCCTGAGCTGCTCGCTGTACAGTTAAATCTCTCACCGCTGTCTGCTAGCATCCAAGTAACTTAGCAACACCCAATAATTTAATTCAGCAACTGTACATAACGCTACCTTGCACAGACATTAACTTCACATTTAGCCTAGATGCTTGCAACGCGTAAAATCGGCAATGAGACAGATGACATTGAGATTAAAATATCGGGAACTGTATTTTTTAAAGCATCCTTTCGGTCACACAACTGCCTAATAAGCAAAGAAATATTAATAAAAGGTAAGGGCACATCTAAAATAGGATATTTTTGATCAAACATGAGCAATTTAAAGAGATAGTGAAATCTATGTGCATAAATACTATGGGCCCGGTTTCCCAAAAGCTTCTTATCGATAAGTAGTTCTTAAGTTGTACCTTAACCTCTCTCTTAACGTTATGGCGCGATTCCCGAAACGTTCATATCATATCTTAGGTAAGTCACACGTTTGTAAGGTTGGTCTGGACCAACCTTAACTCATTCTTAGCGTAGTTTCAGCTCAAGACGCTAG
>JAQMYJ010000003.1:9285998-9297755 GCA_030014305.1 Clarias laeviceps | reverse complement strand
TGTGTGTGTGTGTGTGTGTGTGTGTGTGTGTGTGTGTGTGTGTGTGTGTGTGTGTGTGTGTGTGTGTGTGTTTTAAAACTGTGTATGTTCGTCTTACTGACTCACTTGTATTTCTTGATCACAAAATAACATGCTGTTCCAAATAAACTGATGGTCCCGAGCACAGCAGCTACAGGAATAATGACATGAAAGAAATTCTCCTCCTCTGAAAAAGATGGTGAGTTATTTAAGGTCACTATTGTCTCCACTGTTGTGTCCTTAAACACTTACTGTATGAGCATTTTACTTTAGGTTCATAAGTCTATTAAAGTAATATTTGCCTTTACTTATTTCCTTAATATTATTTGCTTTTAATCTTAATAGCATTTAGTGATGGGTGTGTTTATTTATGTAATCTATATCATATAATGCCTTGATAAGTTATGCCTAGGCTGATTGTGAAATTGACTTAATTCCTAACCTTGGGAAGGTCTCAAAATATAGAACTAACGTTTTGGAGTGGCCCATCAAAGTCCAGACTTAAATGCGATCAAAATCATTAAACAGGCTGCTTATGCATGAAAATTCCCTCACAGTCGATGAATGACTCATTGCCGGTTATTGCAGACGCTTGATTGCATTTGTTGCCGCCAAGAACGGCACAACCAGTTTAGGAGGTAATCAAATTTTCACATACAGTAGGGCCAGGAAGGTTTGGACAGCTTTTTTCCCTTAATAAATGAAAATATAATTTAAAAACTGCATTTTGTATTTACTCGCATTATCTTTGTGTAATATTAATTTGTGTGATGATCTGAATCATGTAAGTGTGACAAATATACAAAAAAATGAAAAAGAAATCAGAAAGGGACAAATAAATTTTCACAGTACTGTAAATAGAGTGTAAGTCAGGGAGCTAAATGCAGATTGTGTGCTCAGCTGATCACATCACCCTCTAGACAGCTCACTGCTTGGTACTGTGACAAACTGTGATATACCCATCAGAATGTTCTTGATGGTGCAGGTGTAAAAAGTTCCCAATCACCTTAAAGCACAGTTTAAATCTCATGATGCATTTAACACATGAAACATACAAACAGAAAATTACTCAAATTGAATGTAAGATACAAATTTCACACACAATCTTGATAAAAGTGCAAGATTCACAGAAAGCAAAAGTTTTAAAACTTTTCAAACTTAGGTAGAATTTTTTTATAATGTATTAAGTTTATGGATCAACACAATGCATCTACACAAAGGGCATTAATGCAAGATTTCCAAATAGTTTTTATTTGCCGATTGTAGGTAAGGTTTTATTCTTTGCCGATTGTGGTAAAGAATAAAACCTCGTCATTGTGCCTTGAGCAAGGTGGAAATCATAATGCGCTTGGCCCACTTCCAATATCTAGACAATGACCTGGGTGTCAGGAACAACAAAAGATCCAGGCCTGTCCTCTGTTGTGAAGTATAGGTAACATTTCACTTTAATATTGCTAGACTTTTCTGTTCTGAAGTCAAAGCTGCAAGGGAATGGCCATGCTGGAGCCCTGAAGGTCTTTGATCCTACTGGGCATTCAATACATCTAGTACACTGAAAAAATCCCCCCTTAATTAAAGAACAAATAATGCAGTAAATAAAATATTTCTGAGCATTAGATCAGAATATTAATTTGAGATGGGTTTATGTTGATGTTTACTGTGTTTTACTATACTGTAGAACTACTAACTACTGTACTGTATATGGACTTTAAATGATGCAACAAACTTACTTTTGACTTTTAATGTAATATGCTCTGATGTCTCTCCCTCTGTAGTTTGAGATGTGCATGTTAATGTCTTTCCATGGTCATCCCGTGATGCTTTTAGTTTTAAAGTGGAAACTGTTTCACAACTGTGGTAGGAACCCTTTTGTGTTACAACAGAAACTGGCATGTTCTTGTAATTCCACCATATGTTTGGCTTTTCCTTTTTACATGTGTGATTCACAGTACAAGTAAAGCTCTTCTCAGTCCCTTCTATTGCCACGTCATGGGTTGGACTTATTACAGGTTTTTGAAAGTCACCTGAGAAAAAAGTGATAAATTAATTTAGAAAATAATAATAATATTTACAATCTGACACATGTGACTTTTGAAAAAAAAAAACAATGGCTATTATTTCAGATGAAAATAAAGGATTGATACTGATTACTTTAAATACATTTCTGATTTTTTTACAGACCAAAACCTTTGCACTGGTACACTTGCTTGATGGTTGAAATAAATGTTTATACAGTAAGTCCCCAAAATACGAGCGAGTTCCATTTCGAGAGCTTGTTCGTAAGTCCAATTTGTTCATAAGTTCAACAAACATTGTCTAGGTACTAGGATACTAACACAATTGGTTGTACACACTATGAACTTTTATCACTTTTAGCATGTTTCATGGTCTTGTCCTTGTTTTTTAGAATTGTGCTGGTGGTTGAATGATTCATGTTAAAAAAAAAAAAAAATGCAGTGTTTGCCTGAATCTTTTCACCTTAATCCATTATCTCAATTATTTTTCATGTTTGTCTTCATCTTCATGAATGAAGTTCCATCTTCATCTTTGCTGCTTTAATGCTTGATTCCGGACATCCTGGGATGCAGCATGCACACGCGTGACAGTGTATGCTGCACATGTGATTTAACTTCCACAATTGAATATGAGCAAACGCATGTTTGTATTTTCGAAAGATTGTAACTCAACTGTTTGTATATAGAGAACTTACTGTATACAATTTCATATAGGTGTTCCAAAAGGCCTGACAGTCCAGAACTCCAGAACAAATGTGGGTTTCCTCCCACAGTCCAAAACTATGCAGATTTGGCTAAAATTGCAATAACAAGCTACATTTTCTCACAGATTAGGTTAACTGGCATTCCCAAATTGCCCGCAGTGTGTCTGTGTGTCTGTGTGTGTCTGTGTATGTGTGTCTGTGTGCGTGCCTTGCAATGGATTGGTGTACCCCACTCCAGGCTCCAGGCCACCTGCAACCCTGTACAGGATAAGTGGCATTGAATATGAATAAATGAATGAATGAATGAATGAATGAATGAATGAATGAAATAGAATTGTATTATTGTATTACATCAATATTTTATGGTGTTAGGAATATGCTTAAGGAGCCTTTGGCCCAGCCAATAAAATAGTATTTTCCAATTATTTTGCATTCCAAGTGACTGGATCTTTACAGAAATGCATTATGTACCATCCACAATCCAATGAAATAGAAAGTTATTCAGTTTGGATGTTGTGCGAACACCACGTTACAGTTTAGTATTGTAGATACTTAACAAGGCTATATGAGATTCTGCAGTCTACATACATTGTAACTAAATCACAAGCAGTATTATTTACTGATTTGGAGAATTTGGTAACTTGTTTAAAAAAAAAAAAAATTAACACTGATATAAAGAGAATTCGTACATAGAACACTGTGTTTTTTTTTGTTTGTTTGTTTGTTTGTTTGTTTTATGAACAATGCACTTTAAGATTACTTACACTTTGCATTATGTGTTTTGTTAGTGGATGCAGAGAGCCCACCACTGTGTGTAACAGAACATTCAATCTCTTGTGTTTCAGACTCAACAACCCCTTCACGTATTAGTGTGATTTCCCACTTGCCATCATCAAGGGGTCGCTTTTCCAATCTGTCTTCTGTTCCAATATTTTTTTCTATCCCACTCAGACTTAGAGAAGGGGGGTTGGTAGGGCAGGTGTGATATGTTTTGCACCTCACTGTAATGCTTTCCCCAATTTTACAACCGCCAGATGTGGCAACACTGGGCTTTGGTGCAGATGCTACCTCATTCAAATGGACAGAAAGAGCACAAAGGTGTCAGACAACACTACATTTATGTTTTAATTGTAACTGGCAGCATAACTAAAAGGAAATGTACAAAACATGTAGGAAATGTAGGAAATGTTCAGTGTAATACTTACACTGAACATGAATTAGTGTAGTGACATCATAGAATTTGTAAGTTCTCCATCCAACATTTTCAGGGTCAATCCAGGTATATATTCTGTCTCCATGGTGGGAAAGACTAAGGTTCTCGATCAGTAGACTACAGTCCCTATATGTCCCATTATATAAGCTGGTTCTTCCTCTGTACTTTTCAATCACTGAATTAGGGCTTCGACTGTCAAATACCAGAGGATATCCACTGCTAACATACTGATACCATACTATCCGATAAGGGTTTTGAGGTGGATATGATGAATAGGAGAATGTACATTGGATAACAAGGCAAGATTTGTCTAGGCCGTGAACACTGTGTGGCATGTGTACTGACCAGGCCCAGGTGTTCGGAAACAGGATTCCTGTTTTAGAGAAATTTTATGTTAGTTCATAACATAATGTTGTTGTGCTACTGTACATAGAGAATGTTTAAGTTTGAAATGCACTGTACCGTAAAGTATTATATCCAGTAGCAGTAATGTTTTCATCTTTTCAGGTGAAGGTAGAAAAAAGATCTGTTGACTCTAAAATTGACATAATAAAATGTTTAAAAAAATTATAAGATAATTCACTGAGAATACATTATTTTGTGTGTGTGTGTGTGTGTGTGTGTGTGTCTATTTTTCTTTGTATATTTACTAAGATAAAAACTGCAAACTAAAGTTTACATGAAGAGAGAGAGAGAGAGAGCGAGACTGCCTGGCCAAAAAATAAAAAGTCACCATTTCAGAACGGCCAAATTATTGGCCTGAATCAAGCACTGAAAACAATTAAGAGATTACTTTAATTAGGTTAGGAACTGTCCAGCACAGTATTAAAACCTATAAGGACTTTACTGAACCTTTAATTTTGTGAAAGAAATGTAGTGAGAAAAAAACATGAATGGAGATCACTTAAACACTTTAAAGATGCACAATGTGCAACATACACAACATACACAATGTGATGAAAACTCAGAATTGAGATTAAACAGCTGTGTGAATATAAGAAAAAACACTTTTTTTTCCTTTTTTTTTGAGTGAGCTAATTTGAAAGTAAGTAGTTTTGTTCTTTTACTCAAATGGAAATTTACTTGGATGACTTTTAAATTTAATAGAGTAATATTTTACCTAGGGTATCTTTAGTTTTACTCAAGCATACTGTGTACTTCCCCTGCACTGAGTGAAACACAGGCTGACTGAGCACGACAGCATTTACTAAAGATGAACTACCTAGTAATTACACTGCCAGGAAATATATTCAGAGGAGACAAGATGGCTGAAGCTGTTTCAATAATAACAGTAATAGGAAGGTACATAACCTTTTATATTTCCATGTTATTACAGGAACATTTGATGTGAGAGATTCGGGATAAAATTACTGCTAAATTGAGCATTTGTAAAGGTCCTGATATTACAACCTTCATGGCCGAGCTACTGTAACTTGGGCTAATCTCTTGGTCAAAACTAATCCCTCTTCACATATTGCAGTGGGCATCACAGGTCCACGCTCCAAACATACCTTTAAAGCTATGTCCAAAATGACTGATGAAGCTTGACTATCAAACAAACATTAAACAAATTCCCTTAGTATAAAAAAAGTGGAAATTATTTAAAAACTTTATTGTGATGTATTTAAATCTCAATAATGGTGACTAATCTAAACAATTTAAGGTACAAATTATTATTTTTTTTGTATTACGTATGTACTAATTAGACTTTAATTAAGAGAAATCTGACCTTTATTAGATTTAAATAAACCAGGATTCAAGCATTACACAGAGCACCAGAAAACATGCAGATGTTTCTATTCCATTTACTGACACCTGTTTCATTACCCTTTTACTTCCCAAATAATAATAATACAACCACCAGAAATACCTTTGTAGTGTAGAAAAAAGCTGTGCTTTCTTTTCCTGTGGTCTTACAGCTGTCCTGTCAGAACCATTTAACAAACTGCACATTAATTTGACATGCTTTACAAGTTGTCTCTGTTTACAGATTCAGTGCACTTTAGTACACATTATTTCATATCCTATGTAGTGTTTCTAACCTGGAAGGCGCACCCCCTATTCTCATCAATTACTTATTTACAGTACCAATCAAATGTTTGGACAAAACTTTTAATTCCATTGCCTTTCCTATTTTTTTTTTTCTTTCTACATTGGAAAAAAAACTCAAGGTATCCAAAATATGTACTAATTTCCTGTGAAGAGTTGATATTGAGATCTGCAATGTGTCTACTTACAGTATGCTCTAATCTGAGAAGCTGTTATTTGGTGATTTTTGAGGCTGGTAACTCTAAATGAACTTCATCTCTGCAGCAGAGGTAAGTTTTGGTCTTGCTTTCCTTCATGAGAGCCAATTTCATCATGATGGGGTTCGCAAATGGATTTAACAATACTGTTCTTGCAAGAACTATTACAGTACATTTCCCCTGTGTTATTATTCTTGGTGTTGTTGTTACTTAATTACCGACAGTAGTTTCATATGTTATACAGTATTTCGCAGGTTTGAAATTTCCAGTAGTGTTCTACAATGTAGAAAATAAATCCAAGCTATTGACTTGTAACGAAAATTGCCATAGATTGTGTTTGTCATATGATTTGATGTTCTGTGCACAGTGTGAGGCATTACTGCCTTGTGGTAATGAGCATGAATGACTGGTCATAAATGAAATGGGTTTAATCCAAACCTTAATAACTGCCAAATAATTTGACCCAGTTTACCAATTAGTTACATTTGTGGAGTATTTTGAGGATCTTGAGGTGACTTTTAAATGATGTGAGAAGGCTAAGCAATGCTGCCCTTAAGCTGTTAGAAATTAGATGAAAATTTGCCAGATAATATTTATTTAAAAATAATTATGTAAGGAAAGAGTAAATATGTAATGGTATTTCTATAATAATATTTATGTAAACATTCACATTATTGTCACATTTGATTTATAAATCGATTTATAATTCACATAATTTGTCATGAAATTTCATCTGATATTCATCCAAAAGTAAACATGGAATTAATAACTGGTTCATCTTCCCCTCAACGACTGCAAGCTGGCCAGGCCCTAATGCAGCAAAGCACACCCAAAATCATGATCTTCCTCCACCATACTTTGTGGTCAGGATGGTGTTTTCATGATGATATGCAGTGTCCTTTTTACATCAGATGTAGTGCTGTGTTTTTGTTCATGCCATGGACACCTTGCTTGTTTAATGTTTCACATATTGTAGACTCATGAACACTTTGTTCACCTCATTGATGAGTCTTCATTCTGCTCTTGGGGTAATTTTGACTGGGCACCCACTTCTTGGTAGCGAAGCCACAAACCCAAAGTGCCTTAATTTGTAGTTTATTTGCCTAACTGTATATTGGTGAATTTCTAAAGTCTTTGAAATCACTTTGTAACCCTTTCCAACTATGTAAATCACCAATTCCTGATCGTAGATCCTACAGTATGTGAAGCATTGCTCACATAAGCTCACTGTAGCTACTGTACTGTATTCTTCTTGTGCGGAGCAAACTCAAAATATTTGAGTGGTTTTTATCAGACTCATTTTCTTAAAAAAGACTCCAGATATGCCAACACCTGACTCCAATTAGCTTTTTTTTAGGTTATTAAATCAAGGATTAACATACTTTTTCCACTAGCACTATGTGGTTTTTATGGTTGTTCTCAGTAAAGACATAAATGATCAGATTTGTGTGTGTGTGTGTGTGTGTTGTTTTTTTAGGCACATTATGTTTGTCTCTACCCTTGGTTAAGATGAAAATCAGATCACATTTTATGACAAATTAATGCAGAAAAATTTAATTCCAAAAGGTTCACATACTGTTTCTTGCCACTGTATATGTCAAATATTTTTGATTCCTGGATTAAATCTCAGAATATGTGAGTCTTCAAAAAAGGGGGATTCCAATAAAATATTGTGCTACAGGAAACACCTGCTGTCTCCTCTGAGTTTTGTCGAAAAATCAAACACCTTCTAAAAACTATATTTACATACTGTACGATGTGGGTTTCAATATTATTAGACATTCCTAAGATTTCTTTAATGTTATTGTGGCTGCAAAATGAAAGTCTGCTTACAATAAAATATGCACTTATAATTCAGTCTGTATTAACTATCATTTGTCCTGATAAACTGCTTATTACAATTAATAGAGCTTTTTAGGGAAACATAAACAGAATGTACAGAATGTATTATATACAGAATGTATATAATACATTATATTAGAATGTTGTGAACAGAATGTATTATATACCCTGACTAGCCAAATAAATACCTCATCATTTGATTTCAATAAACAAATGCTTAATACCCCTTTCTCACCTATGCGGTTTGACTCACGTTGAGATGCGGTGTCGGGCACCGTGAGCTGCCGCGATTGCCCGCCGACGCTCCGCTGACGTTCCGCGAAGATCTGCAAGGTTCGCAAACTTCCG
Organism: Clarias laeviceps; assembly: GCA_030014305.1. Classification (NCBI taxonomy): domain Eukaryota; kingdom Metazoa; phylum Chordata; class Actinopteri; order Siluriformes; family Clariidae; genus Clarias; species Clarias laeviceps. The sequence goes on along the minus strand of JAQMYJ010000003.1, from coordinate 9,289,369 downwards.
CGAGGACCGGCAAAAAAATTTAACATGTTTAATTTTTCGCGCGGAAAGATGGGAACGTACTCACAGCGCCAAAAACTCTCGATAATCATGATAATCTGTATTTATGGCCACCGCGCGAAACCGCATAGGTGAGATAGGGGTATAAGTAGACTACAACTACTTAATACTTATACTCATACTCAACTGTATAATTACTGCAGTCATTAATATTATTCAGCAACCATGATTTTTACTCCATTTACACTAACTATCCTGTGGTCACAGAAATTATGTTACTGTGTTTCAGAATTAAATGGCTTGTATCAAGCAGAGCATCAAGTTAAGAACTGTCCAACTTATTATTAAAACTGTCAAATTCATGAAAGAATATTGTCGGGAAAACATTATAAATGGTCGAATGTTTTACTCTAGTGTAAGCTAGAGTTGAAAGCTGAAATCACAGCTATGTTTCATAGCAAAAGTTAGAGCCACACATACAATGAGATAAAAACTCACATGATTGAGATTAAATAGCTGTATAGCCATAATTGTCGCTTCAATTATTTAGGTCTAAACTTATACATAATTTTGTGGCAATAAAATGAAGTCAGCTGATTACCTGAATGTACTGAACAACCAGGGTATCAAATCAATTGATTTCTTTTCTTCCCTGATGTCATGTGCATAGTTCAGGACAACATTGATTCACCAGGTTTCACACATAAATTGCCAGTGCAATGAAATATTGATGTGTGTGACCTTTTCTTTTTCCCCAGGCAGTGTTGATAAATAATCAAATTCAACAAATTTAAAATAAAATAGTTTGCATATGTACAAAATAAAGTATAAAATTGCAGCAATGCAAATATTGTTTAGAAAGAGATTGTATAATTATACAAGTAGAGGAAAAAACAACTTACACTGTGGTTGTTGAATGTTGAATGTTGAAAACCTATTCTCACATCTCTTGAGTGACAGACTGCTACTGCTCTACAAATATACAGATGGATTTTCTTTTTTTAAAAAGAATGTACAAGCAAAGGTTCTGCCCACAATCCAATTGTGTATTTTTAAAACTAAAGTGTGAAGTGCTTCAGAAAACAGAAATGCATACTGCTGCATCCTGTGAGCAAGAGAGACAGACAGAGAGAGAGAGAGAGTTTTTAAACTGTGTGTTTGTCTGACTCACTTGTATTACTTGATCACAAAATACTTAGATACTTACAGTATTTACATGTGTATTAGTTTTTATTATTTTCTTTTTTCATTGGCAAAAATTACAAACAAAATTCTTTCAAATTGTCATTATGGCGTATTGTTTGTAATGAATTTATGTTGGAATAAGCATAAACATAAACATCTCTACCTCTGCCTCATCTCTAACTATCTCACCCAAGTGAGGGAGTGGTACTGTGATGTGTTGTGTTTATATGTTGGAACTAACATTAGCTAATGCCGAAGTCACATAACTTTTTACATTATATAAAGTGTATATATCTGTGTAAAACACAGAACTTGAAAACTACTAACTACTGTATTGTATATGGACTTGCCATTGAATTATGCAACTAACTTACTTTTAAAGTAATATGCTCTGACGTCTCTCCCTCCTTAGTTTGAGATGTGAATGTTAATGTCTTTCTGTGGTCATCCCATGATGCTTTCAGTTTTAAAGTGGAAATTGTTTCACAACTGTGGGAGGAACCCTTTTGTGTTTCAACAGAAACTGGCATGTTCTTGTACAATGAAACCTCGAATTGCGAGTAACGTGGTTTGCGAATGTTCCACAAGACGAGCAAAGATTTGTAATATTGACTTGGAAAAAGTCTTGGTTTACGAGTACCGAGTATCATGTATCACACATGCACTTCTTGATTTGATGCTGAGCATCACATGATCACAACTGAGCCAATGGTTTTTCTCTCTCTTGTGCTGCGGAATTGTGAGTAATCGTCTCCCCTGCTGGCTCTTACTGGTATAATCAACATCCATGCGCGCATGTACTGTTTACTATAACATTGTGACCACGTAATAATAAAAATTATTTTATTATGTGTCTGTATGTGGTGTGTGTACAGCGCGCATGTAAAGCAAAAACAAATCTCACTAGAGACGTTAAAGATCCATTTTCTCTCTCTGCTCAAGGCTCAGCCTGAAAAGGGTGTCTCTGTATCTGTATCATTGGACACCGTGCCACACACACACACACACACACACACACACACACACACACAGACCCCTCCTACTTTTGCCTTGACAGACACACACACACACACACTCTTTCTCTCTGCTCTTCACAGAAACACTGCTCTGTCGCGATTCTTTTCAAAGGTAAAGTGCAGGCTAATTTGTTTAATTTTTACTTTACAGCAGTGATTCCGTTAATGTGTCGCTCAGTCGAGTGTCATTAGAGAGCTTTCTTGTTTATTTTTCCGATAAACCAGTGTTGGCATTGTGTGCGTACGCGTGTGTGAAAAGAGTGGAGGAAGGGTAACTGTGTAAAACGAGAAGGGGGAGAGGGGAGCTTACTTTAGTTTCACACATACACACACACACACATACACACAGCGCCTACGCGCACAAACGGAAACACTTATCTGTTGGGATTTATTTTTACTTTTTTTTAAAGGTAAAGTGCAGGTTAATTTGTTTTTTTTTTACTTTATATTTTGTGCTAATTATTTTTATTTATTTATTTTTTGGGGCTGTGGAACAAATAATTTGAGTTTCTTTTATTTCTTATGGGAAAATTCTATTTGGTTTACGAGTGTTTTGGAATATGAGCCAGCTTCTGGAATGAGTTATGCTCGTAATCCAAGGTTCCACTGTAATTCCAAATTATATTTGGCTTTTCCTTTTGACATGTGTGGTTCACAGTACAAGTAAAGCTCTTCTCAGTCCCTTCGTGGGTTGGACTGATTACAGGTTTTTGAAACATCGTGGGTTGGACTGATTACAGGTTTTTGAAAGTCACCTGAGAAAAAGTTATATTAATTAATTAATTAGCTATCAATATATTTTTATACAGTAAATTCCAGAGTTCCATTTCAAAAGCTTGTTCGTAAGTCGAATTTGTTCATAAGTTCAACAAGCATTGTCTAAGTACTGTACTAGGATACTACTGTAACACAATTGGCAGTACTGTCAGATGGGGGCGTGGTGTCCGTCGGTTCGCAGAGGCGGATCCAGACGCAGATGCAGGAACGAGGCATTGACTGTTCTTGGATGAAATGAGTGCGTGCGTACCGAGCCGGGAAGTCCGCTGGCGCTGGAAACGTGCCATGAGCGTGGAGCTGGGTCGTAGTCGAGAAAAGTGCGCGTTGGGTCGTGAGCCGTGAAATCCGTCAGCGTGGTGTCTGTGCCGAGACGTGAAGATAAGCCGTAGTCGAGAG
>JAQMYJ010000003.1:9252398-9264778 GCA_030014305.1 Clarias laeviceps | reverse complement strand
AGAACATTAAAACATGTCTTTCATGCTAGACAGTAGTTCTACAGGTCCCATATTTCTGGATTTCTCCTGCTCACCTCTCTGTTCTTTACAATATTGTCTAATATGTTTTACTATTATTATTATTTTTATTATTATTATTATGTCATAATATTATTAATATTATTTAAAAAAAATCTGAAGTGTGTATAATTTTTTTTGGCTGGCTCTATTAACTGTCCTTTGCCTTTATGATTGAAATCATAAATTATGAAATGAAAAATATCTTTTTGTTTGTTTGTTTGTTTTATTTTCTTCTTTTGTTTCAACAAATGGCTATAAATTACTATAGCCATTTGTGACAGTAAAAGAAAAAAGCAAAAACAGATGAAAAGATTTTATCTTTCATTTTAAATTTGCCTAAACATAAAGGGAAACAACAGTCAATTTTAATAGGGGTGGGGGAGGGGGGACAATACGCTTATGCAGGCAGCTGTGTGTCTTACATACAGTACCAGACATTTGCAGAAGTTGTGCCCAGTTTCGTTTCACTTTTGGGGTGGATCACAAACTCATAGCACCAAATCCTCACCAATCCATTTGATTAAAGTTTATACTTAACATAATTACATTTTGCCTGGAGCTCATCCTCCCTGACGCTTAAGTCTTATAATCAATATTGTTGTAAACCATACTACTGTAGTGATGTTTTTTTAGCTAATGTTAAAAAATATTTAAATATATTTTTAAAAGGTGACCCCCATCCCCCACCAGAATTTAACAATCAGTGGTGTGTATGTAATCAAATAAAATGGTTAATGAAGGGTGAACAGGATTTTACAGCATTTTTGGTATAAATATTTTGCTATTTGTTTTCATATTCTCTCTATTTGTGGTAATAATACTGGTGTATTACTGAACGAACATTATGTTCATGCATATGATTGCAATTATTTTTCCTGTTATCTTTACTTAATTTTGTTGTTCTTGTATATCCAACTGCAGATTCTCCAGAAGAGCTTACTCTATCCATACCAGAGGGAATAAGCTCAGGGAAGAGGGTTGCTGTCACCTGTTCAGTGTTGCACTCTTGTCCTTCTAACCCACCCAACTTTACCTGGAGCCACAAAGGAACAGTTAGCAGCCAATCACTGCAGCAGACCAATGGCCAATGGAAGATCATATCATCTCTGAGCTTTACACCATCCAAAACAGACCACAAGAGAACTCTTACTTGCACAGCTGTGTTTCAAGGAGGCAAGAAAGTTATCAGCATTAAAACTCTTGAAGTAAAATGTAAGTGAAAAATTAGAGAATATACATTTTATAAAGTAATTTAAAGTTTCTACAAAGAAAGTTAGCAGAAGTGAGAACATTTGCAAAAGTTAATTCCCAAAAATACAAGCACCACCATGGGCTTTCATGCATAAGGAGATGCTTGTTATTTTGTATTACTTGTTACCCAGTTTAGATCAAATCTGTTAGCAAGCCATAGGAGAACTAAATTATCTCCAAATCCTCACTGTTAAATTTCAACATTTTGTTCAGTTAAAAACGCTACTGGATCAAATAACACACAGTACCGTAATCTATAAATAGTTGTACACATGCTATGCTTTTGAATTCTCCAGGCTTGTAATGCTTTATGAAGCATCATTTCCTGTAACAGAAACTGTTTTATGGGCAGTTTCTGGTGGGGATGATGTGGTTGGCATTAGTAGTTAAGCAACCTAACTAACAAAATAGCACATAGGTCAGCATGAGTAATCATGTGATTGGATTTGGTTTGTCTGATGATTCTTAAGAAATATTATTCATACAGTATTTCTTTTTGCCATTGTTGTGTTTTGACAAGCTAGATTTAAGCTTAAAAATCAACATCCTCATCACACTCTGGCTTACGTGAGTGTTTAAAGCCCCACCATAAAAAAAACAGTTGCATTCATTAATCATTTCAGTCACAGATTATTCTATAAGTCTATCACAGAAATTTCAACTACAGAAATACATGCTGGATGGAATATGACACTTCAGATATTTAGCACTTCTGTTTAGTTCTGTCTAGTGGTTAGCACTGTTGCCTCACACCTCAGTTTTGGGGGTTTGAATCTCACCTTCCGGCTGTTGAGTTTGCATGTTCTCTCTCTGCTTGTTGGGTTTCTTTAGGGTACTCTGATTCTCTCCCAAAGTGATGCTTTATAGGCTGATCAATGTTGCCAAAGTACCAATAATGAACAATTGGGTGATTTTGCACTTCATTTCTTGAGATCCAGACAATTGTGACCCTACATGGTATCAGAGGTACTAGAAATTGTTGGTTGGATGAATATGGATGAATCAGTGTTGGACTGCTGATTGGACTGTCCCTGGTTTTAGCCCCAGCTATCTTATTGTCACAGTTACGCCAACTTGAAAATAATTTTTCCAGCTATTTAGGGCTTTTGGTAATATAAATTCTGGTTAAAAAAATAATAATAATGAGTGCTTTATTAACTGTAGTGTATTAAAATCTTTAAAAATGATACATTTGCTCAGTGACCTCCAATTTATTAAGAGTTGCGTATTTGTGATAGATGCTCCAGAAAACGTTGCAGTGATTTCAGATGTTTCAGTGGTTGAGGGAGGCACCTTGAACCTGACCTGCTCCAGTGATAGTAATCCTGCTCCCCACACCTACCAGTGGTGTACTGGGGCTGGCACCTTGCTCTCAGAAGGACATACATTCACATTGAGGAATGTGTCCAGACACATAGAAACCATCTACTGCACAGCCATTAACACAGAAGGACAAGCTAACTCCAGTCCAAAACAGATCAGCATATTGTGTGAGTAAACTTACACTGTGAATGCATGTTGATTTCTTTAAACATATTTATTATGCATTGAAATTTTATTCATGTACAATTCAGATGAATAATCCTGCATTTACTTAATCATGGAAATATTTTTGTACCTTGCAAGAGTTACAGTATACAGTAACTCTAGACATGTTTGTATATTTCCCCATAGATCCTCCTGAGATTAAAGTTGGCTCCTCTTGTACTTTGGACACCTCAAAAGTGACATGTACATGTATAGTAGATTCCCATCCAGTCAGTGAAATCAAGTTGTGGGGTACAGATCCATCAATAGAGCTGCACCGATCTCACGAGGAGAAACATGGCACTCTGACTATTGTGACCCTACAGGGGGCGCTGGGCTTCTCCGACATGGTGCACTGCCAGGCAACTAACAGTCAGGGGAATTACACCATGACTCTACAAGTGCCACACAGCGATGATACACACAGCAGTGAGAAATCCTAATTTATCTAATGATTTTTAACCATGTTAATGTGCTTTGTATGTTATTTAATCCTGGTGTACAGGTTAAAATGTCTAATTTTACTTTGAAGTGAAGAATAGTCAGCTGGCAGTGTGGATAATGTAGAAAAACAATGCAATTTAGTAAGTCATTGTGATGTTTTTAAAATGTAAAATCAGTCATTTAAAAAGTAATTAGGATTTTTTTTTATTGTAATTGAAATTGTATGTGACCATGAGGGTTAAAATAAAATTTGAAGTATTTTAATATAAAATATTTTGATATTTTATTATATTTTTCTATTATTTAAAATACTTATATAAAATACGTATTTTAAAATAACTTTAATATTGAACTACAAGCATAAAATCTCACACCACTATGTTTTATCAGCCAAGATCCTATACATTTCAATTGCTGCCATTGCCTTTCTTCTGACAATCACTGGCCTCTCAGTGTGGATTACAAAAAGCTGGTAAGAATGTTTGATAATTTTCAAGTACCTACTGTACATACAGATATATTGTATAAATTTCTAAACAAAAAATTTACAGTAGGAGGAATGAGTCTCTCATAACACCAGAGCCAAAGACAGAACTGAATGTGACCAGCCAGTCTGAGGCAAAAAGGTATTTGTGCTCCTGTTTTACACAGTAGATATGTCTGTATACAGTACATGAATTGAATTTGATGATTAATCATGATTAATGATCTTTACAAGAAATGTAGTACTAGTAGTATAAAGTATTTTATTGAATATATCACGTCCACTTTACATGAATTTAGTTCAGTTACTAGTCATTTAATTTGCAGGAAATGCAAAGATGTGAGCCCATGCTATGATGGAAGTCAGCATGTGTATGGCAACATGGAAGTAAGTTCACTGCATCTTTTCACTTATTTTAGTCTATTTATAAAATATTCGAAATAAACAGTACATTACAGAAGTGAGTACTCCTTACGCTTGTGGAGTATCACTTCTATTTTGTGAAGTCATACCACCTTTCAATAAATGCATTATTTCTAAGTTTTTCAATTAGAGTAGTTCCTCTTATGAGCAATTAAATCTTTTAAAACAAATACAAAAAGTTCCAAAAACAAAAGTTCCTCAGGGCAAAATGTGTTGGAGTGATGTCACTTATAGAGTATACCATGGATATCTGTGGATATGCAGACTGTCTGAGGACCTGAACAACATGATACCATCACTGGCCCGATGGTGTATTTCAGGCAGCAGCCAGTGATGGTATCGTGTTTTGTTTAGTTTTTTATAACATTGCAAAAGAATTACAGCCATAAAATGTGAGGGTGTCTGCTGTGCTGTGTTGGCCTGAACAAAAAATACTAATATCTTCCATGCCAAGGTGGTTTAAAAATTTTAGAAAAAATAAAAGTCCACTAATAAAGACTTTAAATTAAATAAAAGTTAAAAACATGTATACAGTAAGGTGAAAATATTTTAATTAATTTGACATTTAACTCATGAGTATTTGCTATTACACAGGGGTAATACACTTCCCAGTGAGTATTTCAGAAAAGTGTAGTTACATTTACTGCGTCACATTGTCTGATTGGAATTTCTGAACTCTTAACTCTAAACTCTAAATTTAATGGACTATGTATATACTGCACAGTACCAAGTTCGCATTTATTTTCTACATTCTAGAACAATACAGGATTTTTTTATTGTGAAATAAAACATATCCCATTAGGAAATTAAGTAACATCAACAACAGTAAGATCCCAGGAAAGCAAGACCAAAACTTACCTCTGCTACATTTAGTGTCACCAGCTTAAAAAATCATCAATTAACAGCACATCAAATTAGACTGATAATTCTAAGTTATACTTTTTTGCTTACATTTTTCTAATTTATTTATATATATCTATATATTAGTTCTGTAAAGCTGCTTTGCAACAATGACAATTGTTAAAAACGATATACAAATATCGTACCATCGCATGATACCATCACTGGCCCGATGTTGTATTTCAGGCAGCAGCCAGAGATGGTATCGTGTTTTGTGTTGTTTTTTATAACATTGCAAAATAATTACAGTCATAAAAAGTGAGGGTGTCTGCTGTGTTGTGTTTTATACTGTACATGCAAAAAACTTTAAATCAAAATAAGTAAAAAATTATTATTTGCATAAAAGTATAGGTGGATAAAACAAGCTTTATGCAATAAAAGTTTTGCCCGTGGTGTTTATGAGCATGTTAATCTTAATTTATTTGTTTTGACTACCAGATATGGATTGGGTTGTCATGATCCTTGGCAGTTCAGTGTTAGTAAAGACAAATCTACTCCTTCTGCTGTATTTCTCACATGTACTGTAGAACTCCAATTATATTATCTGTTGTAAAAAGAAATACCTTTTGATTTGACATGAAGAGAAAGAAGGATTAATTATTCCTGTTCTTTTGGACAGTGAGTTAGGATAACAATATTAAAACAGTTTGAAGAGTTTTATACTTAAACATTTGCTGTATATAGTAGAAATGGAAGCAGAGTATGTTAATCTTTTTCTTAACCTTTTCAGTTTGAAGAGCCATATGAAGAGGAATACCCATATGAACATGCTGGTGAATATGAAGCAACATATGCTAATGTGTGAATACCAGAGAATTCATCAAATTAAAATCTATATTTGAATACAACCTTAGAGAACATTAGGTATAATTTATTCTATTTTAATAAGAATGCAGTAAAACACTGTATATGTATGTTCATAGTAATAGTAACAATAAAGTATTTAAGACTGCAAATTTTGACAATGCAAATGAAAATTATCATTATGTTAAGACAAATGTTTAAATACTTTGTACAACCACTTGTACAACCACTGATCAATGTATGACATATACATCCATGTATGAAATATACAATATATTACATTTTTAATTTTATCCTGTATATTATGTATACTGTATATATTCTATTATATATTCCTTGATGATATGAACTCATTCTACATTAAAAATCATTACAGAGAGGGTGTTTGCAGTGGGTTAAAAGTATTTTCATACAAAAAAGTGTAAAGCATACAGTAGTTTCCATTTTCTTCACAAGAGGAGTCCATTATCTTATGTGAGTTTCTGTTGCAGAGTAGTATGTTGCAAAATACCGGGTTGTTTGTACAATTTGTTTTTTTTTAGAACATGACATTTTAAAAACATAGAAAGGAAATTCAAAGCAGAACCTGAGATATCAAGAAAATCGTTTGATACATAAATAAAATGTGAATGCAATATAAATAGTACAAGATGAAAATGATTTAACTTTCATTTCTTTATACGGACCCTGCCTTCTACATTCTGAACTAGTTGCAACATATTTAAAGAGACATCAGATGATTTCTCAGTGTCTCGTACATAATTTTTCTGTTGCATCTGACAATATTTTATTTGTTTATTTACAAGTTGAAATGTCCACTTGAGATTTGAGGAAAAATAAGAGAATGCATTGCAATCACATTCTATGATACTTACAGGGGCTGTTCCACATTGCCAAATTTGATCCTAAACTGGTGTGATCTTAAGATCACAGAATATTTACGGGATTTTGTCCGGAAGTTTGTTTGATTGTGGTAAGTAAAAATAAATATATAAATAAATAAATAATTGTAGTTGCTTATTGAAAATGTCATGGAAAGTTTTCCCTCTCCGACTAGTTGATGCTGACCTTTCAATTGACTAAGAATTGACTAAACATCACAGCCATTCTCAAGTTATTAAACTACTTAATAGTATACACTAATAAATACACTGCAAATTATGGCATTTATTATGGAAGTGCACAGCAGCTTCATAGTTTCTGTAGTCACAGGTATCTAAACCACATGTATCCAGATCTCTGTTAACAGGTGGGAAATCACAGAAGTTCTTGACAATTCTAGACATTTCAAAGCTGAAGATCCCTGTCTTAAAGTGTAGTGGGTACTTTGTATGTAAAGAGTCTATGGTTTATCATGAGGTTGGCAGGCTAATGTATGTAACAGAGTCGTAGGTGATTGCATCATAATCATAAGTTAATCATACCATTTTAATAGTTAATGCTTAGCCATTTTGAAAGCAAAGTATGTGTCGCCTCAGTATGAAGCAACTCAACAATTACACTCTCGCAAATAGTTCAGGAGTGTGAGAAAGCCCACTTATATTTACAAAAGCAGAACATAAAGCATAATATATGATTAATATGGATGTGTTTACTGGCATGATCTTAAAGTCTAACTATTTGCGTCCTACTTCTGTGTCTCATAGTTAACATTACAGTAGATATTTTCAGATCTATCAGCCGCCGCACTTGACTCCTGAGTACATTCATGCTGTAAAAGAAAAAAAAACAGCTCAGCTTTTAAAATGGTATTAGTATGAAAAAGTGCATATATTTTGCAATTATTAATTATTAATTTTTAAACATTACAAAAAATTATAGTTTGTGATTAATCTACAGAACTTTTTAAAATGCATCTTTCAATTCAATCATTTGGAAAACTAAATATATAAATATGCTGAGTGTCCTCAAAATTTTGCTCACTCAACATTCTCAGTTAGACAAATGTAGCATTATTTCACATCGCTGAAACTTTGGTGTCAGTGTTGCCGGGAGGGGAAAAAAGCATTTGTGCAATGTTTTCATGTTGTTTAAACAGTTAGAAACAATCTAGAAAATCTGACATGACAAGCATTTTAGGAACCAAGGTTTAAAACTGAAACTGTAACTTTCTGCCACAATAAAATTATATGTACTGTATTTTAATATTTTTAACTTACATACTTACAACATATTTTGTTGCACTGTATAATAATATTTTTTATCAACATCATAAATGTAAGTATGAAGTATTTATAACATATGCCCATACTGTATACTTTTTCATCCTCAGTTTCCAATCCATCAAAGGCACTTAATAATAAGTGCCTTTAATACCTGGTTCAGGTGAATTGGAAGCAGTAACAGAACAAATAACTGAATCATCTTGGATGGAATGTATTATGAATTAATGGAATAAAATAACATTGTGATAACATTGCATTAAGTTGAAATTGATAATTTTTTTTTAAATACCTCTTTTTTCTTTACATTAGCTACAGTACCTTGACATTTATGTAAATTGGCTCCTCTTTTGGAGGTAACTGTGGTTCTGGCTTGACATCATCCTTCTCCTTTTCTGACGATTTATACCTGTGCAAAGATGGCAGTTTAATGATTCTTATATATGATTTGTTATGAGCTGGTAAAGATATTGGGAGGGGGTACGTTTCTTCGTACGTCCTCCCTCAGACGCCTTAAAACCTGGCAGTAAAAGTCACTATTGATGGTCTGGCCCCTAAGGAATAAATACTCGATACACAATGCCGCAAATGTTGAAAAAGACGATGAGCACTCACTTGGTCGAGCTGCAAACCTGCCTCTCCTTTTTGGGTGGTGGAGATGGGCTCTTTACTGTGAAGACAGTTGTTTTGTCTCAGGGTTTGTCCCATACACCCAAGTTTTGTCAATGGTAATGATCCTCGACATGAAGGACGAGTCATGCACGGCGCACTGACGGAGTTCTTGCTGGACTTCATCACGATGTTCCTACTGTTCCTGGGTCAGTTCCATATGACACAGCAACAAGGGCAGCACCGTTGTGGATTGTTCTCTGACAAACATCATGCAAGTTGAAGAATGGTTTTCGGCATTGAGCTCATTGAGGGTCTTCCTGATCTCTCGCCAACTTTCAGTGATGTTTTTTTGCTCTTGAAGCAAATGCCACTCAGAACACCATGAACGACTTATCGCAGCGTCAAGCGTCTCTGCCCAGTTTCTCGCAGTATTTCACGTTTGCTCTTTGTTCTAACTTGCTATCTATGGTGAAATAGCAGACGTGGTTAGAAGAGAACCAGCTGCACAGCTCCCCATGTACACAGAATGATGTCTTTTAGCACACTGATTTAAGAAGGTCGGTGCTGTCTGTGACACGTGACTTGTGCTGCCATTTGTTGGCATAAGTAGTCTCGAAACTTTTTGATACCGCCTTGTATTAACATTTAGGACAGGTATGAAAGAAGATTGTGACAGAAACGGCAGATATGATCTGGCATGTAAACAGAAGTGACACTGCATGAAGAATTGATGTTGCAACTTTGGACTGTTTCAACACTAGTTTCAAACTGAAGTTACATTGGGTTCAGAGATTTGCTCTTGTTTTTGGGGATGTGGTCATCAGTACATTGCTAGAAGACAATGCCTGAGTCTGCCATCTGCACAGTTATACTTATATATACATATACACATATCAAAGCATTGTCTTACCCATTACGTTCCATTGAACGAAAAACTTCCGAATTTCCATAGTAGACCGACTCCCGTTGTAGAAGCTGTCCTCCCCTACAAATTAATTTAAAGATCTGTAAATTTGTTTATTTGCTTTTTTTTTCTTTGCCAGGTAAGAGACAATGTTTTATAAACATTCAGTTATAAATATGAAGTTCAGTTATACCTATAGTATTTTGACTTTCTGAAAAGTGGCAATAATGAACGGGTTGGAATCTAAATGTTTTCTAAAAGCTTTCTCTAATGGAAAATGTTGCAATATTTTAAAGAATGTTATTAAAAAGATATGAAAAACATCCAGAAAATAGGTCGTGTGAATCATTCATGATAGAAACAAAAACAATGTATAACTGTAACATTTGAAAAAAAGTATAAATAAATTTATAAAATTAATTTGTTCATTTATGGTTTCCTTTTAATATTCTTAATCAGTAATATTATTTAAAAAAATAGTTAAATACTTTTAATAAATCCTATACTCTCACTGAGGTAAACATGTAGTCAGTTAGTTAGTTAGTTAGTTAGTTAGTTTATAAAATGAGCCATCAAAAATACACAAATATGATTAAATAAAACCAACCTTTTTCGTCTGTAGATTAAGACCAGCACTGTAATGATAATAGCTGCTAGCGCAATGAGGGTTATAGAGACGCTAATGATCATCCCCACTGTTCAACAAAAATATAAACACAAAAGGCACATTAATAACCATATTTTACGGTGTTGCAGCTCTTACTGGAATATTTTGACTATCGGTATACTTTAAGTTTTGGTAAGATAGACAGGTCAAGGTTTTCCTCAGCCATTTAAGGAAACATTAAAATTAAGCAAGATCTCACTTTAGGTTGTGTTGTTGTGCTGAATAATGCAATCCGGTCATAGTCACAAGGGTGCAGCCCAAGTGCCAAAGGCATCACAGCCATGCTGATATTCAGCACAACAGCATAACCTCAAGTGTGAGATTCCTTTTATACAACAGTTCCACAAATACCATCTATTATCAGCAGATTATGACTTGTTTCTTTATATAACCTGTTATTTTGCTTTGCCAACACATATCATTCAGAGACTGGCAGAACTAACTAACTGCGACTAACAGAGCTGGTGACCGACAGTAAGCAACTGACAAGAAGTGTAATTAAAAGGGGTGAAAGTAGTTTAAATAATTTTTTCGGTATTATGTAGCCAAAAGGTGAGGAGAATAAACCATGATGGTGGTGGACAGTAGTAATGCGTTATTCATGAACGAATCGATCTTTTTGAACAAGTCTTTAACGTGACTCAGAAGAACGAGTAGTCTCGGAGAGTGATTTGTTAATTTTTTACTGGGCGCGCATGTGCAAAGCATTGCAAAACCTCTGTAGGTTATGTACAGGAAACAGAAATGAGTAGTTACCATTAAGTCTTTTGGTCCGAATTGTCCATTCTTTTGTCACGTGACTCTCATAGATGATATGCAGTGCAGTACACAGGAAACAAAATTGAACGGTTCTTCTCAATGACTCTTCTAGTCCTAGTTGTTCGTTCTTTTGTCACGTGACTCCCATAGACAATATGCAGTGCAATAGATTTAAAAGAACGAACAACTCAGACCAGAAGATATGAGAGGTGAGCTGCTCATTCTTTTTATCATAATATGTCCTCAGCTGCATTGTAATATTTTCATTACTGGAACTATAGCCAAAATTTGTGTATGTAGACGTGTTGGAGGTCTGTTTATTGAAAATGTAACATTTTATTTTATTTCTGAAGAAAAGAACGAAATGAACTAAATGACTCAAAAAAAGATTTGTTAATTTTGATGAACGAGATTCAAAGAACCGAGTCACTAAAATGATTCAAACTTCCCATCACTAGTGGACAGTCCTGTAAATCTCATAGGTTTATCTTTATTTTGCTTTAGAATATCAGCTCCATTAACTTCTGGGTTCTGGGGGTGAATCCCAAACAGCTTTAAATGGAAAACTAATGCAGTAGGGTGTACAATCCCTTGTCCCACTCACCAAGTAGTGCCCTGGATTAGGGATTATAGAGGGATTTGGAATTCAACATTGTGTTAGTGACGACCTACTTTCACCCATGCTGTGACCAACAGTTATTGCACTTAACGATTATACAAAACATTAGGCGAAGTGATGCATATAGTTAAACATCCAATCCATTTGTTCAGTGATGGATGTATTTGGTCAATGTTGAAATAATCAATTTGTTACCATCCATTATCACTACTGGTAAGGTTGTCCAATCAGATTACCTTGTCAGAACTGTGGGATAACTTAGGTTAGTGTCCTGCCTTTGGATCCAAACTCTGCAAAGTGAAAGTGTGCGCCGCGGGTTCACACAAACATTTTACATTTGCTAAAAGGCATATTCACAACCACATTGGTGCTGCTCACATTGGCACACACTTTCACTTTATAAAAGGTGATTTTATGACTGAAATAGAGCTGTTTATATTGCCAAGAGTTTTCATCTCTCCTTTAATCAACATGATGCTGATATGAGCCTATATGAGCAGTGCATATACAGTAGGAATATTCATGTAAAAATGTAAAAAAAAAAATTAGTTTCTTTGTTCAAGCCCTTCTTGTTCTGTTGGAGATGGGCATGCATCAGCACATCACAGCCCCCAAACAACACAATTAGTATTTACTTACATCTGAATAGAGTCATTTACATAAATAAGTGGGTCTTCAAAGCGTGCGGAGACAAAAATCTGTATCATTATTTTTAACATTAATTTAATAACAAACATTTATTTGCCAATAGACTTTTTTTATTT
>JAQMYJ010000003.1:9211969-9238603 GCA_030014305.1 Clarias laeviceps | reverse complement strand
ATATATATATATATATATATATATTTATTTTTTTTTTTTTAATCGTCTTATGCTGTGTTGCCACTTGGATTTAAAGTTATAAGCAAAGAAAGAGAGGGTTGTTCGCAACTGATCTGCAAACAGAATGAAGACATCTTTTAGAAGACCCAGGTCCACCATGTTGTACAGTAACTGCATTGTTGTTGTATCTGCATTTTTATTATGGTATAATTTTGCAACAATAGAAAGCAATACTTCAAGATTCCTAGGTACAGTATTTGTCTCTGGGACAGTCCCTCAGACTGACCAACAAGTTGGCGTCTTTAATAAAAATGTTTAATTTGTTTGGAAACCATGTTGACACATTTTGTTGCACACATTGTATCGTAAATCTATAGGTGTTTGTTTGTTTGTTTGTTTGTTTGTTTGTTTGTTTGTTTGTTTTTAGTAGCTGCAATATTTTATAATTAGTTTAAGTTGGTCATATTTCCTAAAATGTAAACAGTCTACTTCATTACTTCAACCCTGACCATGCCATTATGCAAAGGATGTTATCAGTGCATTGCACCATGCTGTCTGCCTTTCATTTCAATTAAGCTTCACATCTGACCACTCGCACACAACCACAAGAAAGTTACATTTCCTTCTTGCAAAACTTTTTTTTTTTTAATTATGAAAAAGTCTTGTTTTGGGCTACATCTAAACTATACTAACTGACTTTTTATTATTGTACTGTTTATGACAAAAAAAACCCTATCATCTGTCATCTCTCTTTGAGATCTAATAATGGGCAAACACACGAACTGATGTTAAATACTGTTTTCTCCATCTTCTTTGCACATTGTGTCATTTGTGTTAATAAACACAAAGCCTTATTTATGCAGGCCTAAACATTTCTTATTTACAAGAATTATAAAAATTAGACAGATTAGTACTGCTCCATTACTTAAAAACATTAACATTTTAGAAAATCTCTCACAGTTACATGACAGCTGTTTGCCGTTTAGCTGATGTTGTGCTTCAGTCAGATGTTAAATTTGTGTCCACAACATGGCTGAAAAGGTCTGTGACTACTATGCCAATGCACAAGCATAGTGCACAATACTTGTCAGTTTAACATACAGTATTTGCGGAAACTAATAGAAGAGATTTCATGAGAAAGCTGACCACGGAACAACTCATTAATAACAAATGAAATGATCCAGCTGTATCATCAGTTCATGCACTGGAATGAATATTCTTATATTACTGGCTGGCCTAGGTCCACCACACATCCAGATGAGAAATTCCCAACAATTCACATTAGTTATTCTGGTCCTTTGCCAAATGTTAGGACGATGGATGAGTGTGTAGTGTAAAATCATGTGATGCATTACCTCAGGGGACTCAAACGTTCAAGCCTCCTAACATTGCTGCATGGAATATAGCACAAAATAATTGTATAATAATCTGAAATGTGGAGAAAAATCAGTGAAAAACATTATAGATCTGAGAATAAGTACTATATGTAGTAATATTTTGAATTTTTTTTTAAATATGACTTATATTTGAGTGTAAAATATTTGAGTGAAACCCCTGTTATGTGTTGTGTGTTTTGCTTCAAAACTGGTAATAACACTGTATTTAATATTTTGACAATTTGAGTTTTGGTACAAATCTTAGTTCACTTACAATGCCAAAGAACACACACCGAATAAAAATGGCTTGTAATTGTTCTGTTCTCTTTTGTGCTCTACATGCCTCTTATAATTTATTCTGTGTCATTAAATTCACAGCCCATAAGACTTTCATAATAAGATTTCTTTAAGAGCTTTAAGGAGGGGATAAAGTCCAGAAAGAGGATTGCGTGTCTTGTTTTTTTTTTGTTTTTTTTTTGTTGACTTGCTTCTACTGGAAAACAGTTTATACTGTTTTCTGAATTGAATTTACTGATATCCTGAATTAAATCAATGTCTCTATCTAGACTGATACTATGAGACAAAGGTATATTCAAGAAGATCTTCATGTTGTATGTGCAATTTAAAGATTGTTTTCAACCCAGTGCTGATAATATTTTCTATATGTACATACATTATCTTATATATATTGCAAAAATGTGCTTTAAATATATTTTAAATTAATAAAGCTGCTGTTATTCATACTTTATTTGTCCATTTTATGGTTCGTAACGTTTAGAACCCCCTGCTGTCTGTGAGGTTGATTATAACTGCAATTGAGAGATTGAAAAGCTTCCCTGCTTACACACCAGTACTAAATTAATCTGGTGAAACTGTATAAATTATGTAATTCTCATACATTGGTGACCAAAAATATTGTGACAAAAGTGAAACTGTGTTAATTGTTAAAATTATGTTTTAATGACATTCTCATTTTTGTTTTTTAAATAATGACAATCAAGCTAAAAGGAATAACTTGTTATTTTACATTTACATTACATTTAATTATTTGGCAATTGCTCTTATCCAGAGCAACTTACATAAATTGTATGTAATGAAATTGCTATACAATAATCAATGTTTAATGAGAAAAGTCCTTTATTCTTTAAAACCTGCTGGATGCTGCTGGGCATAGAGTCAAAAAATGTCTGTAGGACGGCTTTCACTCACTCAATCAATGCCTGTTTGATCGCTGCCTGAAAATCATGGTTTCTGGACTGCTACTGCCCTCTTCATCATTGTCCAACAGTTTTCTATTGGGTTTAGATTGTGACATGAACAAGGCTATGGCTCTAGAATCTTAGGAAATAGTTCTGTTAATTAGCACAACTCCAGGCAGACCCAAACTAATTACTCTTTTGTTTACAGGGAAATCTATAATACTATAATTAATCCTCTGTAAAGATGTAGGCTACTCTTGGGAGCTGATCAGATGAGCTTTATCTGTAGCTGCTTGTATGTGTATTTTTTTTTTTTTTTTAATGATTGGAATAATTTGATAAACAAATTCTACTCCTTAATTACAGATTAATTTTATGATTATGTTATATTGTTTGTTTGTTTGTTTGTTTGTTTTTAAAGACTGATATTTTTCCCTAAAGATTGTTCAATACTTAAAGTGTTTTAGCTTTTACATTGTCAGTAACAGTTTCCAGTAACATTTTCAAAGCCGTCAGCCCTACTAAAACTCCTTGGTGTGTATGTGTGATTAGGTGGTGTGTCTCCAGAGGAGAGAGGCATGGTTTGGCGCTTCTTATTTGGAATGTACCCGTGCAGCTCTACAACACTGGAGCGCACCCTGTTGCTGGAAGAGATGTCAATACGTTACCACGTTATGAAGAGGAAGTGGCAACGTCTGCTTCCTGGAGCTGTTCGTCTGCGACTTAATGGCACTGATGGTAAACCTCATTCAAAGCATTATACCATTCCGCAATACATCTCAACATTGCACCATTTCAAGTTATATTTTTGCATAACGTATCCCTTTGTAGTTTTATACAGGTGTGACCATTTTTCCCTCTCTCCTTATTTCCTTAGCTGAGTTGGTAGCAGCCGTGCAGTATTTTGAGCAAAGACAGGAGAGAGAAAGAGAAACACTACAGCTCCAGTACAAGTCAAAAGAGGTCAGGGACAGGATTTCCTTCCTGGAGCTTCAGGCACAGGTAAAACTAACATCCCTTTAAACAAAACTCTAAAGCTCTATGGCACCAGCTACAGCTAGTTTTATTGAACAATATTTTTGCCGTCAGTTCTTTGGAGGTGAATAAGGCATGTGGCATGCATATGCTGCAGGAGACAATATAATTCGCTGTCAGCTGTGTATACACTGTAGCTCTTTTTTTTAAAAGAGGTTGTTAGCTGTTTTTAGCTGAGTTTTTATTTATTTATTTATTATGATAAAAGATTATCAATGGGAAAGTAAAAGGAAAACCACCTCTGTGGCTTAGTAACAGTTGTGAGTAAGCACCTTACCACAATTTCACAAACCACATTTTCCACCGTGTGTGAAAGACGAACTGATACAACTGTACATGTCCAGGGGTGAAACTTTGGTTTAAACCAACAATGCATACTGTATATACTTTCAAACCACTGCATTCATTGGTTAAAAACCAAGGCTGTGGATGTGCATTTGAATACCAAGTAAACTTTTGCTGCAACAGTACTTAAATAATGAGATGATGCAACTATTTTGTCCCTTTTTCATCAAACGTTAGTGAGATATGAAAGAAGATAAGCTGTGTCTGGCAATATTTTATGCATAGAGTAGTCTGCAGGTTACAGTGGACTCTTGAGATTATTTTACTCATGCAGGCAGAAGTAGGAGGTCAGATCACAGTGATCAAAAGATAAAGTGGAAATATGTTGTTTTTTTTTCCAATATTGTTTGGTACACCTCCTTTAAAAATCTCAAAAATCAGCTACAACATATTTGCTGAAGAGTGTGGCATGTCACAAAGGCTCTATGGAACTTTTGTTAGGTTTGTACTCTAAACCTGTATTAATCTAAAATATAATAATAATTCTTAATCCATACTGTCCAATTTATTGTGGGTAAATTGAGTGGCTTGGTGAAAAGAGCTCCAAAGGATTAGTTCAGTGTTTTTTTCATGTTTTCTTATATCAGAATGTAAGTGCATGTAAATTACATTACAATAAGTCCTTCCTGCTCTGCACAACGACTGTGAAATTTGTCACCCGGAACACAATATAATTCAAATTAACACCAAATTCCACAACCCTCATTCTATGCAGTAATGCATTTCAATGTTTAGCTGAGACTCATAGGAAGATTCTGCCTGAACTAAATCAAGCTGAGCTATATTAAACTCTTTTCTTTCCTCGGAACTAGTTTCATTACCCCTGAGGCTAGTTCTGTAGAGAAAATTAATTTTAACTTGTACTAAATACATCATAACTTCGATATCTACTCGATTTAGATCTGTGGGACTCAGAGTCTCAGCTGAACTTTGGAATGCATTTTTACATGAAACAGGGTTGGTGGAATTATTTACACTGATTACTTACACATCGTCCTCGAGGTGACAAACTTCATAGCAGAAAAACTTATACTGACCAAGATTTATTGTCATGTACATATATGCACTCAATGATTTAAACAGACTTGTTTAAATGAAAAAACTGACTATCTGATCTGGACTTCAAGCAACTCGGATTCTGGGCATCGCCGCTTTTTCGTTCAGACTCTGAGAGTTTGATTTCTAAATAAAATGCAAAATTAACTAATCTGAAAAAAAGCACTTTGGAAACTGAGAAACTGAAACTGAGTTGCTCTTCCTTCCTTTTTACAGTATTATTTCTTCCATTTTAGTCCCACACATAAGAGTTTAAAATATGAAAACATTTCTGTACTTTTTTTATTGACTTTTTTTGCATCTTTGGAGGTCCTGTTTGAACGTGTGACTTTTGACTTGGAAGAACTTCAGGAGGCTATACGCATCATTGACAAAGATGTTCCAAGAACTGATAGAGGCCTGGCCTACTACACGTATGTCCTGTCAATTTCTTTCTTTCTAGGAAATTCCTGTACCCCAACTACAGTATGTGGCAGGTAAATTATTTACAATGTCTGAGTCTGCTGGTGATTCTCTCACTGAAGTCACAATGCCTCTAATATTCCCTGATAAGATCAGATAAGGACTTTATGCTTACCCTGTATCTTAGTAGATGTTTTAACTGCAAACAGCTGTTACTGACATACTACCGGCATGTCCTTGCTGCCACACCACTTTATCAAACAAACCTTGGAACTAAAATAAAGAAATATACATATATATCTGTCTCCCATGTCACATGACACACCCTACATTCCAGTGGCACTGAATTAAAACATTAACAGACAAATGATACGACTAATGATTGGGAAGATTCTCCACTGTAAGTAGGTCCTTCCAAACACATTAATCGCCCAATATAGTGCAATGAAAGGGCTTTTAAATAATCGTTTCAATAATGCTTATTCTATAAAAAAAAAAATTGTATGCTGCACTTTGTATGAATTCACTTTTGTATGCTGTGGTATTTATTAAGGAAAGTCACAATAGACACTTTTTGCATATATATTTGCAAATACAGTTACAGTAACTCTTAACTCTTTGAAACATTATAGTGTATATATTTAACAGTTTGACATACACAAACAAAGGCACAAGCAATGCCTAGAGGCATGCCTCCAGTACATACAAGTACAAACCAACATGCAAGTTAATCTATTACACATAACAACATCTAAAGTAAATGCACACTGTGGAAGAAACAGCACAAAAGAGATTAAATCAATAAAAATGAAACAATTTCTAGGCATAAACATTATATATTTGAGTTGATACTCATCTTTCAGCATAAATAACCATTTAGAAGAAATTGAAATTTATCTTTATGTTCCATAAGGTACATAAAGTTACAAGGTATTACATAATACACTGTTAGTACAGCTAACACAAGGCAGCAACAGCACACAGTTAGAGAAGCCATTCAGGAAAACCCAGTTGCTCAGAAACCTCTAACCATCTATTTCCTCCGCATGCCAGGAAATTTAAGGCCAGTTTATTGTCCCCCAATCATAAGGCATCATGGCATCTTTGCAGAAGGGTTACTGGTAGTGTCTATCGGGGCTTAAGAAAAAGAGCAGTAAGAGTAGAAAGTGAAAATAAACACAAAGACGAAAAGATAAGAGAGAATTAAGGCTTGAGAAAGAAAAAAAGAAAGAAATATGATAATTCAGTCCATCTGAATAAATTAGAATATTGTGGAAAGTGCAACCTTCATATATTGTAGATTCATTACATATAAAGTGAAATGTTTTAAGCCTTTTTTTTTAGTTTTGTTTCAGTTTCAATGATTATGTTTTAGAGCTCATTACAGCTATGGCTTACAGCTCAGTAAAAAAAAAACTCAGAATGTCAAAATATTACAGTTATTTCCTAAGATTAATCAAAAAGGATGTACAATACAGAAATGTCCAACGTCTGAAAAATATGTTCATTTATGCATTCAGAACTTGGTCCGAGCACCTTTAGCACAACTTACTGTATCAGCGCGGGATGAACAGAGGCAATTAACCTGTGGCACTGTTGAGGCATCAGCATGAAGTGCTCTAAAATCTCTTGGTAGATTTTACAGCATTAACTTTGGACTTCAATAAAACACAACTGACCAACATCAAAATATGAAATGGCATCCCGAATCATTACCAAACTTTGGAAACATCACACTGGACTTCTCCAGTTTTCCTTCAGACTTTGGGATCTTGATTTCCAAATTAAATGCAAAATTAACTATTCTAAAAAAAAAAAAAAAAAGGACTTTGGACCACTGAGCAACCATCCAGTTCTTTTTCTTCTTAGACACTTCTTATATTGTCTCTGGTTTAGGAGTGGCTTGATACTAGGAATGCAACAGTTGTAACCCATGTCCTAAAGACATCTGTCTGGTGGCTCTTGATGCACTGACTCCAGCCTCGCTCCATTCCTCATGAAAATCTTCTTAATGCTGCAATCATCCCAGTTGCTTGTGCACTTTTTCCTGCAAAACTTTTTCCTTCTCACTCTGCAGACAGCCAGTCCTTTCAGCAATGACCTCTGTGGCTTACTGCCCTCTTCTGGACAACTGTCAAGTTAGCAGTCTTCCCCATAACTGTGGTTGTGTCTACTGAACTAGACCAAGATGTACATGGTATTTATAATAATCTACTCAAACTCGAAATGAAATATTTTAATAGTTCAAGATACTGAGTTTTTGAAAAACAGTAATTATCAAAATTAAAGCAAAAAAGGGCTTGACATTTTCACTTTACATGTAATGAGTCTAGAATATATAAGGGTTTAATTTTTTTTTAATAAATTGAAAAAAAAACTTTTCCACAATATACTAATTTATTAAGATGGACTATATACAGTATATAAGTGAAAAAGTACACCTACATTCTAAGATTCTGGAGCTCATTTCCTTTTTTGGGTTATATTATTTTTTCCTTGTCTACTTTAGAAGTATCCTTTTGTTTGTCCACATAGTTTTGGTGACTCAGTTGCTTGTTTGTCGTATCTTTTTTTGACTCCACTTTGTAGCTGTGCCTGTCGCATCTGGAATCACAGTAGTTCATATGCTTCAAAGTCGTGAGGTGCCTGCTTCACACATTGTTTGAGGCTGCGTAGTCAAGTGCACTAATCACAACCCTCTATAACGTCCATAAATCTTAAATCTCAGCAAGCAGGGGCTTTTACTCTGTGATGCCGTTAAGGTTCAACCTTCCCATTACAAAATAAACTATATACCTACCTATATACCTAAATTCCACACCCATATCTTCTCTTTGAAGATATGAAAGATTTGCATTTTTAAATTATATCTGTATGCTGTAGCATTACAATTTTCCTTAAATGTAACTAAGAGGCCCAAATCTGCCAAAAGCAAGTTCCATGAAGACATGGATTGCCAAAGTTGGAGTGGAAGAACTTAAGTGTCCTACATGCTGCCCTGACCCCACTGAAGACATTTTGGATGAACATATTTTGGTGGAAATCACGAAATGAACACTAATGCTTGTGTGGCTGAATGTGTACACCAGAAGTGTATATTATTATATCAGCACAGGGGGGAATAAATCTGCCTTTATGAATAAGGTTATAACCAGCAGAGAGGCCTAAAATTTCACACTCACCATGCCCACTTATTAACACAGACAGATCCAGATAAAAAAAAAATGGCAGTAACCACATGTGAAATAGTAGACGTTGTTGTTGGGAAATACTTTTAGAAAATACTGCCACAACTGAGGCTCCACAGTTTAGCAATAAATTAAAGAAAGAAAATCACCAGAGTACTTTTCTGAATAATGAATAACAAAACCTCAAACTGTAAATAAATTCGATATGTTTGTTTATATAAAATAATATTTGTAAATGTGTTGGTAATTATTCCCTACTGCAGAGTAATTATCATTGCAGTTACTTTCTCTTGCTTCTGCAAACTTTCTCTGATAAGCACTCCTGCTAAATAATTATCATGGTTATAATCTCTGATAAGAAATGACCCAATGCAAAAGTAAAGTAGCTTTTTTTGAAGACACCTTTTCTGTAAAGAGTAGGAATTTAGATATGTATGTTGTTGTTTTTTTCAATAGGAATGAGGGCCTGGGTAATCTACTGGTGCTGAGAGATATCCTGATTACATTTGCTGCTTTTCACCAAGGCAAGAAAGGCTTAAACACCAGACCTATTTTGTCTAGTCAGGATAAACTTTAGACATTTTAATTATTATTATTAGCCTTTTGTGCCTTTTGTTAAAATTGTCACATATGTAAATGTTTGTCTCTCAGAGGTCAGTTATGCACAGGGTATGAATGATCTATGCAGTCGCTTCCTGGAGGTTCTGGATTCAGAGATGGACACATACTGGAGCTTTTGCTGTTACATGGAGAAATTTTCTAGAGACTTCTGTGCTGATGGCCTGCACCGCAAAATTGGTGGGTTTCTATATTGGAAAAACAAGTGTAGCTGTATCCCCATTTTATAGAGTAAATATAAAACTTTGTACAAATGTAATCTATTTAAAATATTATTATTATTTTCAATGATCAGTCATAACATTTATACCACATAAAATTAATATATTAACATTGATTCAGTTATATACCGGTAAACAAGATCGTGGGCACCCAAAGCTTTTTAATGCCTGTGGTGATCAAAAGGATAGTTTGTCTGGTTTGATCACACAGAAAAACCAGCACAGCACAATATTCCAAAAAAAGTCATGCTGGTAATGATAGAATAGTACCAGAACCTCCAGTGCACCACAGCCTGCAGGCAAAGAGACCGAGGCCACTGACCTAGTCCCAAAACTCATACCTGAAGATCTTGAGCAATCATGCACTGAGGGGCCAGAGCTATCCCAGTGGTACAAGAGGAACTCACACTTTATTGTCAATAATGTTTGCGTCGTAATGTTATGACTGATCAGTGTATATCACCTATACTGTATGTATATCTTCTGATTGGCCAGAAGAAGTAGATTTGTTTAATATAACATGAGATTTGTAGTGATAATACATACACTTGTATACAGTTAACTCCCAAAATTCTCAGGTGTTATGTTCCTAGAGCGCCGGCGAATTTTGAAAAACCTGTAAAAAAAAAAAAAAAAAAAAAAAAAAAAAGGCCTATAAATACCTATTTTTATAGTTTAAACCCTAAATATTACCCCAAAACACTTTAATTTCATTTCAAATTCAGCTTAGTAAAATTACCCTTAAAAAATGAATGTAAAAGTAAACCCATATACTATACAGTACTGTACTGCTGTAATGTCTCCCGCACTGCTAAAACGTAAAACACCGATGTTACCCCATACAGTATGTACTCTAATTCATGCACAGTAAGTACAGTAATAATTCCACAATAATCATTACAAGCCGCGATTGCTTTGTGTTCTCTATAAAGTACTAAAAAAATTATACTCTATTATGTTTTATATGGAAATTTAGCTGAATTTATTTGTTACAAAATGAGTTAATTGTATTGTTCTAAATAGTTTTGCGTTAAAACGCATGAAAACGCACGGAAAAAGCCAGAAAATTTTTTTGATGGATATTTGAGGTTTTTGCAAAATTGTGGGTGTTTCTGCAAACAATTAGTAGTTGGTTTCTAAGGAAAAATCCCTAGGGAAAAAAAAAAACGACTGAGGCGAAATTTGAACTGTGACTTTGCGAGGGTCGACTGTATATAGAAACGGCTTACACACTGACTTCTGGTGGAGGCTCCTCATAAATTTATGTAACAAAATGTGTAAATGTTCATTAGGTAAAGTTTTCTATGAATAGACATTTATTTAGCATTTTTGGAAGGAGTAAGGTAAAGCTGTTACTTCATGTACACTTGTAAAGTGTTTAGGTCGAAGGATTTTGTAGTTTGTGTTTGGAGAATTTTGATAGTGTAAGAAAATACAGGAAAATAATTGACCTTTTTTAACAGAATTGGAGGCGGCTCTGCTGAAGGAGTTGGATCCTCATCTTCATGCCCATATTATAACAGACAATATGGATAAACTGACATTCTGTCACAGGTAGATATTAGCTTCACCGTTCTAATTTCAAATATATCTAAGTATGTGTAGTGAGCCTTCTGTCTTTCGCTTTTTATCGCGTTTATGTCCCTTTCTTTTAAAAGTATTTGTCTCTGTGGCCGTGTTCCTGGGCAGGTGGCTGCTGTTGGGTTTCCAGCGCGAGTTTGAGCACAGTGATGCTCTACGGCTGTTTGAGATTCTTAGCTGCGATCATCTGGAGCTCATTTCCCAGCAGGTGGACAGGGCACGCTATCAGGAGAGACTGGCCTACAAGCACAGCTTTCGTAAGAATTCTCAAACCCCCAGAGATAAAAAAATCAGAGAGGAACCTTCAAAGATTTACCACAGAATGAATATTATTTAGTGGGTTATTCTCAGTACACCAGAGACATACTGTAGCAAGAAACTGGAATGGGATTGTGTGTGTGATTTGGGCCGTAATTATATACAATTCTTGCAGCGGATGAGCCAGAGACAGAACCTCAAGGCATTAACAGAGAGTTCACGTTTGAACTCTTCATCTGTGCTACTATTCTTCTGGAGAACAGAGATTCACTGCTCAGCTGCAGAAATGAGGTCCAGCTCCTGCAGTTCATAAACAGGTTGCTCTTTTCCCTCTTACATCAGTCCTGTCCCAGACAGGAAGTTTAAATTTCTTTAGAAATCCATTTATGGATAATATGTGTAATTTTTCTTTCAGTCTTCAAAAGCATCTTGGTAGTTTCTTAAAAAATAAAGAATACATTAAATTAGATCATTTTGAGAAAGTAACGTAAATTATTTATATTAAATTACTTATAGCCTCATGCACACAGTCACACAAAATCTGATCATATACCTAACATAATATGTAATTACACTACATGCAGTTAAAAGTGTATTAAGGGCATGTTGCTCATGGGCAATCAAAACTAAGTCAATCAATTTTATTTATATAGCGCTTTTAACAATGGTCATTGTCTCAAAGCAGCTTCAGAAAAATAAAAGAAATAAAGTAATCTTACTGGCCTTGTGAATACATGTACAGTAAATAAGGATTGCAATTGCTATTTTTGAGATTGCCATATTGTTTTTAATAATTAAATTATTAAATGTTTTTTATTATTATTATTATTATTATTATCAGTCCTTTGTTAATTTTATTTAAAATAAAAATAACGTTGCTGTGTGGTAGGAATGGGAATCACTAGGCACCACCCAATACGATATTATCACAATAACTAGGTGCCGATTTGATTTGTATGGCAGTTCTCTTATTCGTTTTTTCTTTCATCCTCTTTACCACTTATCATGTACACGGTCACAGGTGGCCTTTGAGCCTATTCTAAGAGACTGGACAGGGTGCCAGTCCATCACAGAACACACACACATACACACACAGGCACACCAATGCCAATTAGCCCTAATCTGCACCACTTTGGACTGTGGGAGAAAACCGTAGTACCTGGAGAAAACCCACCGAGCACAAGGAAAACATGTAAACTTTCCGATTCTGTTAGTATCGCAAATTTATAAATATCCAAATTTAATTACATTTTTTAGATATGTTATAATTCTAAGAAAAATTACAAAATAATTTTTTTGCTGATGTTGTGCTGCCTGCCAATGTCCAAACAGTTTAGAGCACAACATAGTAGGATTATACTGGAACAGCAACATTTCATGATATATGATTTCATCATAACTCAAATGCAAACATATATAAAATGAAATTAATTTAAGTCAGTGTGGTGATACATGAGCTGCCACACAAAACAATCACAATACATCACTATATTATATATAGAATATTTTATTATCAAATCTATTCTGTATACTACATGCAGTTAAAAGTGTACTGTATAGTATCTTATTTGATTTGCCAGACTTTTACCATGTGAGACTTACTGTTTCCTGTCTGTGTCCAGCTTGCAGGGGACTCTGGATTTAAATAGCTGCTTGAAGAAAGCTGAGGAGCAGTTCTATAACTACTGTAAGCGTTCAGCCAGGGATTGCCTTAGTGAGCGCTACCGGAGACACAAGAGCAAAGGGGAGCCCTTCCTCTACCAGCTGCGCAACCTGTTCTCTGGAAACTAGGGTTTTCTGGGTATTTCTGGAAAAGTCCTGTTAAAAAGACTGATATCTGAAACTTGGTTTGTTTCCTCATGTTTGAATTTCTGGTCCTTTCAAAGAAAAGAACTTTGTTGTAGTGCATGGAAATGTAAACATGGGTTAAAACTGAATAATGCTGCTTAAATAAGTATTTGGTTTATAGAGAGAGTATGTGGCTCCCAATCTCAGTTCTGATGAGTAAAATTACAGTAAAATTACCAGCATTAAATTAACACTTATAGTTAATTTAATCCTGGGAGCTTTGCTGTACATGAATCACAGTGTTAAAAGTCTAACACACTTGACAAATTTGGGCTCAAAAACAAAAATGCTGAAATGTAGGGGACAGCAGATTATACACGAATATCCTAGAACGTAGGTTGGGAACTATTCATCTGTTATTTGCAGGAACTAGAGGTATTTACATTGTTTTTTGTTTTTTACTTTATGTATTATAGTTTTTACTAAAATGCTGCAGTAATACATGCTAAATACTATAATGTTGAATACATTTTGAATCATGTGAAATGTATAATTATAATGTGCAATTTTTATGTTTGTAATGTGAAAGTGATTCAAGAAAGGTTATTATTAAAAATCCTATTAAATGATAACGTTCAGCTTATGTTAAGTTGAGGTTGACAAGATAATATACTGTATATATGTATTATCTGTGTGTGTGTGTGTGTGTGTGTGTGTGTGTGTGTGTGTGTACACTATATTGCCCAACTTGCCTAACATCCCCTTCTTAATTCATATGGTTTAATATGATGTTGGTCTACCCTTTGCAGCTATAACAGCTTCAACTCTTCTGGGAAGGCTTTCCACAGGGTTTAGGAGTGTTTTTATCGAAAGACACTGATGTTGGATGAGAAGTCCTGGCTTGCAGTCTTCACTCTAATTTATCCTTAGGGTATTTTATCAGGTTGACGTCACGACTCTGTCCAGCCCAGTTCTTCCACAAACTCACTCGTCTATGTCTTTATGGAGCTTGCTTTGTGCACTGGTGCACAGTCAAACTGGAACTGGTGTAGGGTTGTTTTTCAGTCATTGGACTTGACCCCTTAGTTCCAGTGAAAGAAACTCTTAATGCTTCAGCATACCAAAACATTTTGGACAATTTCATGCTCCCAAGTTTGTGGGAACAGTTTGGGGATGGACCCTCCCCGTTCCAACATGACTGCACACGAATGGTCCCCATTGGCCTCCACGGTCAGTTGGACTACTACAGAGGTTGGTAGATGGATCTGCGTATACGTAGTTGCACTCAAAATGATTATATATATATATACTAAAAATCTGCTGCTGCTTGATGTCTGAATCAGATTAGATCAGTATGCAATAATAGAGTTCACACATATGTATCTAGTGGTGATGTTCTCAATAAAACATATGTGTAAGCTGACCAGCCCACTGCTCCTTCTAGAAAAGCCTCTGTGATGAACCAGAGTCAATAGTTAGCAATGCTCAAGTGTCAGTGGGACAAAAATGGATGTCTCGCTGGGACGTTCTCTTTTTTGGGAAGCTGTGTCCCTCAGACTTAATTTGCATGACGTCAAGGAAATCGGAAAATGCTTGTAAATGGTTTGGATGCTTGGGAAAGATTTTTTAAAAATGTTTTTCAAGTTTAAACACATAAACAAAAGGTCCTTGTATGACTGCGCTGAGGTGATTTGAGGGAATGAGAGTGTCATTTGTGTTTTATTTTAAGATTACAGTGACATTTAAGTAACCTTGGCCATGTGAGTAAATTAATTACGGAATAAAGGCAAGAAAATATAAACTGTTGTGCTTTTTTTCTGCATAGATATGACTAAACTAAAGTGTAATATGCAGTTATGTTTTTATGAAGCTAAAATAATTATCAGTTTTTGAGTTTCGCTAGTTCTGAGCTTATCACCTCCGAGCAAACCCTTATCTATCGCTCTACAGCCGAGCCAGTCAACTAAGCTAAATGATAACTTAAAAAGAAGACTTTAAAAATTAAATATCACACTTTATTATGAATATAAACTATTATATTATATTATGTACTATATTACAATTATTAAAAATATTGAAATGAAAAATATTTAGTCAAAAATCATTCAAGGAAATCCCTCAGAGCATTATTTTTGCATTAGTGCTAGCCGTGTCAGTGCAGTGCGAGTGTGCTGCAGGCAGTTGGCCCGAGGAGCACACATGAGCAGTGTAGTCTGGAACTTTCTCTGTGTGGTGGGATCAGGTGACTTAGTGCTGGAATCTCTCTGGCCGCTGTGGCTATATACACAGAAGTGTCTAGAGCTTCGGTCTCTGATTCCAACAGGACGGGAGTGTGAACACACCAGCAGTGTTCAGGCCAGGCTAAAGCCAACCTACATACTCCATACAGTTCTCTCTATCTCTGACTTTCCAGAAAAGGTAAAAGTTTGCCTGAGAGGTGTTGCAAATGGCCTGCAAAAGTGGCTTTGCTCTATGCGTTAGTCTGTTATGTCATTTTATTTGTGGCTTTATATTGCTGGTGGTTTTTGGCTGTTGGCTTCTGCTGCAGAATGTCCTACCATTTTATTACATTCTGTATTTGCATTGTGTGCTTGATTTAAACTAATATAAGAAATGCCCAATAATTTATGTAGTCTAATTTATCCATGGAAATACTGTAGATAATATGGATTATATGTCAAACCCATATCTATCAAACATTTCATTGAATAAAATAAGTATAAATAATAGGCATAAAATATTTGCATCAAGGCATTTCCTACAACACGATTTAGTCCTGGAATGTACTACTCTTTGTCTCTCTCTCTCTCTCTCTCTCTCTCTCTCTCTCTTTCCATCCATCTATCTTATTGAATTGTAACAGCAAAGTACAACAAGGCTATGGTGGAATAAAGAATAAAGAATCATAAGAATACTAAAGATTTCAACAATCAATAAAAAGGAAAGAAACATTAAAAAACTGTGTTGGATTTTGTAAAATAATGTAAAAGTTTAGATTTAATGTGGTTTCTTAAAATTCCTATCTAATCCAATCTGGCAACCACCTTCCTCTCACCTCATTTGCTGCAATCAACCTATCTCAGATTTGTATTTTGTATTTTTTGTCATTGTTTGTAATTTGCTAAAAAACCATGATCGTCAACCGTCTATGGGTCTATGGTGGCACTGCAGTTTTCATTAAGCAATCATTGCAGACTAGTAGAAAGTTATAGAGAAAGAGAGCAATGTGTTACTGTAGTTTTCCATCTTGCTTGCATATCTTCTAAGGCCATTCTGGGAAAACAACCTGCTGCTAAATTTTATCAGCTAAATTTCTCCCTGTTATATAAAGATAGTTATAGGTCTAGCTTATGTTTACAGTACATTTGAAGGTCATCATCTGGTTTTTTTTCTGTCTGAATCTGTCATAAATAACAGTGGGAATAAGAAAAGTTTCATATTTTTTAAATCATGAATGGTAGTTTGTTGAATAAAAACAGCATAATGATTTACAACATTCATTGGAAATTAGACATGCTCTCATCGGACATGATTGAGACACATTAATATGGGTCTTCCTATTACAGAGTTACACAGTCAAGCAGGTGCTTACTAGCACATTCTATATCTGTGGGCAGTGTGCCCATGTTATGTCCTATTTATGACAACAGCTGGACCTGAGTACTCTTTCTGCCTATCTCTCTATTTCAGAAATAATGTCTAAAGGGCCAGCAGTAGGCATTGACCTGGGCACCACCTACTCATGCGTTGGCATTTTTCAGCATGGCAAGGTGGAGATCATTGCCAATGACCAAGGAAACAGAACTACGCCCAGTTATGTTGCCTTTACAGACACTGAGAGACTGATTGGAGATGCTGCTAAGAACCAGGTGGCCATGAACCCTAACAACACTGTGTTTGGTAAGACAGAGTATAGTAAAGTAAACCATGATGGGAGCTCTTATGTAGCCTGTATTAAATACCCATAATTGATGTGGAGATCTCAGGCAACCTGGAAAAAGAAATCATGTACATTTTTGGGGGACAGTTTGTACAGTTCATTACACTAGATGGCATAAAAACTATATGGAAACAGTGAACTGCAAGGGTGTTCAAAAGAGGGTTTATTGAAAAGTATTTATCTTGATTAGCTGCATGTGTTTTTAAAAGATTTAAAATCTGTAAAACATCTGCATTGTAATATACTGTACTAACTCATGGGCTCTAACAGATGTGTCATGCATTATTTTTTTAGGTGGCACAATTCCATGGCATTGTCATATAAAAATGACATTCAGAATTTATCATGTAACAATATGGTTGGTTATGCTTTTGTTCATTTATCATTAGGAGTCTATGTATTATTAAAGCTAATTAAAACACCTACTGTAAAAACAAAATGGAAAAGTTGCTCAAGCCATCTAATCTGAAAACATTTGAAAGGGCACGAACAGGCATGATGCCTCTACAATCTATACAAACTTACATTATATTATATTATAGATTATATTGTACCCTGTTGCAAATTATCACAATTTTTCTACCCAGATGCCAAGCGTTTGATTGGTCGACGATTTGACGACACTGTGGTGCAATTAGATATGAAGCACTGGCCTTTTAGGGTGGTGAATGATGGAGGAAAACCAAAGGTTGAAGTGGAATACAAGGGAGAGATGAAGACGTTTTATCCTGAAGAGGTGTCATCTATGGTCCTCACCAAAATGAAGGAGATTTCAGAGGCTTATCTGGGCAAAGTAAGACAAATCAGAAAAACTAAAGATAATTTCTTATGATAACTACAAAGAATTGTGTCACCTATAACAATTGTACAACAACAATAACATTTAAGGAACATTCTCAGTGAATATCTGTCCATGTTCATCAGAAATAATTTTTTTCAGAAAAAAATTATGTTGGATCAAGTAGATTTACCTTATACTTTACTTCTCGATTGCTTGCCTCTTTAGACTGTAACAAACGCTGTTATCACAGTACCTGCCTACTTCAATGACTCCCAAAGGCAAGCTACAAAAGACGCTGGCACCATTGCTGGCCTGAATGTCCTCCGCATCATCAATGAGCCAACAGCAGCAGCCATTGCCTATGGGCTGGACAAGAAGGTAAAGGCTGATGTTTGAACCAGTATCCATGTAAAACAACCTTGAAAAATAACAGTGTGATTTATATTGCTATATATATATATATATATATATATATATGCTATGCTATGCTATATTGCTATATTGCTATTGACTAGACTCAACATTGACATCTACCTGCGAAAACTTAAATTGTGGTCCTTTGCCTTAGGTTGGTAGTGAACGTAATGTCCTTATTTTTGACCTGGGTGGTGGCACATTCGATGTGTCCATTCTGACCATTGAAGATGGCATTTTTGAGGTCAAGTCAACAGCCGGTGACACTCATCTCGGGGGTGAAGACTTTGACAACCGTATGGTCAACCACTTTATCACAGAATTTAAACGTAAATTCAAGAAAGACATCACAGGCAATAAACGCGCAGTGCGTCGTTTAAGGACAGCTTGTGAACGTGCCAAGCGCACGCTGTCCTCCAGCACACAGGCCAGCATCGAGATTGACTCACTTTATGAGGGTTCTGATTTCTACACCTCCATTACACGAGCACGCTTTGAGGAGCTCAATGCTGACCTGTTCCGTGGTACTCTAGAGCCTGTTGAGAAGGCCTTACGTGATGCCAAGATGGACAAGAGCCAGATTCATGACATTGTCCTTGTTGGAGGTTCCACTCGCATTCCCAAGATCCAGAAACTACTGCAAGACTTTTTCAATGGTCGTGATCTCAATAAGAGCATTAACCCTGATGAAGCAGTGGCCTATGGAGCAGGTATGTGAAACTTCCTCCTCAAAGTGGTCTAATTAGTACTTATTCATTGATCAATTTCAAATCTCTCATCACATGATGCACTGTGATATTTAAACCTTTCCATACAGCTGTCCAGGCAGCAATTTTGTCAGGCGATAAATCAGAAAATGTTCAAGACCTTCTTCTGCTGGATGTCACTCCTTTGTCTCTGGGAATTGAGACAGCTGGAGGTGTTATGACTGTGCTCATTAAGAGGAATACCACCATTCCTACCAAACAAACTCAAACCTTTACAACCTACTCAGACAACCAGCCTGGTGTGCTGATCCAGGTACCCTATGTTGACAGATAGCCAGTCATAAGTCAATGGCTTTAGCAGTGTATTTTGCTATAATAAAGTGTTTTTTGCTTGTCAGGTATATGAAGGAGAACGAGCCATGACCAAGGACAACAATATTTTGGGCAAGTTTGAGCTGACAGGCATTCCCCCTGCCCCCCGAGGTGTGCCACAGATCGAAGTGACCTTTGATATTGATGCCAATGGCATTCTCAACGTGTCTGCAGTGGACAAGAGCACTGGCAAGGAGAACAAGATAACTATCACTAATGACAAAGGTATCAGCACAACTGAGATTTAGAAACACACCTAGATTTTTCTAGTTTTTTTCTCCGCTCTAATAACTTCTGGCTCTTTCAGGCCGCCTGTCCAAGGAGGACATTGAACGAATGGTGCAGGAGGCTGAAAAATACCGTTCAGAGGATGATGCTCAAAGGGATAAGGTCACAGTCAAGAATGCTCTTGAGTCCTTGGCCTTTAATATGAAGAGCACAGTGGAGGATGAGAAACTCAAGGACAAGATCAGTGCTGAGGACAAGAAGACAATTGTGGACAAGTGCAATGAGGTTATTGCCTGGCTGGATAGGAACCAGGTAAAGACATGAAATCACAACAGATTTTGAGTTTTCCATCAAATATCTGAGTATATATAAGTTATAAGAGCTTTTTATAAAAACAAACCAGAATATAAAAAGTGCTCATCATTCCACAGTGCTGAACATTGCATTTGTAGATATTTGATTTGTTTGCTTTTTTTTGTCTGTTGTGCCAAAGACTGCAGAAAAGGATGAGTACGAGCATCAGCAGAAAGAGCTGGAGAAAGTGTGTAACCCCATAATCAGCAAGCTCTACCAAGGTGCTGGGGGCATGCCAGGAGGAATGCCAGGAGGAATGCCTGGTGGCGCAGGGGGGTTCCCTGGAGGTGCAGGTGGTAATGCTTCCTCTGGCCCCACCATCGAGGAGGTTGACTAAACCTAACACCACACCAGAAGACGAGAGAGAGAAATCCCAGCATCAGCTACACGCAAACAGCACATTTCACACTGCACTCTTATAAGTACTTGTTAATGCCAGCCAGTGCCAACTGAGACCAACATACATCTTGTGACCAAATCTGGTATTTCTGTGACATGTGTTGTTGTTGTTGTTGTTGTTGTTTCAGTGCATCTTGTAGTGATTGGTAAGGATGTGTCCTTTAGATTAAGCTCAGATTATTTGTGCCATTACATCCACTTGTGTAGCTGTACTTCCTTACAGATGTGCTCCTTACAGTTCTGTGGTGGCTCATTAATAAAATAAAATGGATTCTCTTTATCTTCGGCTTGTGTGTTTGTGTGCAGTGAACATTTAAGTTATGTTGTAATGCTATTTGAGCCCTAAAAAATATAAAACATACAAAATTGCTTTACTTGCAAAAGATTTTTTTTAATAATGACATCTGAGGCTGTGTTTAAGGAAAAACAGAAAGATTACCTCAGATGGTGAACAAATATGTGATTTCTCCTGGATATGTGATTTCTCCGTTTAATGATTATTTAATTAATTTATTTTTGTTCTGTAATTGTAATGGACTGGATGCTGTGCCAGCACGATTCCAGTTCAGGATGATTCAGAGGCCTTTGTCCAGCTCTATGAATGTGCTGTGTTAGCATGTGAATTGGCAGAGAGACAGTTGTTTGTTTGACTGCTACCCTGAAAATAGAAAAAGCCCAACTAACAGCAGCAGCTTTCTTTGGTAAATCAACAGGGTTTAAAAAGAGGTTCAGGACCCTGACCGTCAGTGAGGAGTGACTGACCCTACATGTTTGGCCAGCGAATTCGGAATCCCTACGTAACACAAATAGCTGCTGAACATAGAACATCAAGTTTGTGTGTGAATCTACTCTACAGTATGCATGTCATCAAGAGTCTTAGCTGTTTAATTAGGCTTCACCACTTTGAAATTGACTGGCAGGAGCCAGATATGTTGTTTATAAATGTGAACATGTGTTTGATCATTATTGAAGCTCACGCAGACAGGCATATCTTTTGATTATTTTTGCATTTCTGTTTGGGAGAGAACAAGGAATTAACTCACAGTTTATGAGATATAGTTAAGAAATGAATGAAGAAATAAATTCAAACACTATTCTTTAAAAGCACCATTAGGTCAACTGTGCTTATTCTGGGAATATGAAGCGAAAATAGCAAATGAATAGAGAATATGTGTCCATTTCCCAAATTCATCTCTTAAATGGAAAAACATGTCATAGAATGTGCAAAACAAACATAAACTAGGAGAAACACGAAAACCAGAGCGCTCCCTCTGATCAACATACATCCTTAACAAGTAATAAACCCCATGACAATGATATCATAATTGTCACATTGACACTGTGGCCATCACACTTTTATTCAAACCTAATGTGCCTGTAGCTAAGGCTGCTCCAATCAGTCCACACATCAAGTCAGTTTCCTTGCCAAACAGCATTTTAAGCAGAGAAGTTTGCATTTTACAAACCCCCAACTGCCATCATAACCATTCAGTTATATACTGTAGTATACTGTAAGGACAAACATTATTATCTTAACTATTTCAGTCCGTCATATCAATAAGAAGTGGGTTGTGGTAGCTCAGAGGGCTAAGGCACTGAGTTACTGATTGGAAGATTGGTGGTTTGATCCCCAGCTCCACAAGGGTGCCAATGTTGGGCTCTTGAGCAAATTCACACGTTTATCCCATACACAGTCATACACAATACGATATGCAGTGAAACACTTATACAACCGCTTGTGACCTTAAAATCTAAATTACTAATAAGAAATAAATTAGGGAATGGAATAAGAATAAGAATAAAATATGGAAAAATACTGGCTGTACAAATATGGAAAATATGGAAAAATACTGGCTGTACAAATATGGAAAATATGGAAAAATGTGCAAAATGAAATTAAATGAATAGAAATGTTCAGGCATCGCCTACCAGGGGAAGAAATGGCACCAGGGTGCACTGTGGGAATAAGTCATATCATATGACTATGTTTGAATATCATATGGATGTTAATTAGATGCGCACCACTTACCTAAACATTGTTGCAGACCAAGTACTGTATACCCCTTCATGGCAACAGTATTCACTAATGTCAGTGACCTCTTTCAGCAGGATAATGCA
The DNA here is from genome assembly GCA_030014305.1 of Clarias laeviceps. Classification (NCBI taxonomy): domain Eukaryota; kingdom Metazoa; phylum Chordata; class Actinopteri; order Siluriformes; family Clariidae; genus Clarias; species Clarias laeviceps. Next base: position 9,216,223 of record JAQMYJ010000003.1, on the reverse strand, counting down.
CAGTGCCACAGTGCAAAAGTTGCCAGGAATTGTTTTAAGAACATAACAAAGAGTTTGAGCATCTGTGAGGTGGATCGGACAAGCAAGTCGGATCCATGGAGGTCCCACTTTGCAACTTACAGGATCTGCTGCAGACAGAGTTGTTTTGGCAGCACAAGAGGCATCAATAATGCAAACTAAGGGTCTGGAAAGGGCAGGAATAAGAACAAACAGGATACAGTAAAACACATGATGGTCATCCAAATGAACATGACATGCTAATAATAAGGATTTGCAACGTGCCTAGGGGTCATTGGTCTTTTATGTGGGAACTCAGATAAACGTTCCCACATAAAAAACACGTCCCCTAGGCACGTTGCAAATGAGCTGAGTTACAAAGGAGTCTTTTAACATTTAGGGGACGACACCCTCTGGTGTCCTGATGGTGAATTGTCTGAGCAGGGTGTTACACCTCAACTAGGACGGATAACTATGGAAGCTGTCCTGAGTTTAGTAACCTTGTGACCTGCAGAATTAAACTGTGTGAAATTGACATGATGTGAGAGACTGATAGTCAAACAGGAAACTATAATTTCATGTTATTGCTGCTACAGGTGGATCGGCAAGCTACTGGATCATGGCGGTTCTTAGTATTGTCCCCTTTTTTTCCCCTTTTTTCTGGCTTCATTTATGTTAAATAAATAGTGGAAAGAAGAAAAAGGTTATATGTTGTTGTTCATCTGAGGTTGTATCTGCCTAATACTAACACCTTCTATGATCAGATGCTTTTACAGAAAAACATATCATTAAAAGAGGAACTTTTTGTTTGGAACAAAAGTTTGGACACAGCTTTTAATTCCATGGTTTTCCTGCTTTTTATGTCTTTCTACACTATAAAACACACAACACTGAATGCATCCAAAATATGCAATAATGTCCTTTGAACAGTTGATATTGAGATGCGTCTGCTAATTATAACGGCTCTAATCTGTGGTGCTGTTTGTTAATTGGTGATTCCTGAAGCTGGTAACTCTAAATGAACGTCTACTCTGCAGCAGAGGTAAGTTTTGGTCTTGCTTTCCTGTGATGGTCATCATGAGAGCCAGTTTCATCATGGTGTTTGATGGGTTTTGCAAATGCAAGAACTGTTCCAGAAAAGCTGACCTTTTTGTTGGGGTTGTTCTTGATTGATTACCTAATGACATTTGTGTTACTTAATAGTTTTTGGAGAAAAAAAAAACAGTATTGTTCATGTAGAAAATAAATTGTGTCAAAATTTTTGACTAGTTACAATAATACTGTCAGTTTTTAGTTATAATGGTGTTTTGTCACTTTGTAACTCATGATACATTCTGTATCATGAGTTACAAAGTGTTCTCATGATACATTCTGTAACCACAGTGACCTTGTGTGGTATAAAGTGATAAGTATATCAGAACATATAATTTATGCAATTTATTACATATGTTAATCTACTTATCACTTTATACCACATTGGGTCTATGAGATTACAGAATGTATCGTGAGAACACTGGTTACGAAGTGACAAAATGCAAGGGAATAAATATTTTAAAGGTGATATATTTTACATAATAATAATAATAATAATAATATCATTTATCAACAATCATTTGTTTGAATAAACATGAACAGATGATTTGATCCACATCTTTTCTAGAGCCTGGTTGAGGTAATATTCTATATGTGACTATAATAAACATGATATGAATGAAAGTTATAAATATTCCTGGGTCGTGGGATTTTTACAGGTGTGCCAGACCACATTGACATTTTCCCAGTTGTATCAGCTTCTGCAAGGACTATAAAGCCAGTATCAGGTCCTCTGGAATAGCAGGATAGTGTCTCAGCTACACAATGCTGTGGATCATTAGTTGCTTTGCTCTTGTGGCCTCCACACTAGGCAAGTTTTCTGAGACATAATCAACTCCATTGTAAGATTTTCTGCTTAACTTTGATTTAAACTTCACGTGTGAGTTTCTGTTTATTGCTTTTTCATAGGATGTGGAGTGCCCACAATTAAACCTCAAGTTAGTGGCTACAACAGGATTGTGAACGGTGAGAACGCAGTGTCTGGATCCTGGCCCTGGCAGGTTTCACTCCAGGTAACAAGATATTTCAAGAAACATTTAACTGGATGTGTTAATACTGGATGTGAAAATATTATCATTTTAATTAGCTATTTTGATATATTAAGTGGTGTGAAAAAGTGTTTGCCACCTGTGTGTTTTACTGATTTCCTATTTTTTTGCATGTTTGTCACACTTTAATGTTTCAGATCACCAAACAAATTTAAATATTAGTCAAAGATAACACAAATAAACACATCATGCGTGTAAACACATGTTTACATCATCAAGTAAACACATGGGCAGTTTTTAATGGCAGTTTATAAATGAAGATTTTTATTATTAAGGGATAACAAAATCCAAAACTACAAAGCCCTGTGTGAAAAAGTGTTTGCCCCCCCTGTTAAAACATAACTTAACTTTGGTTTATCACACCTGAGTTCAATTTTCTAGCCACAGCCAGGCCTGATATGTTCGCAATTAAGAAATCACTTATATAGGACCTGCCTGACAAAGTGAAGTAGATCAAAAGATCCTCAAAAGCTAGAATATTTGCCAAGAAATTCAAAAACAAAGAAAGAAAATAATTGACATCCATCATCCGTCTGGAAAAGGTTATAAAGCCTTTTCTAAAGCTTTGGGACTGCAGCGAACCACAGTGAGAGCCATTATCTACAAATGGCAAAAACATCAACAGTGGAGGACCTTCCCAGGAGTGGCTGGCCAACCGAAATTACCCCAAGAGTGCAGCGACAACTCATCCAAGAGGTCACAAAAGACCCCACGACAACATCCAAAGAACTGCAGGCCTGACTTGCCTCAGTTAAGGTGAGTGTTTATGACTCCACCATAAGAAAGAGACTGAGCAAAAATGGTTTGCATTGCAGAGTTCCAACACGAAAACCACTGCTGAGCAAAAAGAACATAAAGTCTCGTCTCAGTTTTGCCAGAAAACATCTTGATGATCCCCAAGACTTTTGGGAAAATACTCTGTGGACTAATGAGGCAAAAGTTAAACTTTTTAGAAGGTGTGTGTCCCATTGTGTGTGGCGTAAAAGTAACACCGCATTTCATACCAACAGTAAAATATGGTGGTGGTAGTGTGATGGTTTGGGGCTGTTTTGCTGCTTCAGGCCCTGGAAGACTTGCTGTGATAAATGCAACCATGAATTCTGCTGTGTACCAAAATATCCTGAAGGAGAACGTCCAGCCATCTGTTTGTGACCACAAGCTGAAACGAACTTGGGTTCTGCAGCAGGACATTGATCCAAAGCACACCAGCAAGTCCACTTCTGGTTCCATGAATCGCTGAAGAAAAACAAAATGGAGACTTTGGAGTGGCCTAGTCAAAGTCCTGACCTGAATCCAATTGAGATGCTGTGGCATGACCATAAAAAGGCGGATCATGCTCGAAAACCCTCCAGTGTGGCTGAATTACAACAATTCTGAAAAGATGAGTGGGCCAAAACTCCTCCACAGCGCTGTAACAGACTCATTGCAAGTTATCGAAAACGCTTGATTGCAGTTGTTACTGCTAAGGGTGGCCCAACCAGTTATTAGGTTTAGGGGGCTAACACTTTTTCACACAGGGCTATGTAGTTTTGGATTTTGTTTTCCCTTAATAATAAAAACCTTCATTTAAAACTTGCATTAAAAACTGCCCAATGTGTTTACTTGTGTTATCTTTGACTAATATCTAAATTTGTTTGATGATCTAAAACATTAAAGTGTGACAAACATGCAAAAAAAAAAAGAAATCAGTAAGGGGGCAAACACTTTTTCACACCACTGTATATGTATAGAGAGAGAGAGAGAGAGAGAGAAAGAGCGAGAGAGTCAGCTAAAAAATGTATACACACTTCAAGAAAAGAAAAATAGTATCATATTAAAATATTATATTATCAATTATGACTATAATAATATAATCATAATGTGTAATATGTAATATTACATAATATGTAATATTAAAGTGTGTATTTTTTTTTTTTTTTTGCTGACTGTGCATTTAATTAAATATATTTAATTGAATCAATTCAATATATCATTTTATATATGTACATATATAAAATTAAAGTATATATAAAGTATACACTACTCACAATAAGTTAGGCATATTGTTATTTACATGAGTGCTTTTCCTATTTGCTCTGAATTTGAATGAAATAAGTAAAAGTTCCCTTTTATATTA
>JAQMYJ010000003.1:9197079-9211869 GCA_030014305.1 Clarias laeviceps | reverse complement strand
TCATACATTATTAGTAATATCAAAGGGAACTTTTACTTATTTCATTCAAATTCAGAGCAAATAGGAAAAGCACTCATTTTAAATAACAATATCCCTAACTTATTGTCAGTAGTATATATAAGTTAATTCAAAAATAAAAACAGAAATTGCCTAAGAGGATGATTAATGTGTACCTTTTCAAACTAGGAGACAAATGGCTTCCATTTCTGTGGAGGATCCCTCATCAGCCAGTACTGGGTCGTCACTGCTGCCCACTGTCGTGTGGTGTAAATAACAGTGTCCATATTCCACCACTATAATCATGCTGCACATTGTAATTTGGTGCTCTGTCTTAAATTACCTTCATTCTTACCTCTTTTTCGTGTAGGCCCTCACGTCATCGTGTTATTCTCGGTGAGCATGATCGTGCGTCTAGTGCTGAGCAAATTCAAATCAAAACCATTGCCAAGGTATTCATTTATCTTTTTTCTTTCCTTATAAGATTTTTATATTTCTCTGTAGATGAAAAGACGCATTATGCAAAGAAACAAGAAGTTGATACAGATAGTCACTTGGTGATAGATTTCTTGATCTGTTGTAACCTACTGTAGGAGTTTTTCTTTTCTTCTCACTGAACGCCAGCATTTGATCTCTGTAAACACAGACACAGAATCTGAAAAGTTGTATGATTTAGTCTCATATTAGTTTCAAGATCTATTTTATGTATATACTGTACATTTCAAACTTCCACAGGCCATCACCCACCCTTACTATAACAGCCAGAACTTCAACAATGATATCACTCTTCTGAAGTTGTCCTCTCCAGCTCAGCTGACCAACCGTGTGTCTCCTGTGTGCCTGGCCACTTCTGTTACTAATGTTCCCACTGGCACACGCTGTGTAACCACTGGCTGGGGCAAAACAGCTTTCACATGTGAGTGCATTTACTAGCATGTCAGCTATGGATATCTAAAATAAAACAGAATCTGAATGGTGGCAGCTTCTGGTTAAGCCAACTGAACAAAAAGCTCCATAACAAATTTTAGGTGAATTGATTCTCTCTAAGAAACCTCTTTATTTACTGTATGTAAGGCATTATTGGGCAAATGAGGGATACTGTGCCATGCCAACATTGAGGAAAACAAATCAAGCCCTACATCATATGATCACTAATCATCTATACCGGGAGTATATCCCTGGAAACTCTCCACAAGGCAGAATACGCCGTGGACACCCCAATCCATCACAGGGCACATATGATCACAATCTCATTCACAATTAGCTTAATCTGCATAATTTTGGAGGAAACCAGAGTACCAGGAGGAAACCCACCAAGCACAGGGAGAACATGCACCACCAAGGAATCGAACCCAGATCCTGGTTGTACAAGTTGAAATTCAACAGTTGATCTCAATTTGATGGTTAAGTTCTGCCTGGCTATGAATGCGAAAAAAAAATTCTACAGCCTTATAGAATTTATCTGCAATTCCCACTTCTAATGCAATAAAACTAAGAACAATAATTTTTTTATATATATTTTATCATACTGTTGCTTTCTGCATTACCGCAAGTCACCTTTTCAGATCAGTGATTCCTGTTACTGTCCATGCTCTTCTGATTTTATTTACTCTCTGTAATTTTTTCTGTTTGTTTGTTTAGCGAGCCCAAATATTCTGCAGCAGACCGCCCTTCCTATACTGAGCTTAGCACAGTGCCAGCAGTACTGGGGCAACAGGATCTTTGATTCTATGATTTGTGCTGGAGCCTCTGGTGTTTCCTCTTGCCAGGTGAGCTGAAATGGACAAACAAAATTAGCAAGACTTTTTTTTTTTTCGGGACACCACTGTGATCATGTGGAATGTGACCTACTGGAATATGTAAGAGAATTAATCAGTATAACAACAGCACCTAGTGGCCCATGCACAGTATGTACTGTAATGGCAGTTTTTCATACTGCTAATGTGTTTGGTGTTGGTGATATGTGCAGGGTGACTCTGGTGGCCCTCTGGTTTGTCAGAGTGGTGGAGCCTGGCATCAGGTCGGAATTGTGTCTTGGGGAACAACCAACTGCAACGTGCGCGCCCCTGCTGTCTATTCCCGTGTTTCCTACCTCCGTAACTGGATCGACCAGATTGTTGCCAGCAACTAGGCAGCCAACAGCTTCATGGTGACCTTGAGGATCTCAGTAACTTATGTTCCTGTTTTTGACAATTCTGTCCTTATCAACAGCTGAGGTTACTCTCCATCAGCTTTACTAGAAATAAATAAAGATAAAAAAAAAAATTCCTAATAAAGGTTCACGAAGCAATTCATACCACATTGTGTGTGTGTATTTTTTTATACTGATTCCTTTATAACTAAGCCACATATAAGGGGGTATCAAAAAGTTGAGACTATTTAAGTATTTAAGTAAGTACCAACAGATGGCTGCACAAGGCTGCAAGCACAGTCACAGAGCTCCAACACTCCTAAGTCAGTGTGCCAAAAGACATCGTCCTGAGAACATCAGGAGCTGCGCAGCTGGTGCACTTGACACGATTCAGCAAGTTTACAGCAATGAGAGGAAAAACTTTTGTAAAAGGCATTTCAGAATGTTGTGCTAGTTTAAATGAGTTATTATAATTAAATGAAAGTAGATTGCAGAATGCATGTTTCAAAATGGCTTGACAGGTTAAGGTTTCTTCAAAAAGAACTATAGAGCATAACATTATAAAATACAGGTTAAAGTTTAAAACAGCGACCACTTGTTGGACAAAACCAGATTACAAAAAAGACAAAAATGAGAGATGGGCTTTTTGATAGAGATAGGATAAAGTAATTCAGTTATGTATCTGTGTTTTTTGTTTTTTTTTTGTTCTTGCATCGCCACACTGACTGCAGATTTATTTTCTGTTTGCACTAGAGGTGCCAAAATCAGGGAAAAAAAATTGAGTATTGAATTGGGATTTTTTTTTTTAACATCATATTTACAAAATGCCAATTCAAATCAAATTGGCACTTAGGTATTGTTATGTCATACTGCCTAATCCCTGGTGATTCCTACTTTTTACATTTCACTTTTTCTTTTGTCATCACGAAAGAGAATTTTTTTTTAGGATTTAGTAAATAGATAATAGGTCAGATTTTTTCCACCAATACCTGAAGCAGACATGCAGTTAAATGCAGGGGCTTAAATAAAGGGCTTATCTAAATCTTGGCATTCATGTGTAAAACCGCTTACATAATGAGGTTTTTTTTTTTTTTGGCTAATCCTATATATGTTTATTAGAATTATTAAGCAAGTAAGCAAATGAAACCTTGTGTAGTCAATTGAGGAGGAAATGTAAAAATATTGTGAGACTAATATTATGTGTTAAACAAATTCTACATCACTGGTTTGATAGCAGTCAGATCCCAAGACTGCATTCACACCTGTGACCTGTAATTAGCCTATTAATTAAGACCTGTAATTAACCTATTGTTGCACAACCCATTTCTGTTGAGATAATAAAAAAAAGCCTTCCAAGAAGCAGAATAAAGTACGTTTTCAGCAGCTATAAAATCCATGCACGCTTAAAAAAAAAAAAAATCAACTATTAGAGCACAAAATATATATTTCAAGAAGAATGAAAGACAAGAATTCAAAACGTGTGGAAAAAGTGAACATTTATTTTGTTCACAAATTATCTTTTGTTATTATCAGATTGTAGAACATGCATTCATCTGACTCAACTAACCTCCATCACAAAAGAAAACACAAACTCAAAATACATCATGCCTGTGCTTTTGCTACTGAAGTGCAGGCCCTTGTAACATTACTAACTTAAATATTTGATTATGAACAAATATTAAAATAACGTGCAGAAAACTGCACAATGTAAAGTCCATTCTTGCTTCTAAAGCCCACCGCTCTGCTTCAATGAAGTTGCATATGGAAGTCCATAACCGTCTCCTGATGCAGGGAATAAGGATGAACTAGCGCTCGTACATCTCTTTCAGGATTTTAATGCTTTCACTGTAGCGCAGTTGGTTCTTATTAGAAGACTCTTTCCACCTAAATACAAACATACATTAATGCTTATATTAAAATCATATCATGGTTATTGAAGTTAGCATGAAAGTATAAAATACTAGCTACTTGTTAAGGTTTTAAAGGTTTAAGACTCTTACTTCTGTCTAATTTTCTTCCAGCGTTTCATGTGATTGAACATAAGAGTAGGGGCTCCTGATGCAGCATCTGTGGACTGAAGAAAAATATTATTATGTAAGGAATGAACAATGGGGCATATAAGGGGGGGGGGGGGGGAAGAAACAATTAAACAATAAAGGGGTGATGTGATGGACTCCAACTAAAAACAGAGGGCTGTCACCATTAAACTTAATATTTCTTATTATACAACTAGTATAACTTACATGAAATTTAGTTCTGACTGCGTATCCTAATTGGACGAATGGCATTTCACAAATGTTGATAACAGAACATAACTGCACTGGGGAGTTTAACTATACAGTATATATCACTCTGCATCACAGATGTTCTAACAATCGTTAATTAGACTAACTGTTAATCACCAGCATGGGTCAAAGTATGTTGGTTCAGTCTGCAGTACTGGAAAGAGGGAAGAGCAACTGCCTGCCAAAACCCACAATCAACACCCCACAAAAAAAAAAAAAAAAAAAAAAAAAAAAAAACACATCTGATTGAGTTATCATCTTAAAAAACACTTGGTCTCCGTAGTAATTGCTTCCAAGTTGTTCTGAATTGTCTCTGACACATTAGTGTTTTTCACGACTAACACACGCTACAAAGGTAACTAGCTGATCCAGGCGACTACTTGGTGTGTGGAACAAGGTATTGTACTCCCTACTGCACTGGATTTAAAACTTTTTGGCTATTTAGGATTCATCCCTGGAAGTTAGCTAATTCCTAAAGATGAGTAATTTAAAAATAGAAACTTAGGAGTTAGAAGTTTAAGGACTGTGCACCACCTTCCTAGTTTTATTATCTTTACCTTTTGGGTAAATAGTACTCGTAAGAATTTAAAACTACTTTCACCTCTGTTTATTACACTCAGTCACAGTCATTAACTGTCGGTTGCCGGCTCCGCCCGTCACAGGTAATTTGTACCGCCAGTCTCGGAAAGATACAGTATGTGTCTGTAAAGCTAAATAACTAGTTAAATAAATGAACAACTCATAATCTGATGATAACAAAAGACCTTTGTAGACTTATTGTATAAAAGCAATATCATACTCTACAACTAAAAACTTGTCTTTAGACAAAAAAAAAAAAGTTATAGTGAGAAAATGATTGTACCACTTTCTGTTACAGAAAGTATCTGTGAATTAATTACTCTTGAAAACTAACCGTATTAGAAGGAAATTTGTTCACCTGACCCCATATATCATGTACTGTATTTCATAAATTTGCATTGAGAAAAAATACATTAACATTTAATCTCACTCTCAAAGCGTCAATACCGCTTTATCCTGGTGACAAGTAAACAACTGGTGTGAAATGTGGGCATCAAATAATGTTAAACAGAACATTTGTCAGCAGTGGCCACCCTCTCGACCTCACCTGGCTAATGGTGGGTTTCTCTGTGGGTGGAATCCTTAAGTTGACTGGATCACCAGACTCATTAACAGGACAAGATCCAGGGTTTGGAAGGCGGTAAACATTTTGAACTTTGCCATTCAGCATGTCTGACACCTGAAAGAGACAGTGGAAACAATCCATTCTGCATTCTCTATGAGACATGAATAAACATACACACACTCAACACTATTCTATCACAGGATGTTATTTATGGCCCTTTAGGGCCATTATTCTGTAATTTGGCTGCAAAATTTAGCTGTTAAATAATCTATATTTTTATTTATATAGCCATTTCTGACTTGCACTGATTATTACTGCTGTGTGAGCGTTGCCTTTTATAGAGTGTTGTGGGAGTCACCAAATGAAAATCAGCTGTGCCATGCACAACTCTGGCAATTTATGGGTGATAGGCATTCGACAACTTGTGGCCACTAGTAAGAAGAAAATCAGCCTTTTTTTTTTGTTTGTTTGGTTACCCTTACACATAAATTTACAAACTACTTTATCATAAAATAAATAAATAAACAAATAAATTAATTAATTAGGCCGACTGTTAATCCCACAGAGCAGATGGTAACAGTGTAATGATGATCTGACCTCTTCCTCAGCCATACTGTGAGGTGGACTGGACATTGGTCTCTCTCGTACAGTGGGGTTGTTCCTCATCCACGATCTGCAGATGGGGTAGAGTGGAGTGTTGCTATTGAACTGTGCCAAGTCCACACTGCGATCAAACAGCTTGATAATGTACGAGTCTATAAAAAAATAGACACACAGGTCATGCTAAATAATAGTTTTAGACTTATGAATAATTATCATATAATATAGACTTATGAAATATTATAAATAATATTTTTAGTTTTAAACTCCAGAGTTATTGAGGGGAGAGAGGAAAAACTGAAATTAACGTGATGTTACAATACTACAAAAAATGTTTACAGTAGAGAAAATTTAAATTGTTTAATACTAGAACAGGTTAATCTACCGTGACATTACAAACTCACTTTCTGAAGGGATTAACAGATGTTTTAAACAAAAAGCTTTTTTAACTATGATTTTTACTTTGTTTGTGTTGGTTAGTCTCAGACAGGCCATCCTCCATCTCTTTGCGCTTCTTTCTCCGGTGTTGTGCAAAGCGTGAAGATGGCCTGTGGTGCAAAAAATAATAATAATAATAAATCACACCTATTATAAATCTCTAGTCCCCAATAAAACATTCATATAATCGATAAGGTAGAATTCTTAACACAGAGCAACCATTGTCTATAACCTCTCATTGACATTTACCATATAACAAAAAAAGAATCTACAGTTTAAAAAAAAAAAAAAATTAATGTTGATTCTAAAACATTTTTACTGAACATGAGAAACCATGCAAACTAAAAATGCTGAAGAACACAATGACATCATTTTAATAGTTGACTGAGAAAATGTCAAATCACATGGTGACTTAAGCTGTTTGCAAAAAGAAAAAAAGAAAAATTTGGATTTTCTTACCTTTTTCCAAGAGAGGATGGAGATAAGTCCCTATAAAAAGCCAGAAACAGCGCTCAAACTCTACTCATATGACATAAGAAACAGAATTCTATATATAATCTATATACCATTTCATTTTAAATAGCTATATACACAAAGCTATTACACATATGCAGTAAAAAAAAAAAAAGACCATTTATTAAGACTGAAAAGTTATATAAAGTTTAATGTAAAATTTCATCCTTTTCCACAAGGGGGTCCTACTAGCACACAGTAACCCACTCTGCAAGGTATTTATAAAAAAGTAGCACTTGTATAGCAAGAAAGCTGTATGGACAGAACTCTACAGAGCAGCTCTACTTCAACGATTTACATTTTGATGCAATGCTGTTGATGCATATAGAAATGCTCCATTCATCACAAGAAATAAAATCATACAACAATTGTAGCAGCATATTTGATAAAAACCCAGTCTACTAGGCTAGTCATTACAGTTTTGTTATCTATAACCAAATTCAAATTATTTGTGGTTCTGGGAAAAGATGATGATAATAATAATAATAATAATAATAATAATAATTAACCAGTGCAAGGAAGCAACATGTGATGGACTAAGTTGAGGCAAGTATATTAAAACATGCATGTTTTATGGTGCCTTATGTTCTAATATTATTCATTAATTCACTTTATTACAATAATTGTAAACCATTCCTCTTTTTTTGTTACAAAAGCATAATTTTTAAGCCCCATGAAGAATGCATTTAATGTTGATTAACGTAAAAGGTAAATTAGAAAAACATTACAAAAGTAGATGAATTATTCACTTTTCAAAACAGTTTCATATAATTCAAAGGAGATTTCAGACACTCAGGTCATTTTGAAAGTCCCTTAGCTTTAAGCATTAGAAACTAGGCTTGTGGTTCCAACCAGAGGACATGAAGTCACTCTGGGCTTTTGGTAGATCTAGAAGATAAAAAAGTTTATTTTCAGCGCAGAGTGTTAAGAGATATGACAGGTGGACTGCAAAGTATAAGATCTGAACCCGTGCCCTTCCTCTGTCACAGTTAACAACATGAACGATGTGTTAAATATTCAAGATCAAAAATGTTTGAATAAATCTCTTGATTGTGTTGGCTATGTAAAAGAAGTAGCAGAAGGACATACTTGCCCATGGAGTCTGCAACCATTTTTCCTGAATCGTCCTCATTCTGATCTCTTTACAGGAAGGAAAAGCGAACACAGATGATTAGAGAGCTGGTACAACGGTCAATCCTAGGAAAAGCACATTTCCTGAGAAACATGGAGTAATAAGTCAAAAGATTCATACAAAAAAATAATTTAGCTGCATTTACAAATATACACATATTGAAATATGTGTATATTTCAGCTAACAGCTAACGGATTATTTCTATGTTTGTGTTCTATACTATTTGGCTGATCAAATAAGAGAAGTCACCAACATGATACATAGTGTGTACACATGTGTGGTAATGCTTAGAATCATAAAAAGAAAAGAATACCGTCATGAAATCTACAAAAGCATCAGATATCTTCAGGTATGTTAGATAAAACTCATTTTGACTGAATAAAGTCTATGTTGTTAATTAGGATTTCTTTTAAGTCAAGATGGATTACCTTTTTTCCTCTTTCACCCAATTTGTGCAGTTATAAAATTGTCACAGAGAATATCCATGCTTGCTTGTTTACCCCAACACTTATTATAAGAGCAAAGAAAATTTCCAAACCTTTAGTTAAGTGCACTGCAATCACCAAATAAGTCTGATTACCAAATGAGCCTTGGTCAACAGGTAGCCTCTTGGAAACCTCTAAATAATTAATGCTGTAGCTGCTAAAGAGTGATTTCTTTCTAGCCATGGTGCACAATTCCCCTGAAACTGACCTCTCACTGTCACTTTTCTCCACCAGACCTTGCAGTACTGCATCCAGGCGATTTCGGGCAACAGTACCCTCCGTATCTACAACAGAACACCATTTACACCAGACGTGTTAATGTGTCAGTAAGGACAAATAAAAGCATACATTAGGAGTCTTACATAGAATATACACTCACCGGCCATTTTATTAGGTGTTCAACTGTTTTTTAATGCAAATATCTAATCAGCCAATCATATGGCAGCTACTCGATGCATTTAGACATGTAGACATGGTCAAGACACTCGCCTGAAGCTCAAACCTAGCATCAAAATGGCAAAGAAAGGTGTTTTAAGTCACTTAAGTCCAAGCGTGGCATGGTTGATGATGCCACATGAAACTGATGATCTACTGAGATTTTCATACACAAACATCTTTAGAGTTTACAGAGAATAGTCTGAAAAAGAAATTATCTAGTGAATTTTCTAGGGAAAATGTCTTGTTGATGCCAGAGGTGTAAGGAGAATTGCCAGACTGGTTTAAGCTGGTAGAAAGGCAACAGGTAACTCAGATAAGGTCTCATTACTACTCCGGTATGTCGAAGAGCATCTCTGAAGGCACAACATGTCAAACCCTGAAGCAGATGAGCAACAACAGCAGAAGACCATCCCGGGTGCCACTCCTGTCAGCCAAGAACAGAAAACTGAGGTTACACGTCACATGGACTCACCATGGTTGGTCTAAAGAGTCTTGATTTATGCTGCGACATTCAGATGGAAGGGTCAGAATTTGCCATAAATACCATTAAAGCATGGCTTCCTCCTGCCTTGTATCAACGGTTCAGGCTTGTGGAGGTAATATAATTTTGTGGGGGAGGATTTTCTGACCCTTAGCACCAATTAACCACTGTTTACATGACACAGCCTATCCTGAGTTTTTTTTTAGTGACCATGTCCGCCCCTTTATGACCACAGAATAAGTCGCCATTTCACAGAAATAATCTTAAACTGGTTTATTGAACATGACAATGGGTTCACTGTACTCAGATGGCCTCCAAAGTCACCAGATCTTAATCCAATAGAATATAGATCACCTTTGGGAAGGGATGGAATGAGAGATTCGTATCACGGATATGCAGCTGAAAAATCTGCAGAAACTGATTTATTCGATGATAATTCCAGCACCTTGTTGAATCTAAGCCACAAAGAATCAAGGCAGTTCTGAAGGCAAAATCCAACCGATTTTGGTTGATCCAACCCAGTACTAGCAAGGTGTACCTAATGAAGTGACCAGTGAGTGTTTATTAAAATCATGAGAAAGTGACATGCAATCGTTATTTACCTGGCTTCTCCATCTTAACTTTCATGTGAAGCATTTTGACTGCAGACTTGTCCTTATTCACAAACACTGCTACAATCCATTAACCAATCCTGCCAAAAAAAACAAAAAAAGCAGAAGTATGGATTAACTCCAGTGTTCTAAAAGGTTCATTTAGATGATTTACAGACCGTATGTTGTGTCAATATGTATACTCAGTATGTTTATAAGCAGTGCTAAATGCTTCACCTTCAACCACTTCACCTGTGGTTTTAATGTTATGGCTGATCAGTGTGTAGATTATATTGCAGGCGTTAAGGATGCAACTGATTAACAAACGCTATATGACGCATCCGTGTGTAAACTAAGTAAAGCTTACTAGTTAAATAACAGCGTTTAATCTCGTTAGTGCTTAGTTAGCTGGAATTGGAAGTCTATGCAATGTACTTGTTATTACAAATACAAAGTTAACTGGCTGCTTAAACTGTCCTGTTTGTGATATAATAAGCGTAAAGGATTTTTAATCGTTTGAAACGCCTATCCGAATGAGGACTGGAAACAGCTGACTCATACATACATACATACATACTGTTTATAAACTGCTAGCTAGAGGCTAACCTAATCAACTAGCCAGCTAGCTAACTACGTTAAATTACCGTTATACCTACATATTAACCCACTTTTAATCGAATTCTTTAGTCATTTAAACTTTACATAATGTGTATTATCGAATAATAAATGTTTAAACTACTCACATTATCTACATAAATCACAGACTTTAGCATTTAGCTTTGTGTGGCTATAATCTATTTTCAGTTCAGTTGACTTTCCTCTTCCGCGCGCAAGTGAATCCCTCTTTCCTCATTGGTCAGGGCGCTTAACTGTTCTTTAATCTTATTGGGTCAAAGATCTGCCCGTCATCCTGTACAACAACTGATTGGTTGCTAGAGGGCCACTTACATTGTGTAAACAGATTTCAAGTTAAAGCAAAAGGTTAGCGAGATTTTATTTAACTTTTCTTGAAACACCTGTGAAGATAGAGTTTGTACAATCTCTAATATATATAAAATGTACTTATAGTTTAATTTATATATTGTAGACTTGCCTGTTTATCGTTTTTGACTCCCTGGTGACATACTGGGTGCTTGAATACAAAGCTTAGTGGTGTGTAATGTTAACCAGAAGACTGTGTTTAGCTTTAGCTGAAGCAGGTGGTTTGTATTGAGTTGAAATTCATGAGAATAGAATGATTAAACATCTGTATTAACTTCCAATGTAATTAAATAATAGTTAAGAGCAAAAGAGATTCATTTCAACATGGTAACTCTTCAATACAAATGCTTTTTCAGATACAGAAGGCCTTAGAAGATAACTCAATGTGTTCAATTTCTAACCCTGCGTCATGAAATCAAGGTGAGAAACAAATATATAATCAATAAATATCCATTTGTTGCTTGTGGCTTGAGAATGAATGCCAAGACTATTAAAATGTACTGATCAATAACCTTAATTTTTGTTTTAGTGAGGCTGTTTTCACCAAAAAGAATCCCTTTCCTCCAGAACCACACCGAACTAAAAGCCATTACAGTCCATCTAGAGCGAAGAAGATCCCCAAACAACAGAAAAAACTGGTGAGAGAACCCATTTGAGGAAAAAGAAAGACCAATCAGAAATTATTTGCAGCCAAACAATCAAAATAATAATTCGATATGTTCCAGGCGCTGAGCCCTGTCCGGTTTACACCGTCAGCCAGTCCTGCAGAGTCTCCTCCTCCTCACGGTGCGTCTCTCAGATCAGAGGACCAACACTTTCTTGAAGGCTCGCACCGTGTCCTTCTCTGTCCTCCTCCATCTGTGACAGGGCAACAGAACTACTCAGAGTCCTGGCCCTCTACCGATCAGAGTTCTTCTCCTTCCAGCACTGATGTTCAACATCCACTACACACAGAGACCAGTGAAATACAGGAGCCTTCTGTGCTGGCAAAGTATGAGATATGATATAGGGAAGCATCACATCTGTGCTTTATTCACTAATACAGCATGACCTCCAATGTGATATTGCTTTTAAATAACTGTTGCACAAATGGCACTTATTATCGACAGATTATGATTTGAATAAGTTTATGATTTAAAAAGTTATTTTGATTTTCCAACACATATCCTTCCGCTGATAAAACTAACTGAACATAATTGCTAATTAATATAGTTGGTAATTGGATGAATTGGTAAAAATAAGGTGTATTACAAAAATATGAATAATGCATTGGTGCCAACTTGGGTCATAGTTTGAGATGTTTAAATTCCAGGAAGTATATATTTTTTATAGTATAGTATTTTTCATTGTATATGACAATGGTTTTCTAAAATTACAATATTGTATTTAATATTGCAAAGGCACATAATGCCATGTTTTAACATTTACTAATGTTAGATTAAAGCTCTTTGAGAGGGACTAAATGATTTTGGTTTTAGAAGATAATTTTTGACGAGACTTTATTTTATTTTTTTAACCTCTCCTAGGTACATTGAGCGCTTCCGTTATGGAAGGCCGCAAAGCCGTGGAGAAAGACAGAAGTTTGCAGCTGATGGTGCAGACAGTCAGCCATTTTGGTGGATGTCCTCAAATCCTTCACAGCCATCCAGCTCAACTCCAACAAAGACATCTAAACATTGCTTTGGAGGTGTGTTACAGACAAATAGCAATGTTTAATTCCTCCCCAAAAAATACTTAAGCAGTATGTATGTGTGATTTCTTCACGGATTTTAGAAGTTTTGTTGTTTTAACATTTAAATCATGCAAATTTATGCCTTTTCACCTATAACACTTACCTTATATTGTACTCTCTAATCCATGTATGCAGAATTCCTTTGTTTATACATAGAGTATACAAAAATGTAAAAGGAACCACAATAAAGATGATCTAATATGTCCATTTATAAGCAGAGTAGTTCAAAGATATTTTATTTTTCAGGTATTTCTGTACTCTGAAATAAAAATAAAAAAGAGAGATAAAAACATGTTAAGAAGCCAAAAACTTTTCAATATGGATCTGAACATGTTTGCCAAGTTTCTTTACTGTTTTTACAGGATCGTTAGAGTGTAGAAATGATGGCACAGGTAGTGCACAAGACCTGCTCAGACATCAAGCAGACACTTCACTTTCTCCCACCAGAGGCCTGCTTGACCTGAGTGCGCTTGTAAGATCTTTACAGAATCTTTCAAATGTAATAATAATAATAATAATAATGATGTACATTTACACATATACACTCACTTACTCATCGTCTATACCGCTTTATCCTGTATACTGGGTCATGGGAGGCCTGGAGCCTATCCCAGGAGACTTGGGGCATGAGGTGGGGTACACTCCATCACGGGGCACACACTCATTCACACACTATGGGCAGTTTGGGAACGCCAGTTAACCTAATCTGCATGTCTTTGGACTGTGGGAGGAAACCCACCAAGCACGAGGAGAACATGCAAACTCCATGCACACAGAGACGGGAATCGAACCTGGCCGGAAATCAAACCCGGACCCTGGAAGTGCAAGGCGATAGTACTAGTCACTAAGCCACCGTGCCGCCTACTTAAATACTATGAGTATTTAATTACTGTACATTATTTAAAATAAAGCATAGGCAGCATGATGGTGTAGTGGTTAGCACTGGAGCCTCGCACTTCCAGGGTCGTGGGATTTGCATGTTTCTCCCCATGCTTGGTAGGTGTAATTCCCCTAATTGCCCATGTTGTGTGTTAGTGAGGGGAAGTTTCGGTCATTTTACCGACTCAGAGCTTTGAGTCTCTTTTTCCGTGTCATTTCATTCATTTTAACAAAATGTAATTAAAAGCAGATGAACTAATTCCTGTACTGAACCTATGATATTCCACATAGGCAAGTGAACGAATCATTCCCCGAGACGACTCGTTCTTCTCAAGTCACACTTAAGATTTGTTCAAGAACGACCCATCACTATTGCGTGTGTGTGTGTGTGCGCGCGCACCCTGTGATGGATGGGCACACAGTCTGCCTCGTGCTTGAAACCTCCTGGGATAGGCTTTGGGCTTCCTGTGACCCTGTACATTATTAAGCAATTTCTCTCTGGGATTAATAAAGTTCTTTAAATATGAACCTTTGAATCTGAATAAGCGGTTTAGAAGATGAATAAAAAGCAATGTTTTAAAACTTGTTACTCTTTTTGCCTAAATGTCACAAACTGAATCAATAAATAAATGTAATGTCTGAAGCTCTACTGCCACAGAGAGAATGAACATTAACAGCAAAACTACACTGTGGATTTGTGTCCTTTACACAGTACAGTGGAACCTCGGATTACGAGCATAATTTGTTCCGGAAGCGGCTCGTATTCCAAAACACTCGTAAACCAAATTTAATTTCCCATAAGCAATAATGGAAACTCAAATTATTCGTTGTACAGCCCAAAAAAATTAATACATAAAAATTATTAACACAAAATATAAAGTAAAACAAATTACACTACGTTCCAAATTATTATGCAAATTGGATTTAAGTGTCATAAACATTAAATGTTTAGTTTTTAAATTAA
>JAQMYJ010000003.1:9179211-9191793 GCA_030014305.1 Clarias laeviceps | reverse complement strand
TTGGATTTTTACAACATTATTGTTGAAATACACAGTCCTGAAAAAGGGACGTTTCTTTTTTTGCTGAGTATATATTTCATAGAACATGATTACAATATCATTACCTCCTTGTAGAAAAGAAACACTCCAACATAGAAAGTTATTTGTCTAAAAAAATAATAAAAGGAAATAAAACGCGCATATCACAATCCAAAAACACAATAATATAGGTGGACATACTGTAAATAAGACAGAAAGGAAGCTGACATTCATTTATTCATTCTCAGTAATTGTTTATTCTGGTTAGAGGTACACCCTCAATGAGACACCAGGCTATTGAAGCACATCATTTACACATTCACTCACACCAAGTGTGCAATTTCAGGAGTCAGGAGGAACACTAAAGAAACTTACACAAACACAGAGGAAATATGTATAACTCCATGCTGCCAAGAAGTTTAATTGTTTTTTTATTACAGGAAGAAAATTAAAGGAATATTATAATAAAGTTTTAGAACTCACATTATAACTATTGGCTTTTCAGGGGTCAGCTTTGTTTGATTCTCAAATCTATTGTGAGGATCCTTTTTTTTGATAATTTATTGTATTTTAAATAGCAATCGGTTGTCTATACTGCTTATCTTGTGCAGGGTTGTGGGGGCCTGGAGCCTATTCCAGGGGAACCTAGACAAGCTCGGGTACATCCTGAATGCTGCTACATTTCTTAATGAAATGTATAAAATTTTACACATGCATCAAAAATTTATTTTAAATAGTGTTTTGCTGTATTATAGAAATAAAAAAATCAACTTCCAGTTACATACACAACACATTTTTGACTGCAGTGGTTATCTCTATATGAACTCTCTATTATCTATACAGACTCCGATGGGATGGAATTTGAAGACGATCCCTTACTTTTAGTTCTTCGGCAGCAGAGAAACTGGGTGAAAGAGCAACTCTGGTGAGAAAACAGTTTATACCGTGTTTGGTAATGAATACTTTTAGAAACCTTATGCTAGTGCTAAGCCTTTATGCCATCTAAAATGTTATTATATGGTTATGTAAATATTTTTCTTACGCAGTGAGGTTGACATGATGCTGAATAAATTCCATGAAGACTGATCTACTGTGAACAAGAACGATGCACTTAAACACACAATCATGTTTATTATTTCAATTCAATACACTGCCTATTTATTTTGTTGTTTGCAAATAGATATAAATGTGTTCAAATATGTAAATAAACAATTTTGGAAAAAAAAAATTATTTCAAGAATTCAAGATAACACAGCAGTTAAATTAGTGCATAGAATATCATAATTTTTACTCAACACTTACAAAACAAACAGATATTAATGAATATGTACACTCATGAACTCAGCAATAACAGTTTGGTTACTTTTGAGACACAAAAGTCCATCAGTATCTGATATGTGCACCTGTTATTAAACAGCAATCCTAGGATGTTTAGAACAATCTGGAAAATTTGAGATGGATTATGAAATAAGCTCAGATATCTTTGGTACGCCTCGAAGCCTAACATTATTAAAATGCCTAACAAATAGGATTAATGATGTGTTGTTTGGCTTGGCATCAAACAGGTTCGGAATTGAAATTTGGAAATATTACCTGCTAGCTTACATGCAAGAAGAAAATTGGTCTGTTTCTCCTGATGCTCATCCTTTTGAGAGTAACAGAAATGCATCTTGGGGAAAAAAATTACACGAATATTTGAAAGTCCATGTGTTGTCCATGTGTTGACTTGGAGGGTCTTTACACTCCTGATCCCGAGTGTGTAGGTGACTCGGCATTTTCAACCTTCAGCAAAGGGGCAGAAATAACCAGCATTCCCTCTGGCGACACCGCACACTCCAGATTCATGGCGTCCACTTCGTTTGGGATGCGATACCTTCGGTTAAACTCCCGGGTCACTAATCCAGAACCATCCTACAGGACATTTTTAACAAAGGCAACTTTTAGCATTTAGGAAATGCAGAGATAAATGTACACTAACTGTTAAGAACAACACTCAAGTCAATCGGTTGTGAGGGTTTAAACTGACCTTTTTCTGTGCGTGTTTTCCCTCTACCACAACATAGTCACCTTTGACTTTCACCATCAGCTCATCAGGATTGAAGTGTTTTACATCGAGTTGCACAGTAAATCCATTTTGATCACAAACAACCTGTATATAAGGGTGGATGAAATATCATATAATGAAAAATTGGCAGTGCTTAGGATGCTTATACAATGGAAAGCACATGGGTTCATCAGTAAATTTATACACATTACAAATTTTTACTTACATTGCCCATGACATTTTAGTTTTTGTTCTATATAAAATTGAAACTTGTTTAAGACTTGATAAAACCTTATCAAGTGTCACCTAAAAAAGTGATTGTTGATGGATCTGGTTTTTTTTTGTTGTTGTTGTTTTATTGTTTTTAAAGATGTTTTATTGGAATACTAGCAACATCATTAAATCTTACCATACAACTTCTATCAATCAGCCATAACATTAAAAGCACCTATGTTTTAGTTCCCCTTGTGCCTCTGGGGCAGCTTTGACCCCTTGGGCCGTGGCTTTGCAGGGCCAGTGAAAGAACGTTGGCACGGATTCTTTGGGTGCTGTGAATTATGCGGTGGGGCTTCTATGGACTGAACTTGGTTGCCCGGTGCATCCCATTGGCGCTTGATTAGTTTGGGATCTGGCGAGTTTGGCGGTCAGGTAGGCAGTCTTGGGCTTTTTGCCTCCTGGGCAGCATGTGCTGCAGACTGTGGTGCACTGGATGTTCTGGTGTCTTTCTGTCATGGTCAGCATTGATATCTTCGCCGATTTGTGCTGCATTGGCTTATCTGTTGGACCGGACCAAACAAGCTGGCCATTGTTCATGGTGGGCCTAGGGTACCCATGATCCTGTCACCAGTTTACTTGCATATAATATAATCAGTGCTAATGTTATGTGGTTTTAATGTTATGCCTGATTGGTATTATAACTTTAAAAAATACAGGATGGCCCAAAAGCCTGGCTTTATAGCCATTTTTTCTGTATATTAAATTTAATGTGTCAGATCCACACCACACTTTGGGGTCAGGTGACATCAGTGCTCTATCAGAATCAGGAGGACAACAGTGTAACATTTCTTAAATATTAGGAAATGTTTTCAACAGTTTAGATTTTCAGCACATATACACAGATGTCATGATGTCAATGATCATCAATTTATGCAGTTGCTCGAATTTGTAAATATTCTTTGGCTATAAATTCAGACTTTTGGGCCACCCAGTATAGTAATACAACTGCAGCTTTCTTTAAGCGGATACTGTACTATCAAGGGTACCCTTTTGTACCGTTAGTATAATTTACATGGTATATAAATAAATTGGGCCATAATTAGTTTTAGAGTAAAGCAAGGACAGGTATTATTATTATTAAGTTGTTTGTTTATATTATCTTACTGATTATGCTTTTTTTTTTTTAGTAGATATTATATTTGGAGAATACTCCAGTATTCAATACACTGTGAAACAGCTTCAACAGTGTGAAACAGTGTGTTAAGCATGAAATGAGAAGTTTCCCCACCTGTGCTGCTCCTGTGTGCTCTTTAACTGGGATCAGCAGCTCACTCGGGGTCCATGCGCACGATCCGAGTGTGTCCCCGAGCCGAGGCAGCATAGGCGGCAGAACCTTCTCCCAGATGATCCCGCTCAGAGGTGTGCTGGGATGCAGGTCGAAAGCCATCCTTCAACAATACAAGACCAATATAAAAATCGCAGAAGGGAAATGTTTGCTCTGCACAGGTCTAGTTCATGAGAACACTGTGGTTATTGCGTACAGGACGAGGGAGTCCCCTGCTGATGGAAATAGCTCTCCACCCCTCAGTCCTGCACAAATATGGAATCCAGAGACAGGTTAACCCTTTCCTGGATAAATGATTTACGCACATATTTTTACTCAGTATTGTATTTTATATGTGTTGATCTCTCTGAATATCTAAATGTGTATATATATATATATATATATATATAAAAAAATAATAATAAAAATATAAAGATAGTTTTTAATTATTTTTATTTTAGGTCTAAAATGTAGAACAAGAAGTCTATAAAATAGACTTTCACACATTTACATTTTCAAATATCAAATAACATCAACAGAAAGGTTTTAGTTGTGTCCAGCCCCAAAAAAACTAATTAAATTGTGTTTAGTTGTAGAAAGATTAAGTTTAAACATATACCATAGACAGCAACAGATCTTGCACTAATTTACAGTAATGCATTCAAGTGATTTGGAGTTAATTTACCTCTTATTTCATAAAATAATAATAAGGAAAAAATGATTATTATTTCTTTCCCATTCAAAATGCATGCACGTTGGAATTTACCTGTGCAATATGGCTGGTCCACCTGTGATAATATTATCAATCTTCTGGGGAAATAAAGAGACAGTGTTTATTCTCTCTCTTCTCTTGCCTGCAGCTCTCTCTTGTTGCGCTGTTGCACCCCTTTTATGTAGCCCGTGATGTGCGCAGATTATGTAAGCAGATTGATTTGGTAACAGGTCTACGATGTTCCATGGCTTTATCTTGCATATTAATCGTTTTTCAATATCTTTCTGTATATTGAAAGGGTATTTTTTTTCTTTTACTTTTATACTAACAGATAGAAAGAAATGAAGGAAATGTACTTATGTTAATATCAAATACAATATACATATGTAACTAAAATCCAGCGAGCACTAAGACCTTTCAGTTTAATGCTCAATTTATAAAAATGAAAGAGTTTATGACTTGGATTCATATCCTGACTTTTTTTTTTATGTAAGCTAAATCAAACATACCACAGAAGATACACTATAGGCCCAAAGTTTTCTGCACACCTGACTCTCATACACCCATTCTTGGTTCTTCTCCAAATTGTAGCTACAAAATTGTAACCACAATACCCGAGTACAAAGCAAGCCCCATCTATGCTCTTTATTATAATTTAGTTTATTATAATTGCAAAGGGGGGATGTATCTGGAAGGGGGTGTTCAGTAAAGAACATAAAGGTCATAAAGTATTGTGATTTTTTTTTTTTTAAGAACCAGGCTTTACACAAGTAAACTAGATTACACAATGCTTCGAAGAATTTTATTCTCAACACAATTTTGCTAACAATTACAATATTGAGGTTATTATATAGAACAATATATTGTGCACTTAAATGGTTGGTGAAGTTGCAATGTAAAAGAAATCAACAGTATAAACCATAGCTTTGTTTAATAGTGAAAGTAAGAGCATTTCCATACACACAATATGGGGGCGAAGTGGCATTGGGACTAAACAGCTGTGTGGCCACTTAATAGTGAGACTAATCAGAAAAAAAGCTTGCTAGGGGCCAGAAAGATTGGAATTTGAAGCAATGTAAGAAAACCATGAGGTCTGATGAGTCCAGCGCTATGGGTACATCAGGGGAAGAAGGGAAGCGTATGAAGCGACGCACCCCTCCTGCCTTATGGCCACTCTACAGACCTCTGGAGGCAGTGTTATGATGTGGTTGGGTCTAGGCTCAGCAACATGTGCCAATAAAATGAAGTCAGCTGATGATCTGAATGACCAGGTCATCACATCTATGTGACATGAGTTTTTCTTCCTTGAAGGCACAGGCATATCCCAGGACTCAGATTGTGAAAGAGTGGTTCTGGGAGCATGAGGAATCATTTTCACCCATGAACTGGCCACCACAATGGGCATCATAATAAAGCTAAAGGTGGTCGATTATGGGATATTAGTATGTGCGACTGTTGTTTTAGGCCAGGTAGTGTAGTTTGTGTTATAGCAACTGTAAAAAGTATTTCCCTCACCAGCCTCTCTTTATTTTTGTCCTGAAATGAATAAGACAAAAGGATGCTGTTTGTCATGTTACCAATTAAGTGGAAACTGTCACCAGACAGTCATTAACATATAAGTGTAAGGGGTTGTGATTAGGGGGGGAAATCAGAGCTATTTAAAAAAAAAAAAAAAACTATCAACACCTTGAGAAGCATTACACTTAAGAATTCATACGCGTTGTTTTATAATTACATTCACTAGCCTAGTTAGTTACCCATCACAACCATCCCACTGGAAACAAACCATCACTTACAACATAGCATCATCATTTTATTTGGGTGGTGAACAATAGCAACAGATGGGTGTCTATTATGCTGATGTTATTCTTAATAGCTATTTATCATGATGAAGTAGGTAATGAAAAAATAATAAATTGAAAAATCCTACACGAGGGGAAACATGATCCTGGGAGAACACCATATCTGGTAATGAACGTTCTAGGTTGTTCAGGAGGAATTCGTTTGGTACCAGAGTTGCCTGCACAACTGTGGAGAGTGACAACAGGCCACTTTGCCTTTCTGGACTTAGCAGCTCTGTCTATAAATAAGTTAAAAGCCTTGGTAACAACTCAGTCAGGCTGTTTCACAAGTACACGTGACTAGAAAAAGTCCCCATACGTTTAGGTCTTCCGTGATATGTGAAACCACCCAAGATTCCTGACAGAGCACGGATTTCTAGTAATGTTCCGCTACTTGGTTATAGTTATGTAATTACTGGAACGGTTATCTAAAGTAAGGACAACTTCCTGGGCCAGAAAACCCATACGATGTAAAGGGATCTGGAAACAGTACACTCATGACATTTGGAAGTAGATATGAACTACCTGCAATGCTTAGAGGACCATCAAGGTTATAATAATATTGCCAATGTGACTGTATTTTTGCTAGATTAGAAGAGAATTTATTCCAGTCTCATAAGTTCACAGCTCTATTGTCAGAAAATCAAACACAAGAAGTCAATTTTAATTAAGATTAATGCTTTTACAGGTATGGCCAAAAAAAAAAATGGTACAAGGAACAGAATCAGTTGTTGGTCAGCGTTCTGAGAAAGGAACGAAAGGAAACGCGTTGGCATTATCACATCATACTCTCAACATCAACCAACCAAATATAAACTGCCCTGACTCTATTCATGAACACAATGATCCGTCACGTAATGATTACTTGCTGGTCATTTTGGAAAAAACATAGTTCGGATGCCTGACTGCAGAACTCATCAATCTTTTTTTTTATTTTTTTATTGTAAAGATGCCAAGTACTGATGGTGGGAAACATAGTTCGCCTGCCATCAACAGTCTGACTAGAAGCTATTAAAAACAGCCTCGAGCGAGATCCCGGCTGGACGTGAGCTTAGAATTTGCCCGAACGTGAGATCGGATTTCATAATAGGCGCCAGTTATGAGTTACACATCAGAGAGGATTCATTTGTGGATATTAGAAAGTCTGGAATGTCAGTCATGTTGTTGGGATTATAAGATTATGTAAATGAGCCGTGTGTTTGAATATGTATGTGTGTAAGTTGTTTGTCTCACTCATTTCTTATCACATTGCTCAGAGTCGCTTTCGTTCTGACATGTTTCATTCTTTCACAACAAGTCAAAAATAATATGACATGTTTATCACACTGTATAAGAAATTTAAAAATATCCTCAAGCCTTCCAGAGGAAATAACAGGTAAGTAAGGAAAGTCTCTTTATGGTGTTCCGAGAGGAATGGTGAAGGAGAGATAATCGGCCACTTCGCCCCAATCTGCTCGGAAATGCTGGAAGATGGTGATCCACGTCGTGAGCACGGCCACCCACAGCATTAACCCCAGCGCCGACCGCTTCACATCTGCATGGAGGACGTTGTGTTTATACATTCGCAAAGAAACAACATTTACAAGCAATGTTTAAAACACGAAACTATATAGTAGACAGAATACGAAGACCCAGCAGAAGCTTGTAGCTGTGTAATGTGTCAGCTTTAAGAACTGCTTGGTGTCTTACTTACAGATTTTGATCTGTGGTTGTTCTGTGTAGGCGGGTTTGACAAAGGCCTCTTTAAAAAACCACACAACGTTCACCAGCCACAGGAAAGGGAGGAAGGCAAAGCCACCTATATCAGGCATGAAATCAAAAAGGAAATGAAGATAAATGTTACTATAGATAAATATATATTTGACACAAAATTCACACAAATGTATACAGTAATATTAAATTATATAATATTACACCTAGCAAACTTTTTAAAAAATTTTTTTTATCAGAAATAACTAGTGTACATTAATAAGACTTGCTGTTATAGACTGTTAAAGCTCATAAAGACTTTACTTAATTATACAAACGTACAATTTTATGGTCAGATTCCCCAAACCCCACCGCGCTCACTTTTTCTTTAATTACAGACTTGGGCATATTATTATTTTTTGTAAAGATTTTGGTATATATGTTTATCATGTCTGCATTATGATGTACAAAATCATTGAACATAACTTAAAAATTAATAAATAAGTCACATTACAGCAGAATATTTTAATGCCTGGAAAGAAAGTAGCATGTGTTTGAGCAAATTTTTATATATTATTCTTTGTATATTATACTTTTTCTATTAGTCATTCAGCTGAAGCGTGGTTTGACGATCTTGCTAGTGCAGCTACTTGTCTATTGTATTACTATCCTTGCAAATGGATGTTTGCAATTTCCGTCGGGATCAATAAAGTGTCTAGTATCCATCAATCTATCTATTTATATTACATGACAGAACAGTTTTTAGATGGAAACAGAAAAAAACCTAATGTAGGCTCCTGAGTTTTGCATGAAAATAGAAATAAGGAAGTGTGACAGTGTAACAGAAGAACTCATTCTCCAGCAAAACATAGCAACTGTTTTACTAACAGTACTGCAAAACATTCTGGGAATGTACGCAAAATGTGCCATAATCATATCTCTATAAAAAAAAGACACTTATACGAAGAGCACTAAATAATAGTAATAAAATAAACACAGTCAGTATTTGGTTTGGAAACTCTTTGCTTGAAAATAATCAGTAGTGTTGGATACAGATTTTTGCAGTTTTATAAGTAAAACAACTGTTAGGTTTTACTGAGTGTGCTGGAGAATATGAATATGAAAACTTTGTCACACTCGCTGGTTTGTCAGAAATAAGTGGTGCTCATCACATTCATAAACCAAGATTAATGGATTTTTCTTTCCCCAGAAATAGAATTTCAGGCCTTAATGCCATATTTCACCAGGTTTTCTTGAAATGATCAATTGAAATTAAATAGCAGATTTACATCAACGAAAACAAATTTCCATTTTCTTCCTTCTCATAATGTTTCATGTTATATTACTATGTTACTAAGGAAATGCTTAGACATGGACTGTATAACATTATGTTTTTATGGGCTTAAAAAAGATTTTCAAATTTATGATTCGGTAGAAAGCTATTTTAAATGCCTGTTGGCATGGAAATTACAATGAACAAATAAATAAGACATTTATTCAAGAAAGATTGATACAGTGACGTACCCAAATAATATTTTCGGCAAAGGTTCAGTTTCTCCTCGTTGGAAACGCGCTCCAAATTCATGATTTTCTGCAAGAGTTAAAATAAATGTTAAATGACTGCAGGCAAAGCTTATCAAACTACATCATATATTTCAGACTACCACCTTTACTGTGATTTCACAATCTATTTATTTACATGCCATAAATTGGAATCAAAAAGTTTCAAGATTAGCTCTGTTTTTTTTGCCGTATGTTCCTCCTTAGACATCTTAAAACCTGGCAGTAGAATCCGCTACTAATGGTCTGGCCCCTGGGGCCGAATTCCTGATGCCACAAATGTCAAAAAAGGCAATGAGCATGCACTTGACCTCGCGTTAAATCAGCGTTGTGGATCGTTCTCCTACAATCATCATGCACAAGTTGCCGAATAGTTTAGACATTTTCAGTGTTTGAGCTAGCTGAAGGTCGGTGCTCCCTGACTGTTCGTGCATCCTTGTGCTGCCATCTCTTGGTGTTTTACAAAACTAGTCTCGAAACTTTTTTTTACCACAATCCATTAACCCTTGCACATGCACGTTCATGTTTAATATGTCAAACATCATGCCTAGTAAATCTGTCTCTGTCCCCTTACTGTTTGTTTGTGAAGCAAAGTACCAAGTTACTTCCTTTGTATGATTGCATACTTTACTGTTAAGAAATGATTCTGATTGCTCATCATGAGGTGATAGTACGCTTTGTCTGTAGAACTATAAAGTTAGTGCCACCTAGCGGCGAACAGCGCGATTACACAAATACACTCACTAGCAAAGCCGTGCTTTAAAGCTAACATTTGCCCTTCGGATTTAATAAATACGCGCACAACGTATCAGCACATAAACTGTTAAAAAACAAATATATTTACACATTTCCTATATACTAGTCGCTGTTTAATTCCCCAGCTGATGTGTTAGCTCCTCTGCTCTGCTCTGCCTAGCGGCGACGCTTTTGTATCGAGACTACAACAGCTAACGGAGGCTAGATAGCGGAGATAAAACAGGAATTTCTAAGTATTTACAATGCGGTGGGAAATCTAAAGCTGTATCGTCTGGTTAATGAAAATCAATACCTCTGTTGGGAACCCAAATCAGTAAGCGGCTGCTCACAAAATGCAAGTTTGAAATCGAAAATGGCTTTTTAGGCGAAGAAATAACTAACATCCGCTTCCGCATCAGGGGTGTGACATGACGTCAGAGCTGGCAAGAGTGTTGGGAAATGTAGTTCGTGAGACGAAAAGAGTTGTAGGACGTCCAAAGCCAGTATTTTATGAATGGTGGGTGTTCTCCATGCAGCACGGTGGAGAACCACCTCCAGGGTCCGGGTTGGAGTCCCACCTCCGGGTCTGCGTGCGTGCAGTTTGCATGTTCAAACCGTGCTTGGTGGGTTTCCTTCTGGGTACTCAGGTTTCCTCCTGCAAAACGTGCAGATTAGGCTAATTTGTGCTTTCAAATTGCCCACAGTGTGTGAATTAGCATGAGTGTGTGCATCCTGCGATGGATTGGTATCCTGCCTCATGCCCCAAGTCTCCTGTGCTAGGCTCCAGGTCCCCGCGACCTTGTATACAGGATAATGCGTTATAGCGGTATGAGTGATCGAGGGTGTTCTCCACATTAATTAAATTAAAACATAGGTTTGAAACATGATATATTAACAGGACAAAGTGGTATAGACAACAAGTGATTGAAGGTGTTCTCTACATATTTAACACGTTTAAGTACTTGCTTGCGATCATTTCCCTTGACAAGCCATAAAAATCCAAATGACAATTAAATACAGTTGATTAAAGAGCTCTACCAGTTAAACGTGTAGAGAACACCTTCAATCACTTGTTGTCTATACCACTTTGTCCTGTTAATATATCATGTTTCAAACCTATGTTTAACAAATTTAGCTTGTTTAACAACTCAAACTTACTCATTCACTCTCTATACCACTTATCCTGTTCAGTGTTGCAGTGGGCCTGGAGAATACTCCTGGGGACTCGGGGCACTAGGTGCTGTACACCATGAACAACTGGTCCAGTAAATTAAGTACTATCACATGGGAAACATGATGGCAAACATTGTACTCATACTGTAGATCTATATGCATTCCAAAGTATGCATAAGATACACAGATAATTGAAAAGAAAGTGTATAATTAAATAAACAAGATGAGAAATTAAAGTATTAATTATCTTGCCATTTGGAATAATATATTTAGCACAGTGGATTCGCACTTCCAGAGTCGAGAGTTTGATTCCTGCCTCGAGTCTGTGTGTGAGAAGTTTGCATGTTCTCTGGGTGGGGAATATCAATCACCTAATGTGCACATAGACAGAACAAAACAACAAAAATAAATTATATATCTATAATGTATATATGTATACTAATATACATTTATGTACACTAATATACATTTATACAACTTATAATAATACATTTAGAATTAATTAATAATTAAAATATTTACACAAGAAGTGTAAAGTGTTCAAGTGTTCAAATGAAATGAAATGATCATTAAAGATCATTAAAAGGAAAGCTTATAATTAGATAAAAATGACATCTATCCATCCATACATACATACATACATACAAACATACATACATACATACAAACATACATACATACATACATACATGCATACATACATACATACATGCATACATGCATACCCCTGGAGATATATCAATTGTATATATAAAATATGCATCTAATTATAAGAATTCCTTTTAATGATCTTTATATTTTGCATACTTCTGAGATACAGAGTCATCCAAAAAAATTATACCCGCTTTAGGAAAAGAAAAACTTGCATAAATATTTTAATACTAAATGTGTTGCTATAAGGTATATATTGATACATATGATAATTTTATTTATATTATATTAGTATAATTTACATCATTATGTATACTATTTTTTATTTTCTTGAAGTGTCTATACATTTTTTTTGGCTGACTTTAATAGCCTAACCATATTGCTTGACTTTTGCTTTATCGTTCATAACGTGCCAAAGTCAGTAACTATTTTGAAGATTTTCTTATGCACCCACATAAAATAACTCTGCACTAGAGTCTCCTCTGTCCTGTCTGCGCCTCCATTTCCCACAATGCCTTGCTGCCTCCCCCTCCCAATCAGGCGCTTTCCCTCTCCGCTGAACTCGGAGCTCCTCTGTATATCGGTGTTGTTGAAGCTAGCGATGGCAGCGGCGGCGGGA
>JAQMYJ010000003.1:9148028-9171885 GCA_030014305.1 Clarias laeviceps | reverse complement strand
AAGGATGAGGCGACGTCAAGAAAGGATGAGGCGACGTCAAGAAAGGATGAGGCGACGTCAAGAAAGGATGAGGCGACGTCAAGAAAGGATGAGGCGACCATGTCGAGAAATGATGGTAAGGTGACCTCAAGAAAGGATGAGGCGACCATGTCGAGAAATGATGCTAAGGTGACCTCAATAAAGAATGAAGAAAGGATGTCGATAAAAGATGGTGAGGTGACCTCAGGAGACATCGAGGAGACAAGGTCAAGATGTGATGGTGAGGTGACTGTAAGAAACAGTGAGAAGCCTCAGGTGTCTGTTACATCTGAGGTTCTAGGAGAGAAGCATCCAGAGGCAGCCCCAGAGAGAGGTCTAGGTTCGATAGGTCAGGATTTTGTTCCTCCCCTTCAATTAAAGGTTTTGTCCTCACCAGGAAAACACAACAGCTTAAAGCAGTCATTTGCTGTCCAGCAAGCCACAACTACACCTGAACTGAAAGAGGTTTCTAAAGATGGTGATCATCAGTCTCCAGCAGAAATGGAGAACCAGATAGAAACTATGACTCTTCCCTTGATGCCCAAGACAAGGCGCAGATTGAGTCTGAACTCTTCTCGAAAAAAGCGTGTAAGGCATAAACCCTGGACAACTTCTAAGAGGAAATGTAAAAGTGCTCCTTCTGGCGATGACACAAATTCTAAAATGATTGCTGAAACAGGGAGTTCTGTAGCTGAAACAGAAGCTCCAGTCACTCAGACGGAAGCTCCAGCCACTGAAACGGAAGCTCCAACCACTGAAATTGAAACCAAGATGGGGGAATTACCAGAATCACATGAACAACCTAAACCGAGGAAGTTCTCTGGTCAGGCTGCTCTCTCAGAAGCAAAAGGGTCTCTACCAGGACATGAAGCACCAATGTCTGAAGCAGTTAAACCTCCAGGTGTCAATTTTGCTTCAACTTCACCTCAAGCTGTGACAGAAACACAGCCTGAAATTAAAACAGAAGCTCCATCAACAGAGGCTGCCGAAGTCTTGGTTTTAGAGCCTCATGTGAGAGTCCCTGATCAAGCAGAGCCTCCTCATCATGCTGAACAATCAGTCAAGCATAGCAAGAAACGGCGAAGATCTTTTATAGGACAGAGGTTAAAAACTCGCAGAAAAAGATTGCCTCAAAGACGGTTATCAGAAGAAGGCGCTGATGTTTGCTCAACAGTGGTAGCTTCCGAGCCAGCACAGTCCAAACTAGTTGGTGTACAGAAAACGAAATACAGAAACACACCTATTTCTTCAAGTCTTTCTTACATTCTTGAAGACAAAAAAAGGAGGGCAAGGCTTTTTGCACAGCAAGTGGAACGTGAGCTTGGTCCTCAACGTTATGATCAAAAAGAAAAGCCTTCTGCTGATGAAAAACCAGACCCTGATTCTATTGAAGTCCAACCTGGTAAAACAAAATTTGTTAAAAACATTAAGCATTTTATAATGCCAGTGGTCAGTGCTCGGTCCTCACGAGTGATCAAAACACCAAAGAGATTTATGGATGATGCTGGCATGTCGGATCTGCCACGAAGAAACGCACAGAAGAAAGGACACCAGTTGGGATTGAATCCAAAATTAAAGAAACATGATGATGGTGATGAAAAAGATGAGCCCTCCTCTCTTCCATCACAGGATGAGGAAGATCTTCTCTCAGATCTGCCCGAAGCGCAATTAGATCTTGATTTGTCCTCTGCTGAAGAATCTAAGCTTGATCCAGTAAACGACCTGGAAAACCTAGGTGAAGATAAGTCCTCCGGCAAGAGAAGATCGCTACTTCGAGACCCAGGATTTAATTGGCAAGTACTGGAGCCTGCAGGTGCAGAGCTCTACAACTTTGACCAAGATATTGAAAAGGAGTACGAGGCCTTGTTGTCTGCAGAAGATTTTTCGTTAGATTCAATAATTGACCCGCCTCAGAAAAAGAAACCGAGCATTAAATTCAGGAAGCCACCATCCCACCTAAAGCTCTATAAGAAACTTAAGGATGAGCTTAACTTTGGTTCCAACAAGAAAAAGCTAAAACCACTTCCATCGGTTGCAATGGGGAAAGCCGTTTTACCACCGTCCGAGGCACAAAAGTTAGATTTCGAGAAGGAAACCAGTTTAATTCAGTCTCTTTCTGATATTAAGGCCGAAAAGGCTAAACTGAAGATCGAGGATCTTGACAGTCCAGGGGTTGTTCGTAAAGTGTCGATCTGCGTACGTGCTCTCAGCAACAAGTTGTTGGCGCAACAGCAGGAAGAGCAAGAGGATGATATGCAAGATGAATTTTCTATTCATACAGACATTTCACTTCCCAAGAAATCCCTGGGTAAGCCTTCTGCATATTTAAAAAACGAATATTTTTGTTGTTGTTTTAGTCACTGGCCTTCTTTCAAGCATGGATCTCATAGAAAACATCTGCAATTATTAACTTATTAACCTAGGTTTATGCTCATTTTATTATTAGACATAGAGAACATGTTTGAAGCTGAATCAAGAGATCAGACGAAGTCAGACAAAGTAATTAATCAAAAGAGTAAAGACGTTGAGTCAAAGGAGAGAAGCTTCGTCCAGCGCCCTCACTTGTCAGGTGCCAACAAGCGCATGTTCAACCTCCTCAAGAAAGCCAAGGTTCAGCTCATCAAGATTGATCAGCAGAAACAGCTCAAGTCATCTGGGGTAAGAAAAAAATCCTTTGTTATCCTTGCAGTTTTTAGGCTATGAGATTTTATATATATCCCACCTAATACCTAATAACCTTATATATATATATTGGCAGTTTGCAACCACTGGCTTTCATTACATGAAAGTTTTCAAACAGGCAGGGTCAAAGCTAGCAGGTGCTTCCTCTGAGACATATGAAGCCAACCGCCGTGTCATTTTAGACTGCTGCTTGTGCTGTGTCACAGGGGAGGAATTCTCTCTCTCTCTCTGTCTCCTTTGCATACATGAGCTCACAGATAGCTACGATTTGCTGGCGTCACTTTGATTGATGGGGCACAGAATAACACCATCTCTCCCACTCCCGGATGCATGTAGCTGTGGCATACACACAACTCTTTTGTGTTTTGTCAATGCTTGTGTTTCACATCACCTTGGAGAAGAATTCTGCAATACCTTTTCTGTCATGAAGAGGGCTATGGGTTCACACATGACAAGCAGTTTTTCTTTCTGGTTAACCAGATATTTAAGTAACATATGTTGATATAACCACATAAATGTATTTTCATAAAGTTAATTTTACGGTTTCTGTTTGTTTTTTGGATTGTTTATTTTCCTGTTGTGTTTACAGCAAATAACAGAGATTTAAGTGATCCATGGAGTCATTTAAATGTTTTTACAATGTAGGACAACTGTCTGTGAAATTTTCATAAAAGTCATGACTTGTCGTGCTGTTCTTTTTTTGTTTTTGTTTTTTTTACGGGTGGGACAAAAAATCCTTGTGGACACAAGAACCAAATAAAGTCAGTTACATATAATTAAAACAATTGAAAGCCTATTATATTTTACATGTTAATTTGAAAAGTCACTTATTTGTTAACTTTACAGCTCCTGCCAGAAAGCCGAATCACAGCTGGGAGGCAGATCAGGAAACCCGTGATGCACTTTAAGCATTCCTGTCCTGAAAAGACTGTTGCTTCACCAGAACAAGTAATTCTGCAGTCTCCATTAGATAGTTAGATAGTTAATTAGATAATTATGAACTTGTATTACTAAACACATCCCTGTCTCTTTGCTTGGTTATGATTGTTCCTTCAGGAGCCGGCCAGAGGAGGTCCACGCATCAAGCATGTTTGCCGAGCAGCAGCTGTGGTTCTGGGGCAGCCTCGCGCCATCGTCCCAGACGATATCCCCAGACTCAGTGCTCTTCCTCTGCATGAACGATCAGGCATTTCACCCTCACCTGCTGCTAAAGGTAATGGTGCAATTTTTTTAAATAGTATTAATAAAGAAGAAATTATGGCAGTTCATAATATTTTTAGCAAAACATGTTGGTCAGTGATGTCCTTAAGTATAAATATTGTGCCCAATAAAGAAATTACCATTATTTTACAATTATTTATCAAATTTGGGTAAAAGGAAATATTTTAGAAAGTTTATGAAAGTTTTATTTAGATTTTTTTATATAGTTTTACTAGCACTTTCTATCACACTGTACAAAATCAACCTATTTTCTTTTAAATCTGTAAATTGTTGTTTTGTAAATGTAATCACATTTATTAAGTGAATATATGTAATGCTGAATGTGATCCAAATTTGGCACTATAATATACACAAAATCCCAGTCTATTATCATATAAATGGTGACCCTGAGATTAAATACACTAGTCTACAAGTTTATAAAAAGTTGCATTGGTTCACTTTTAGCTAAGCTTACTTAGTGCTTTTGATTAGAACAAATTTATCGACAAGTCATGTGTGTTGTTAGAGTGTCGTTAAAGCTATATTTCACTGTAATTAAGATTCTAAAAACTATTGTTTATTTTACAATGTGAGAATCTGTCTGTT
Source organism: Clarias laeviceps (assembly GCA_030014305.1). Lineage (NCBI taxonomy): Eukaryota > Metazoa > Chordata > Actinopteri > Siluriformes > Clariidae > Clarias > Clarias laeviceps. The sequence continues at coordinate 9,167,379 of JAQMYJ010000003.1, read as the reverse complement.
CAGTGTCTGAACTGATAGGGAATTACACGTACCTGTGCTACATTTCCAGATGTGGAGTCGCACTCTGACCCAGACAGCCCTATAACGCAAGAGCAGAGGACACCCAAGTTTCGCAAAGCCCGTGCACACGCTCGCCGATGTGGTCAGTGTAAAGGCTGCCTACATGAAGAGGACTGTGGCAAGTGCATTAACTGCTTGGACAAGCCCAAATTTGGTGGCCGTAACACCAAAAGACAGTGCTGTGTGTAAGTGTTCACTTCAGTTATCCACAGTTTGAATTGAAGTTAATATTCTAATGAGCAGCAGCAATTAAATATGGGAAGAAATGTCTACGGAAATGTATGTGTGTATATATGGCTATGTGTATTATATAATGGGTCCTCATTTGTTAAACTGCTCAGCTCTTAACTTCTGTCTTAAAGGTTTAAGAGATGTGATGAGGTTGAAGAAAGGAAAGCCATGAGACTATGTGGCAAGCTCTATAAAGGTACTGTCTTTGGTCTTTGTACAATTTCGTAATTGCATTCATATTCTCAGGAGCTTTCGTTGGTTATTTACTTGTCTGACATTCCATTTAATTAATTAAACGCTTTATGAATTACACTGTGTTAAATTAGAATTTGCATGGTCTTAAATTTAGTTTTACGGCATTTGGCAGTAAACGTAGTCCAACGCCGTAACCACTCAGCTACCCCTGTCTTAGTTTTTTATCTTTCCTGTTGAATCTAATTTGGAAGCATTACATCATCGCCTGGTATCTATTAAGTGTTGTTTCTCAGGGAAATGTAAATTCAACCAAAAGTCACTAGAGAACAGTGAATACTCTCACTAATTAACTCCTTTGTATTGCACGGTCGATTCTTTCAGCTTGCCTACAGTGCTAACTCCTTCTCTTGCGCGCTCTCTCTCTCTCTCTCGCTCTCTCTCTCTCTCTCTCTCTCTCTCGCTCTCTCTCTCTCTGTGTGCTTTATGTGTAGGGCAAATGAAGAGGCGTCGCTCATTAGTCAGTACTGGTCACTCGAGTAATGAGGAGTGTGAAGTGACAGAAGCAGCGTCTGTAGGAGGTGACGGTCAGAGCCCATCATTACGGAAGCAACCCAAACGCACTGTTAAACCGCGCTACTACTGCGACCTGCTGGATTACGACTCTGATCTTGACCCGGACATGAGCAGAGCACCAAACTCCACCTCACCAGCCCGGAGGAGAGCACCTGGTCCACGCAACAATGGTAAGAACAAGGAAACAAGAAGGAAGAGTTACTCATTTCAAAGCCATAGTTGTATCCGTGTTTATGGTTGATAGGTTGATTTGATGTGTCTGATCATTTTTGTTGAGTCCAACTGCTTTCTTCGATAGTGGTGAAGCCAGAGTCTCAGGTTATGCAGTTTGGTGGTGACTCTGTACCCAGTCTCATGTTTGTGAGTTTCAGCAGCACAGTGTTCGGAGTGGTGCTGTTTGTCATCACAGTGCAACCTGTGAGCTTTGGCACTACTATTATATTCAGCTGTCACTCTGTTTTGTTCTCAGGAGCAGTTTTTGATGATGTTAATAAGTTTGTTTATTATTGTTTGTTTTTTTGTTTTTTTTGTTTTTTTAGTTTCCTAATTAAGATAGATGGTTAGATATTTTATTGATCCTGAAGGAAATTCCAGACATCTTGTAGCAATAGAGACAGTAACACAAAGTTTGTAGGGGTTATTGCAGACTGTATATCTTCCATATAGTCAGTAGACACGGGGCAGAATGCGAGAGCTGGCCAAAGGTCATGACTCTTTAAAAAAAGATGGAATACATGCAAAACAAAATTTAAAAAGAGGTAATAATAACAAAGTGAAATGCAGTGCAACTTTTGTTGTTAGTCTATCGGCCGCTCCCATCAAAGGGTCACCACAGTGGACCATTCGATCCGCACAACAACTTGGCACAGGTTTTTGCGTCGGATGCCCTTCCTGATGCAACCCCCCTATTTTAATTTTTTTTTAAAAATTACAGTACTGGCACTGCATCTGGGTTTGGGCATTGGCCGGAAATCGAACCTGGGCCTTCCCCGTGGCAGGCGAGTGAACAGCATGAAAGTGACAGTTGATTGAGTCTATACGTATTGGCTTAATATGTAATCTTGAGATTAGTGGGCAGATCTGAGGCTAAAAGACGAGAGTGTTATGCAAGTAGCACAGTGATGTACACAGCAGAAAAGCCTTAAGCCTAGATCTTCTAGTCTACAGTACATTTTCAAAACCCCTGTAGAGAGGTGTTGAAAAGCTAAATAGCTCTGGGAAGAATTTTTTAAGTGTGTCAGTTGAATGTGACCACAGTTATGAGTAAGGCACTATTTAAGTCAACATTACTGTTATTAGTAGTAGTAGTAGTAGTAATATTTATATCATTTGCATTATTTACACGTTTCACATCATCACAAGGGTGTGTAATTGTTTTAGCGTGTGTGTGTGAACTATTCACAGACTTTGTGTCATTGGATGATTTTGTTGGTGACGGCCTCGATGAGGGAATCCGGCATCGCAGACCTGGCTTTAACAGAGTTCCCCCAATCAGACGGAAACCAGAAAAGGTAACAAATCAGCAGTGAAAGCCTTCGAACACAGATTGCCTGCCTTATTTTTATTTTTTTTTATTTCGGTGTGTTCCAGCTTTAGCGAGTTCACACTGACAAGTCAAACCAAAGCTAAAAGATTGCAAAACCTGCAATACATATCCAAAGCTGCTCAAAATAAAATAGTATATTTTGCTAATGAGGTACAGTACAGGTACAGAATAAAAATGCCTTTTCACAGCTTGTTTAATTGCTGTTAGCAGTGGTGCTGAGAACCTGCTCTGAATATCTAATATAAAATGAAAAGAAGTCATTGTTTCAAGGACTCCTGACAAACCCGCTCAGAATTTATAATAGTAAATTGTATGATTTTGTCTTTAACGTCTGCAGGTGGAATACCTTCATGTCCTGATAGTTTGCGTGCACAAATGCTGTTTCCAAAGAGACATTCAGATCTATTTGCATAAACACCACCCTGTATTTTGCATTTGTTTTAGGTAGGAAGGCCCCGAATTATAAGCCACACAGGGGAAGAAAAAAGATAATGCATTCTATCTTGTCATCTTTCATAATTTTTTCCCATTAAAACAATGGAGTTGGTAAAAACCGCCCATGTCTTTAAACCTGGGATTATCAGGTTTTTTTAAAATTCTTATTATTATTATTATCTATTATTATTATTTTATTATTATTAAATCATATTAGACAAATATGGGGTGTCTAAAAGGCTACATACATAGACTTTTCAACCATTTTAGCATCCTTTAACTTAATATTTTCAAATCATACTGCAGATTATGATTTCTTTGTAAGTGTACACGGAATTGAACTCGTAGTTGATCCATCTCCAGCAGTCTGTTTTAGGATGGGGCAATATGGCAAAAGATTTAATACTTTATTTAATACATTTGCTTCGATTGCGGCTGTGGCATCATTCCATAAGCTTATGCAGTGTCTCAACATTTATTTCAGTCCAGTATCATCTTAATTTCTAATCTAATAATCTAATCTAATCATGCTCATTCAGGATGTTTTTCCGTCCACATTTCTTTCTTGAAGATGATGGTTCAACACTATACTTCTAGGTGTTAATAATGCATTTTTCAGTTCTATCCCAATTTTTGTACTTTCAACCTTCTCCTTAGTTGTTTTCTTTGCATTACGCAGGGCAATAATCTGACCCTTCTGAAAGAGGAACATCTTTGCCATGATGACAGGATGCGTCATTTGATGTGGTTGTTTAAGAAAAGCAAAGCCACTCACTGTATCAGTTAGGGTTAAATTACTTGTTGCAGCTGAACCATATAAATCACTGCAGTAATTATCCAGTGGAAGACTCTTAATTATTTACTTAATTAAATAAATGTTGTGTGTGTTTTTTTTTTTTTTTTGTTTTTTTTTTTTTGTCGTCGTCCAGACAGTGTACTTTAAAAATAAACTGTAATATTATTGTATTCCCGGTTTGGGTCAGAAATGTTATCAGTTCTTTTTATCGACGATTTCTTCCTCACTTTCTGCACACATCTTCTCCGTCATCAGATTTCCACACAGCTTTTTTTTGGAAATGTCTCATTTTGGGGACTGAAGAGCTTGCAGTCTCCGCTGATTGAGTAGACCACGAAGGCCGAACTGCCGTTAGTTAATGTTGTATAACACTTAACCACATTTTGCGAAACCCTGTCTCTCTTGGAACAGATATGTTAATCCCCTTTTTTTTTAAATTATTTAAAAATTGTTGTATTTTTATTCATATGTATTTAATTTTTATGATGCATTCATTTTTAATATCCTCTGGTTCTGCGTCTGCAATCATCTCTTCCGGGTCTCTTCCCTGGCTTCCCAGCCTTCCTTTGAAGGATATGGCTCCTGAACTGAGACTCACCAATGGTTTCCTAATGCATTACTTTTAACCAGCCATCCTGTCGAACATTTTTATGGAGGAAGTGTCTATAGCAGTACAATGGTCACTTTATCTGTAGTCTCTTAATAGACAGAATTAATCTTCACACACTATTGATTACTGTTAAATAATCTCTTTAATAAACATTATCTTTTTTTGGTGTCTTGGCTAGGAGGTTGCACATTGCCTTGTCAATGACCTCTTTGTCATCTGTAACTCTTGTTATTTCCCAGAGTCCTCAGGAGCAAACACCACCCAGTGTCCTGGCAGCACTGGCTAACGGTTTTGCCGAGAGACTAAACGAACCCTCGGAGCCCACATACAAGATCTGTGTCGACTTTAAGGTAGGAGCATCTGAAAGAACGAATAGATACATGATCTCTAGTGCCACTTTATTATTGAACACATTTGAGTTTAGCATGTTTCATTGAAACACATTGTAGGTAGACAGCTATGTCTGTGTTCTGTGTGCTTGTGTGTCTAATTGTAACACTGTTATTAAACAGTAAGAAGGCACTTGGGTCAGTTGAAACGTACACTACACTTTGTCTAAATGGAACCCAGTGCCTGCATTAAACTACAAGTTATCAAAGTGTTTATGTATAAGAATCTGAAACAATATATATAAAAAAATTAAATATGTGCTTTAGTAAACATTGAATAATGATTACATGACAATTTAATTGCTGTTTTCGTAGTTTAAAAAAAAACCTTAATCACTGAAGGCTAAAGAAAATGAAGATGTTTAATATTTCTCTCTAGTCATTTCTGCTTACGTTACTTTTTTGCTTATTTTGCTGTTTCCTGCTGTGAAAGTCTGAATTTAAAGCATTGTGTCTCTTCAGGACTATACTCTGAGGATTCCTCGCAGATTGTTAGAAAAGTTTCACACCCATCTTGTGTTTTCCCCTACAGGAGGACTGCACCTTGCAGAGTGTGTGGTCGACCGGTGGTTTGAGCATCCTCACCTCTGTGCCTCTCATGCCTCCATCTGTGTGCCTGCTGTGTGCCAGCAAAGGACAACACGAGGTACCGAGTGAGAATATAGAATATAGTCCAGTGGTGCACAACTGTGTGTTCGACAAAAAGTTTTTGGGGTGTGTTCACACTCGTCATGTTTGGTTCGCTTATAACAAACTGTAGTGCGGATGCTCTGTTGGCGCGGTTCACTCGAACAAATGTGAACGTCGCCATCTGAACCTTGGCGCACACCAAGATAATTCAAGTGAGACTCGGGTCTCGGGCTGCTTCCAAATGAACTCCTGGGCGTTTCGATTAAAATGTGAACGCAGCACAGAAAAAGGTGTGTAAACGAAACCAGGTGTGCTTTGCTAGCATTATCTGATGATGATACCTGAGAACTTGTCCATTCTGTATCTGTGACAGCCAACATAGAGGAGGCAGCATTTGGACAGGCAAGGAGTGAGGAAAAAGTCGGGCGCATTAGCACAGTGCTGGGCAAGTTTTTAAAAAAATGACGAGCATGCGAAATGCTCACGAGCGAACCCCAGGTCATATGTTTTTGAGCATGATTTTTATTGAACGCAGCCCTGCTGTACTCTCATGTGTGATCACATGCTCTCGAAACAGGATTGAAGAATCTTTTTTTTTTTTTTTTTTTTTTATTGCTTTGTGGCAGCTGTATGGATATAAACCTGTCGCAAAATAAAAACATTGGACGTGTTGGTGACAGTTTTATTCCCCATCGCCATCTTGAGTTTTCAATGTGTAATAAACATTTAATAAACTCTTTATAATTTTTTTCATTTGTGTCTTTTGGTCCGATGCTGTAAATGAAAAGTAAGCGAACCTGAACTTTGTAACGAGCAAAACCAAAAATCAGTTTTCGATTGGTCCGAACCAAAAGAACTGAAGTTGCAGTTGTGAACACACCCTTAATCTTTACGCAATATTGATGTTTGTATAATTTCTAAAACTGCTGTATACTGCACTGACATTTGTAAGAATAAAAATAATAATAAAGGTATTTATATATTAAAGATCTAATAGTACAGAAATGAAACCATTGCCAACGAAGATCATGTTAGTTGTTCTGGATGTTCAACCTTCTTCCTCATCACTGTTTATCCAAACCAGATGTTGTTCTGTCAAGTGTGTTGTGAGCCTTTTCATCACTTCTGCTTGGAGCCGTCAGAGCGGCCGCTGGATGAGAATAAAGAGAACTGGTGTTGTCGCCGCTGCAAGTTCTGTCGTGTTTGCGGTCGCAAGAACAGACATTCCAAAGTTGGTCAAACTTTCACTTTGTTGTATAATTCAAGTACATTTTACCATGAGTTATATATTGATGGAAACAATTATTGAAAAGCAATAGTCTTTTCCTTGAAAAAAAAAAAATAAATAAAACATTGGCTGATTGTATTGTTTCTTGACTTAGCCTCTGCTTGAGTGTGAACGGTGTCAGAACTGCTATCATCCTGGATGTCTAGCGCCGAACTATCTCAAGCCCAACAAGCGCAAGAGACCATGGGTGAGTGAACCCCCCCCCTTTTTTTTTTCCTTTTGAGTGCTTTAGCTTCACAGGTGTTAACTTACAGGACCCTTCATACAAAAAAAAATGCTTTTATAATAAAAAAAAATTATAATAATTAAAAGTGCATCGTCATTGCACCCCAAACTTCACGATTCCTGTAGTTCGAATACATTAACACACTCTTCGGTTACAACAACTAAATGTTATTTCCTTAGCTAATGTTCAACCAGACAGGATACAAAGTGAGATCATATTAACTATTAACTGTCATTAAAATCTTTTTCTATTTATGGATCTCTGTCATAGAATGCAACGATATGATTTATTTGGTAAGTTTGTTGTAGCTCTTACTCTTGGTGTGTTTCTCCAGGTGTGTATGACATGTATCCGGTGTAAGAGCTGTGGTGTGACTCCAGGGAAGAGCTGGGACACCGAATGGAACCACGATAAGGGCTTCTGTCCTGACTGCACGCGACTTTATGATCAAGGTGAGAGCAATAAACATATTGCGGTTAATTACTTTCTGCCATAAAAATAGTGCCAAATGCATGGTGTCATTGTTCATTCTGTTTTGGGTTAAGGAGATCTCTATTTTTAGACAGATACTTTATTGATACTCGTCCATCTGCTGAAAATGGCAGGTTCATGGGAAAACCCGCTCCTTTCTTTTTATTAATAATCCATTTGCATTTGGCCCTGAGCAACCACTCATGCAGTTTTTTGTTTGTTTGTTTGTTTGTTTTTGTTATACTGCACAAATATAATCTGGAGTATAAATCTGGAGCATGCACTGCCTATAGTTCACTGTTACGTGTAGAATGTATGAGCACAACGCTTTTTGTTTGGTTCTTCTCAAAGTTTCTTCTCTATTACCATCTCAGGGAGTTTTTCCTTGCCATTGTCGCCCGCGGCTTGCTCACCAGGGACAATCTGCTCATTTTGATTCATGCACAGACTTAAATAATTCTTTTGATTGTGTAAAGCTGCTTTGCGACGATGACAATTGTTAAAATTTAATGTACTATACTATACACAGCAAAACCAAACGACACCTGATTCATGCGGTCTGATAGCTTTCCTGCTTACTGTTCTAGGTAACTATTGCACAATGTGCTTCAAGTGCTACGAGGACAATGACTATGAGAGCCAGATGATGCAGTGCTCCATATGTAACCACTGGGTCCATGCCAAGTGTGAGGGATTGACTGGTGAGTCTGACTTCTGAAAGCTACGGCATGTTGAAAAACTGTGATTAATATTATGATTATTTGATCATTGGACAATGGAATATGATGAACAATTATCTTATTTGTGGGGATGGTTGTGTTTTTTTTCCCCCTCACACATCACTTTGTCATACATTTGCTACTGATACCTATTAAAACTGATATTTATTTTATATGTGTATAATATGCGTGTGTGTGTGTATATGTGTGTGTATGTATGTGTGTGTGTGTGTGTGTTTTATTTTTATTTTTTTAATGAAAGAGTTTCCTGTTGCTTCCATGTTGGGGCCGAGTCATGTGACTACACACATGACAGCACGTTTCTAAGGAGACAGTACATGAATGCACACAATGTAGGGAAAGTACTAACAGAAGGTTAAAAAAAAAACATAGATAATAGACATCGGCAAGATTACATATATTAGACATTCTGAATATTTGTTTAGGGTCATTTTTATTTAATTGCCTGGGGCACTTTCCAAAAGTGAGTCTCAGAAAAACCTGATATTCCACCCAACCCCCCTTTTTTATTATTATTATTCTTTTATTCTTTTCGTTCCTTTTTAATTGTCTGATGCTCAACTTATCTTGTAAGGTGGGCATCTGGGATCTTGAGAAACCTGCTAAAAACAATTACACATAATGATTTGCTTGTTTTTGTTTTTATCTCATGCTAAGGTGTTCTCATGTTTAACCTCTGATCTTCATTGTCCTTCTAGATGACCTGTATGAGATCCTGTCGAGTTTGCCGGAGAGCGTTGTGTACTCGTGCCAGCCCTGTACTCGAGCACAGGCCGTTGTAGTACGGGAGAGTGTGGAGGGAGGAGGATGGCGGGAGCTCCTCCTGCTGGAGCTCAGAGCCGGGATAGAGAAGGTGCTCGCCTGTTTGCTGAGCTCCACTCTCACTCAGCACCTGGTCACCTGCAGCGAGGTCCGGCCCACCTTTCACACAGATAACTCCTAAACCCTCAGTGTACATGGTATTATAAACTTGCTGGTTTGTTAACTCCTCTCCTGCTCGTTTTTATAGTGTGCATCTCTGGGTGATGGAAGTGACCGAGATGATGTTCTTCCTGTGTGTGATTTGCGTGCTGTAGGGAAAAGGTTTGACAAAGGGCTTTATACAACTCTGGTGAGTAATTTGGTTCAATCTCGCTTACTCTTGCACGTGTTCTATGGAAGAAATGTCTAACGTGAGTGAAAATACAAAGTTGATCATTGCTGTCCATGTTGCTGTAGAAATCTTTCCATGAGGATGTGGTGAAAGTGATTCGTGAAAGGCTAGAGGAGGAGGAGGAGGAGGAAACCTTACCAGAGGACCAAAAGCCAACTGCTTTGGCTCGCTCTTACTATCTCAAGGTCCGATTCTTAAACGTTCAGTCTTTTAGCTGTTTTCTGATGTTTAAAAAAGGTGTGTGATGTTGATGTTCTCCAAAACACTTCATTCAGCCACATTTGACAGCTTAAAAATCATGCGGTGGTGCTTTTTATCCATCTGAAGAGAATTTCATGTAATTAATAACAGTGAAGGATTATGCCTTTTAAATCAAAGCTTGTGTTTTATTATTGCATTTTATTTCTTACTATATTTTTATATTTAGCTCATGGAAGAGGTTTTCAACTGGTTCAGCAGTCAGGATCCCAAAGTGTGGGATCCACGCTCCAAACATTTACCAGCGTGAGTGTTTTGTACCTTACATTCATGTCACTCCACACAGGTACTTCATACTTCGTACATACTTTATTATTGAACTAAACACATGGAGAATAGGTATGAATATAAAACCTGTTGTAAAGGTGTGGAGAAAGACGCAGGAAGTGTAGCAGAGCCTTGTGTGCTCATATTTATTTTCTGCTTTTCTGTACACTTTCAAAAATTCAATCTATAAAATAACCTGACTGCAAAAGATTTTTTACAAACTCACTTGGTTTGTTCCTTTTAAATTCAAGTTCATGCTTCTAGATATGTCTGTTTGATTAAGCTTGAAAGGTCACTGAAAGTACAAAAAAAAAAGACGTGAGAATCATCACTAAGCAACACGTAATGCATTTCTGATTTTTTATTTATTTTTTTTTTCTGGTATTTTCTAGTGGAATGCTGTCCAACGCTGTAATACCACCAACAAACGAGCATGTTTTTGCCAAGTGGCGGGAACGAGAGGAGGAAAGAACGACTGTGAACACCAAGCAAGGAGGAGGCTTTCCAGAGGTCAAAGGTGAAGATGGAGCAAATATCTCTACCCCTCCATCTCGTAAGCCTGTCCATGGCCACTACAGAGATTTGAGCATGAGACTCAGACTAACAGGTAATTGCACATATCTGTTTTTTTAATGTTGTTTTTGATCAAAACCTTTTTTCTATTATAATACAGTATATTTGTGATGAATCTTTCCGTTACTGTGACAGGGAAAAAAGCACGACCATGCAGAGAAGAGCTGGACACTGGGTGGTCGAAGGAGGATGAGCGTCAGTGTGTCTTGTGTCAGAAGTATGGCGATGCAAAATCCAGTGTAAGCAAGTCGTGCTCACTTTCAACAACATCCCCTTTGCTATGAAAAATCCGAACATGTCTTCCATTTTAATAATCCAGTAGATGTACAGTAAATGTAAAACCCTGACATCAGTCTCATGAACAGCATTTTTGTAAACCTCCACAGGATGCAGGGCGTTTGCTGTATCTTGGACAGAATGAATGGGCTCATGTGAACTGCTCCATGTGGTCAGCGGAGGTGTTCGAGGAGGACAATGGCTGCCTGATGCATGTGCATAGTGCAGTTGCTAGAGGTCGCCTTATGGTATGGCACGTTATAGTCATGTGTCATTTGATCTGTTGATTGATGGGAGCCATATTGTGCAATGTTAGTTAGTTTAAATGTGTGCCAGAAGGAATAAAAGGGCCTGGGAAGGACTGTTTTTTGTCTTTAGAATATTTCCTGCTCTGTATATGCGTCACTGAGAGCGCTAGGACAGTGTAATCAGGGCCAATTTTCACAACCGTTAATCGGTGCAAAAATGCATTCCAAAGTTCAGCTGAGACTCATATGAAGCTTCTGCAGTTCTACTGAGCTAAGTCTAGTTGGTATCTTTCAAAATTCAAATCGCATCAGCTACAGTTCAGAGGTCTGTATGCTTAAATTCACTCTCATTCATAGCACTGTGTCAATACATTTTATAAAACTAGGAGTAACCGAACTTCATGTTTATATTCAACTAAATACCATTGGACTTGGTTGAATCTTTTAATAAGTGCAGTAGACTGTTGTTTATCTACATAAAGATAAACTATCCTGCAGTGAATACATTTTTTTCCCCCACATTTTTATTTTTTTTTTTCTTTTAACAGCGTTGTGAAAGATGTAACCAAACTGGGGCGACAGTGGGCTGCTGCCTTACCTCCTGCCAAAGCAACTATCACTTCATGTGTGCCCGTTCTCGCAACTGTGTCTTCCAAGATGACAAGAAAGTCTTCTGCTACAAACACCGTGATCTCATCAGTGGAAAAGTAGTTTGCATTAATCATGATTTTATATTTTTTCTTACTTGCTTTCTCATGTATTTACAGTATAAATGGTTTTAAATATGCTCTTACTTCTTGACCTTTTAGATTATTACTGGGCAAGGGTTTGAAGTTCTTCGGAGGGTCTATGTGGACTTTGAGGGGATCAGCCTTCGCAGGAAGTTTTTGACAGGATTAGAACCAGAACATATTAACATGATGATTGGTAAGCACCTCAAGGTCAATGGGTGTTAATTTGATGACTTGTTGGATTTGTTTTTGTTGCGGTTGTTATCCACAGTCCTGTGCAGTTATTTATTTATTTATTTATTTATTTATTTATTATTATTATTTTTAATGTTTAGGTTCTCTTCAAGTCCAAAAGCTTGGGAAGCTAAATGAGTTGTCAACTATTCAAGGCAAACTTTTTCCAGTGGGTTATGAGTAAGTGATTTTTGACTCTCACTGTTGGTCATTTGAACTCATTGAATTCAGAATTTGAATGGGTGGAAACCTGTGGGTTGAGTGTTGTAAATGGATCATTATTTAGTGATGGTGGTATCATGCTCTGTAATTATCTCCAGTTAACAGTTATATTGCCAGTCATTTTAGGAGGCATGCAGCTGCTGCCTGGTATGTGTGCAGGGCTGTAATGCTGCAGAACCACCAATGGCTAGTCATATATGTAGGTTTTCTTGTCGTGTCGCTGCCTTCTACTGATAAAAATACCTGGAACCTGGTTACAATTCTTGTATGTGCAATTGCTAGTCAGTTTTTTTGGATGCATTTGAGTGCATGTTTGGACCGGAGTTGGGATGGTAAATAAACCTAAAAAGGTATGCAGGTGCAGTGAACACCAGAAAAGATGCAGAATTCCTTGTATAGAAAAGTATCCATAACACCTTCTTATGTTTCTATGTATTTAGTGTATACATGGCTTTAGTTCTACATTTACTATATATGTACATATGTAAAAATTTTCTCAGATGTTCTCGTTGGTACTGGAGCACACTAAACCCACATCGCCGCTGCAAGTACACATGCCGAGTCTTGGAGGTACGACCACCAGTTCAGGAGAAGCCAGTAGAAGAACTGACTGACCAGGGAGAAAATCGCACAATTGCCCACAGTCCATGTCCACAGTCAGGTCTGCTTAAAAGAAAGAAAAAAACAGGCTCATATTATTTATTCACGTGGCTTTATATTTATTCTTAAAAATATATATTTCTTTATTAGAATCTGAAACTACTGAGGGAGATGTGACACCAGCAACTCCAAGTTTAGTATCTTCCTTTGCTAAGCCAGACTCTAGTACTAGATCCAAACCTTCTGCCTATCCCCTGAACAGAAGACCAGCTGGAGGACTATCTAAACCACTTCCATCTCCAGGTAGCCTAGGTTTTATTTATCTTGTAATTACTGTAAAATTTGGGTATAACATTTTTATAGCTATTTAAAAACTGAGTTACTACTGGTTGTTGGCTGGAGTTGGCTACTGGTGTTACAGCCATGCCCAGTTTAAATGTCTTTAGAAATAAACAATATGGTTTGTTTTTTCAGGAGCAGCACCTTCCAAGTCCCACCACATTTTAACCATCAGTGATCTTGATGATACCCGTAGACTACGGCGACATGCTACGCAGAATCCTGGCATTCGTGGACACAACTCTGGCCCCTCCTTGGGATCTCAGACTAGCTCAAATAATATTCGACCTGGGGGTTCCCATCACTCTAAAACTACCCAGCCTACCTCCCCAATTTTCCCGCTTGGTGCTACTGAAAACTTGTTGACCTCCTCGTCAGCCCGCCCTGTCAGTCGAAGCGCTTCCTCTGCCCGGGGTGCCGGAATTTTGGCACCCCATTCTACCTCAGGACTGTTTCCAGAGCCCATGTGGCATGGTGGCACTGGCAGCACCCCTCCTGCTCACCGATCGCTCTCTTCGCCTACCCACCTTTCAACAAGACCGAGGTTGCCTTTTGACCTTAATCAGTTGGACTCTGAAGAACTGCCACACAATTTCATGGCATCACCACAAGAACTGCCTGCGGAAAATGGGACCTTTCCTTTAGGAGACACAGCGGATCCACAGAGGGGTAGTCACCTAGTCACTGATAAGGAATTTCCCTATACCCCCTTTCAGTTGGACTCGGACCTAAGTGAGGTATCCGAACTCAAAACCGAGCTTGAAATTGAGGCCACTGTCCTAAATGAGGGAGTAGCAATGAACTGTAGTGAACAGATTGTCGTTGAAGGTGAGGAGGATCAAGATGAGTTTTGGGGTCCAGGTGCAGAGGTGTCTGCCCGGAGATTACCTCGTCGTACAGAGGACTGGGGTAATAGTTCCTCTGATGATGATATGGGAAACTATTTTGACTTTTCACGCACTATAGTAACTTGTAAAGGCTCAAGAGAAGCCTCAAAGACACCACCAGCCTCTGTAAAATCAATTTCACAACTAGATGGTGTTGATGATGGAACTGAGAGTGATACAAGTGTAACAAGCAGTAGTACCCAAAATCTGAAAAATCCAAGTCAGGTTCAGAAACCGTCTCAGGCTCTCGATGGTCAGCATCATAAACAGTGGAATAGTAATGGGCTGTGTGTGGAACTTCCAAGTCTTAGCAGTCAGCACCAACCACTAGCCAAACCATTTGGCTCTCTCTCCTTAGTTAGCACTGCTGATCAAAGTTCAAGTAGCCCATCACATTCTGAGATTCCACAAGAGAATAGCAGCTACACAAAACCAGGCTTTCCAGATACATATCAGACCACTGACTTTATTGGTCAGACATTTCAGTCAAGTGCTATGATGCCACCGCTGGAGACTTCAACAGATTTTGTCGTGCCAAAGGAAACCGATACAACATTTTCCACTTTTAATGAAGATATCCAAGGATACAGTTTACCTACAGATCTGGGATTACCTATAATGCTGGACAGATGTGACCCTCCCTCACCCAGCACATGTTTTACAGAGTTGGTTCCAGTTAAGGACGATTCTCAAATAGACACACAAGAATCCATTGAGCCAAAAGAAATGTACTTGGATCATAACAGTGGTCACTTTGTTTCCTCCATTGATGGTACTATGATTTGCGCAAATAACATGTCAGAGGGTTCAACAGACCCGGTTCTCACGAACGCAGCAAATGGAAGGCAAGATCAAGTGCCGCCACAATCAAGTTCCACATCATCTATAGAAACGGGCAGTTCTGCAATTCAGTCTGCTCCATGTTTGCAGTCTACTTTCATGTCATTTTCTAATTCATCATCCTCAACTATCACTTTACATCCTATCCAAATCCCCGAAAACAAGACAGTCCTGCCACCAATGGAAAGTTTTCGTAACAAACTACTGTCGCTGTCAGACATCAGCCAACAATCAGTTCCAAGAGCAGTGATTTCTGCTGATTTGCCTACTCAGCCTGATTCAGTGTTTCACGCACAGTCAAGCCCTGGTGTAGCCCTTGCATCCCTTAGAGCAGTGCCATCTCCTGTGTACCCCACTTACACTCAACCTGTGGGCTCTGCAACAGTCAGCATAATTCCATCTGTAAACTCCCAAACATCTGCTCAGTGCCGTCCAGTGCCCTCTATTATTCAGCCAGCCACATGCCCTGTTGTTGTTAATGGCTATGGCTCTATGCCTATGCAAAGGGAAGCTGCCCCAGGACGTACCATTTCCATAAACTTTTCAACTCCAAGACCAACACTGGAGCCTCAACAAACAGTGACTCAAGCATTACCAGGTCATGCAATTCTCACTGTGAAAGAGGTGGGTGGACCCAATGTGGACCCAACCCCTCATGTTTTACTTGTTAATCGTCTCGGTCAAATTTTTGTCAAAAATCCGGAAAGCAACACTTTCCAGCTACCCAGCCCCACCTCCCCTTCCTACAACTGTGTTACACAGATTGCCAGCCTTCTTCAAAGCAATGCTCTCTCTGCTACTCTTGCAGCTGCAGGCAACTTGCCTGCAGTTGCTGGAGCAGCCATCACAGCTCAAATCCCCAGAATGGTGACGCCCGTCATTCAGAACTCCAATACCATCACGCAGCTTCTCACGACTAATAGCAAAGGAACAGCAGCACCATTGGAAACTCAGAAAACAAACCAAAATGCAAAAGAATCTTTCGATGCTTTGGTACCTGGAATAAAGAAATCACGGAAAAAGAAGGAACCCTCAACACCTCGGAAAACCAAATCAGCTGCTGTACCCGGGTCATCTGGCAAGCCAACAGACAATCATCCTGAGAGTGCTCAAGCTATTATTAACCAAGCTATGGCCAGCTATTATGACCCCAGTCGAAAGGCTAGTAAAATTCTGAGTCCTTCTTCACCTTGTAACACCACTGCTGGTGGCAGAGCTCAATCACCAAGTTCCATAGTTGTGTCACCAGGCCTCCTTGTTGAACCAGAGGCCACAAATTCTCCACCTTCTACCCCAAGCTTAGTATCCTCAAGACCAAAGCAGGTTCGAATGAAAAGGGTGTCCTCTCTCTCTGATCGCATTGCCACCAAAAAATCCAAGTCTGACTTTTTAGAGCCAGAACATTCCAGTGGCCCAGAAGAGCAACGCAAATTAAATTCAGCTGCTGCCAGGTATGAATGTGATTTTTATTTATTTTTTTCCCCTCCCCCAAGAATGTAATCCATGAACTCCAGAAAGTGTTATCAGATGTTTTGATCAGTTGCTATTTTCTATTTTTCATTTATTTTTAATCTATTTCCTAGTTTGTATTCTGCCTTTGATTCACTTACTCACAGTATGTTTGTGTAACAACAATAATAATACATACCTAATTTCAAGATGATACTATGGCTTGGACTCATTTTAAAAGAGCTTTCAGTCTGAACTAATTTGAGACACATGGGTGTTGATCTAGGGCTTTTTCACGTTAGGACTCCAGGATTGTTTCTGTGAACACTTGGTCACAAAGTCTGGTTCATTTTGATCAGTAAGAACACAATTGTTCCAGGCTTGGGAACCATGCCTTGAAGAGGTGGTCTTGGGCACAGTATAGTGTACTTGGGCACAGTATAGTGTACTTGGGCACAGTATAGTGTACTTGGGCACAGATTGAATCAGATATGGAAACTAATTGTACCTGAGCACAGAAGTAGATTGCTGTTTAGACACATCATCAGAACTGTCTTCCTTTGAAATTTATAATATTGAAAGTTCACTTCCTCGTTCTATTCTTCTCTTGTGTTTAATGGTGACTCACAAACCAAGTAGGTGCATACAGCCACCTGCTGTATCGGAGAGTCTAGATGCGCAAAAGTGCCCAAGGGTAGAGACCAAAACCAAAGTGGATGCTGGGAGTGGGAAGGGGGGGCACTCGTTCCTGGGCACTGTGCAAATTAATCGAATCTTGCATCTTGTCAGTAGTGCTGTTTTAGTACAGAATGTTATCTCTTCTTCTAACTCTAAATTATTTACTTTTTCATGCTGTAACTCACTTTCTGTTCCTTTGTGCTGGCTCTTGTCTTGTCACTCTGTGGTCCGACTTGTTTTTTGTGCCTGAAATTGGAGCATGCGAATGTTTGATGCCTGAGTTGGTGTTTTCTGCAAATTCCATGCACTCACCCCTGATATAACTTTGACAGAATTGTCACGAATAATTGTCATGGTGACTCAGAACAGCTCATAAACAAATTAGAGTATTTGTTTTTGTTCCTTTTTGTTTTCACACAGATAGTGAAATCTATTTAGTGACTATCTATCAGTTGTGTTTTGTCTCCACTCTGTGGTAGGTGTGGGGGAGTTCGCATTAAAACTCCAACAGTCAAAGGGATCCTTGACCTGGACAAAATCAACGAGGAGCAAAGTAGTGATTCTGAAAGCACAAGGTAAGAAGTTATTTCTGTATTTATTTTATTTGTCATGAGCTACCTGTCGTCTTGGATTTTTCAGAGTAGCAAGTCTAGAAAGATGAGATGATTTTAGTTCATTGTGCTTATGTCACATGTTTATTATTATGTTAAATGGTCTTTTGCATTTGATTATGGTCTTAAGATTATAATATTCATCCTCTTTTTATTGTTGTTCATTCAAGGCCAGGGATCTGGGATCATTTCTCTGTGTCTCGAGGTGGTGACAGCAATAAACCACAGTCCTTGGACGCCACATGGTGCAGTTCACTGTCTGACTGGAACAAATACTCAGGTATTCTGGGAGGATTCTCCTGGCAGAGGCCAATTGTGTATGAAAAAAATCTATGCCAAACATGTGAGCCAGCAATTGCTCAATAAGCTAATTTGTTTTTCTTATTATAGTATCCGGCAATTATCAGATTTACCAAAGTGTTGTTTGTATAGGACTCATGTAGCAAATTGTAAAATTTGTAATTCTGTATAAAAAATTTTTTTATGATATTGAGATATTAAGTATATTCTAGAATTCCCATGCATCAATGCGCACTGAATAATTCCCTTATTTTTTTCTCCTGCAAAATTCTTTCTTATTAGGGACGCTGTCAGGCTCAGAAGATGAGATGCCTCCTCAAGAAAGTGAAGAGAAGCGCCTGCCTAAAGGAGACCAACCACACCTACGCTTTGAAATCACCAGTGATGATGGATTCAGTGTTGAAGCAGACAGCATTGAAGGTAAAATACAGCCTTCTGTGCCCTTTAATGCTAATTTTAGTTTTTTACATGTGTTTATTATTTGCACAAATACGGATTATATGAAGTCCCTTCCAAGAGTATTTGGGTTTGTGATGAAATTTGGGTGAATGCAAGATCATAGACCAGAATTTCAGCCATCGTTTCCTGATATTTACATTTAGATATTCTAGAAGTGAATGCCATTTAGTCTTTGGATGCACATATCTTGCTTGCAGTAACTGCATCAAGCCATCAAAGAAATGACGACAGCAAACTTGCATTCTTCATTCATTCCTCATTAATTCACTCTTCAGGAGCTGACGAGCTGTTTGATATTTTGTTCTGTTCAGTGGTGTTATTTATTTTCCAGGACATTCTGCGTTGTTCTAGGGGCTAGAGCCTAAAGCCACATTTTGATCGCTTGAAAAATAGATGGGTTCATACTATATTCTTAGTTGTTTAACACATGGAAGTTTGTTTATATCAGACAATAAAAGCAATGAAATTCTGATCTGTGATCTTATATTTAACTTAAACCCAAATGTCTTGGCCATGCTGTTCCAGTTTTTTCATTATGTCAGCTTGATGTTAAGCACATGAGATTCCATCTTACAGCATAAACACTGTTATTGATGGATGGGTGGGTTTGGATGGATGGATGGATGGATGGGTTTGGTTGGATGGATGGATGGATGGGTTTGGTTGGATGCATGGCGACAGTGGCAAGGAAAAACTCCCTGAGATGGGAAGGAATAATAGGAAGAAACCTTGGGTTTGGTTGGATGGATGGAGGATAGATGGGTTTGGTTGGATGGATGGATGGATGGGTTTGGTTGGATGGATGGGTTTGGTTGGATGGATGGGTTTGGTTGGATGGATGGGTTTGGTTGGATGGATGGGTTTGGATGGATGGATGGATGGATGGATGGATGGGTTTGGTTGGATGGATGGATGGATGGATGGATGGATTTGGATGGATGGATTTGGTTGGATGGATGGATGGATGGATGGGTTTGGTTGGATGGATGGATGGATGGATGGATGGATGGGTTTGGTTGGATGGATGGGTTTGGTT
>JAQMYJ010000003.1:9125193-9135516 GCA_030014305.1 Clarias laeviceps | reverse complement strand
TTTTGTTATTGAAAAAGTTCATGAAATCCTCACTACTGTATGTTGTTGTTGTGGAGATTTCTGCAGTGGTCTTGTTTAGCTTTAGATTTGCTTAACGTAACATTTTTTCCAGTGTTGCTTATTTTGAGAGACTGTTTTGCCAGTTTATTTGCACGTTCATTACTTTCTATCCAAACAGTGTGCTACTATCCAAAGGAAGCTCAAGGGTATTTCTGAATTGCCACAAGCTCAGCAGAAACGACAGTATTTATCTACAAATGTGAGTAAAACACTTGCTTTAAAAGAAGAAGAGAAGGAAACTTGCTCATCAAAACAAAGATCATCTTGTTATCTCTTTTGCCTTCCTTTTTGTCCCTGTAGAGACAAGAAAAAAAAAAGCTAAAAGCGGCAGGAGAAAGATGACGCAAGATGTGAGGGGGATTTAAATGAATCATTATCACATTAATATTAATTATCATTTATATAAAAGTGAACTGGTGACAGGATCCTGTGCGCCCAAGGCTCACACATACCCGTAGGACACAAAGACCAGCTTGTCCAGTCCAATCCCACAGTAAAGCCAATGTAGCAAAAAAAAAAAGCCAAAAATGCCAATGATAGAAAAGCAACAGAACACACAGGGTCCAGCAGGCAAAGACCCCAAGACTGCCAACCTGTCCTCCCAATTGAACATTCATGGTACAAATATGAGACCCCACTCCACCTCCACTGCCAACTTCCTGGTGTCAGACACCACACCCCCAGAGTTCTTGTTCAGTCAAGGGGTCAGAGCTGCCCACGTGGCACAAGAAGAACCCACACAATACAGGAAATAATAGTTTGCATTGTATGTTATGACTGATCCATGTAATGCATCTGTCTTTCACTAATGTTGTAGTAAAAATTATAACTGATAACTGAAAAATTGCTTTAGTGATTACCTTAAAGATAATAAAGCACATTGTTATCCAATACTAAAAACAGTCACTGGAGTTTTTTTAAAGGAAAACTATTACGATCAATACAGTCAGCTAAATTCATGATGCTTGCTCCATTTAATTTTGTGCTTTCAAATTTATGGCACAGTGTAGAAAAGGCCTACATATAAAGACAGCTTGTTATCCTACTTATTTAAACAGTTAACTGGGTCATCGCAGCTGCTGTTAAGGTGACATTAACATTAGTAAATAATTACAAGAATTTAGATTTGAGTTTTTTTTTTTTTCAGTTTTATTTGAAAAACTAGAGAAACTGTAATGGTAGAGAAGTAAAGAGTATCAGATCAATGTGAATATCAATGTTCTGTTATTTGTATAGTTCACTATTTTGTTAAGCGATATACAGTATTCTATTAGTTATTCATAGACAATTGTAATTTCTTTATTCCTTTTAATGTGGATACTCTTGTATGTGATTTATTTTACCATATTATTTAGATGAAAGATTGCCTAAATTCTCTGCAGTTATTCTCTCTCTCTCTCTCTCTCTCTCAGTCTGAAAAAAAGTCTAGACTATGACTGTTTGCTAACTCTTGGTCAACAAATCAAAGTAAACGGTGTTGAGATTACACAAATAAATCCACAATTTATTCCAATTTTTTTTTTTTTTGAAACATTAGGAATAATCTAGACTTAAACATAAACATAAGTAAAAAAAAAAATAAGTTACACAAGCATTTGACTTTTGTAGTGCAGGTGTATTATAAGAAAAAAAAGATAGTTTAAGTAATTTTTCTAAATAGCATTTAATATTTGGGTCAAATGTTTGAACTGTCTATAAAATGTGCTGCCTTAAATGACATGCTTTTATATTTTGCATTCAAATAAGTCAATTGACATTTAATTCTAGCGGTTGGTAAAGATCAGACCAGTGTTATGGATATATTGAGGTGAGTGACAGAATTAACTTAGATAACTCATTATGTAATGTTTGCTAACATATTACCTAATGTTCGAAGTCTCAAATCAGCGTTTCTTATTTAAATTTCACAATAATTCTGATGCAGAATAAATATTTGAACTTTTCACTTTTGATCAACTGATCAAACCTGCCAAGAATCAGGTTTTTCATCTAAACCTGCGTTATTTCATCTAAACTTGCATTATTGAAATTCTCTAATATTGTTCTAGAATGGGGAAAAGTTAATCCAAACTTGTGTGCAAACTTTTGCCTGGTACTGTAGGTACAAGACATGGACTCATATAGTAATCATACTGTTTAGTCCTTGTCATATAGTAAAAATGATCATCAATTATTATAAAGTAACTTAATATCCTATAAATCGTGCACTAATTGTTGAATAAGTTATGACTTTAAGAGAGCAACGTAAGTTTTGACCTGCTGAAAGATCTTGAGAATTTAAGGGGTTAAATGGTTGCAGGCATAGTCTCGTGAGGTGAACGAACTTTTCAACATATTTAAGGTCATGCTGATTTCAGACACAGTGTCACTCAGCAATAAGGGACCAGTATATCAGCTCTGGTTGTGCATGAATTCTCTCTGAGGTAAAATAATGAGTATTTCAACAGCACTAGGTATACTCTATGCAGTGGCGCAGGTTCTAATGCCATGCCTTCCTCCAAAACCTTTGTCCAGTGAAGTCCTGTCTACCGACCGGGTAAGAAATAATGGGTGGCTTTTACCTAATGTTGGTTCTGATTATAGTATGGTTATTACAAGTTGGCACATATTGAAAACATTTTTAATAAGTAAATCATTTTAATGTTACATTGCTTTGAAGCGATAATCAAAACAGACAAACGCTGGATTGCCAGGGTGGCTTAGGGAAAGTCCCCATATATTTTGATCTCGATTATAAGATTTAAATCTTAATTATATATTTGGTACTAAATATTATTACTGACATTAGATATAGATTTTTTTCATACTGACGATTTTTATGTTCTTTCCAATCCAGTATTTAGGAAAGTGGTATTATGTTGGAGTGGCTTCATGGGATGAGGAGGACATTGAAAGCTATAAATCAGTGGATAACTCAGTTGTCGAACTGAAGAAAGGTGAAAATAACACTCTGGTTATGGCTGGAGCATTGGAACAGTGAGTGACAAACAATTAAGCTTCTTTTAACAATGATTATTACCATTAGGGATACCACTCTCCCATTTTCTTTATTCTTCTTATAAAGCTTGTGAATCTTTTTATGCATTGGTGCAAAAATCGCTTATTTAGGTTAGCTAATTTAAGTGGTCTAATGACAGTATTATCACTTAAGACCATTGACCCTCATATGCTGTATGTTTGTTATTGTAAGTCCCTTTGGAGTAAAGCATAATTTACTACCTAAATAATAAATTTATAGTATACATTTCACAAATATGATATATGGCTTATATTGACCATCCAAACACAACCATTTTAACTTTACTGTACTGTATAATAGTCCAGGAGCAGCAGAAAAAAAAATGCTGTGTGTTATAGTGTCTTTTAGTTAAAATGGTGGTGTTTGGATGTTTACTTATGTACCATATAGTGAAAATACATGGCTGTCATTGAATGAAACTGTGATATTGCAGGGATGGTAATTGTGTGAACATGGCCTGGACCTATCATGTTGACCCAGACATGGATCCAGTTTTGACAGAGGGTCAGGGTAAGGTTTTAGCTGTATTTACTTTAATATTTCCATTAGTATTTGTTTGATAGAACATTACCGCTTGAAACCATGTTCTTACTTTTAAGAAGATTTATTTGTCTTCTTATATCAGAAAATCTTGGTGTGTTCTTGGATGGAAACTGGATGAAATGCCCCAACTGTATGATTATCGTCAAGCTTCATCCCAGCAAAAGCTTTTTAAGAATCATGTTGTTTGGTCAGTCAGTAATAACATTGTTTGAACTTTATTGTCTTACAAATTCTTTGGTATCTCACATGTTGCCCAAGCAGATAAATATGAGGTATAAAAATACTTTCGTTTGGTGAAAGAAACATACAGTATTTTAAACATAAGGATTATAGATTTTGTATGTTTGTGTGCAAATCATTATATAAAATTTGACATGCAGTACTTTTTAAAAACACTTTTGTTTCCTCCTTACAGCACGTGACAAGGACACATCACCTGACTTGGTGAAGAAATTTGAGAAAAAATTGGAATGTTTTCATATTATCAACAAGTTTGTAATAGCGCCACGGACAAAAGGTGTGCGGAATTTTTTTTTTATTTTAGTTTCACTTTCGATGTACACTTCTGATATTAACCTGTGCTGATTACACAGAATAGAGAAACACAACTAGTATTAATAAAATTGGCAGTGAAATGCCACAAAATGCCAAGTACAACATCATGTACTAAAGTCATCCTTACATGTTCAGTGGACAGTCCCATATCTGCCTAAATTTCTGTCTTATGTTTTAGAATTCTGCAAACTGGACGGAACTGAGTGAGCAGGTAATGAGATGATCTTAGAGCAGCTGTTATGGCCTGATCTTATATGAAAATATATATTCATTCATTGTTTTCAGCAGTATATAAGCTATTCATATGAATATCATTTTACAGAATATTAATATCTATACATATCATAGAAAAGAATTATATGGATATTTCTATATTTTCTCAGTGCTAACCTAACAATGGCTCACCGGTGATGAAGAGACTTCGGTTTGTACAAAATCCCTTCCAGGAGAACCTGAGCTGTCTACACTTAATTAGTTTGATCATTTTGAGTTGTCAGATATGCCTTTGCACATTGTTCAAATAAAGCAAGATCATTTTGTTGAATTTGTAATGATTGTACTCAGAGATTTATATGCTTTATATAACTATACAATATGTACAATATATGTAAACTGCTTTGTAAGCTCATGTCAGGGCTATACTTCCTACATTTGGCATTCTATCCTACAGTATGTAATACTCTGGATTCACCTTATTAGATAATTAGAAACATTATTTTATGTGCTAAATATATATATATATATAAAACATCTTATGGCCCTCAAGGACCATTTAAATGAAAACTTTTTGTTTGTTTGATGTTTTTGCTATAAATAGGCTCTGTGTACAATAAAATTATATTCTGAAATTTCTCACCCAAAAGTTCAGCAGAATTCATATTTACATCAGTTTTATTTACAGTATATAGCGCTTTTAACAATGGTCATAGTCACAAAGCAGCTTTACAGAATTAAAAAAAAAAATGAAATGAGTATGAAAAGTGTGAGGAAGTATGTATAAATTATAATTATCAGATTGTCCCTGATGAGCAAGACGAGGGCGACTGTGGCAAGAAAAAAACTCCCTGAGATGGCAATAGAAACTCAACAGGGAACCCATCCACATTTAGGTGACATCAGATAGCAAAAATTGATCTACAATCATGCTGTGTGTTAGGAGGCTAGAAGTTCAGTATAACAGGAGAAGAGTTTAAGTTAATATACTATAGAGTCCACTTTCATTTTTGGAGGCTCAGGTACAAAACGGTTTGTAGAAATTTATGTCCAAAACTGTTGACTGACTGACCACAAGTCATTGGAGAACAGCTGTCTGCATAAGCCGAGTCCAAGACCATTTTCATGGTCAAGTGGATCCGTCCCCAGTCACCACACGCATCGCAGCAGACAACACAGGGGTTTCATGCGACAAGATCTCCGAACCAGAAGCAGGGCACCAGGATTAGACAGGTCTGGAGGGCAGAGGGGGTCTGGATCACTCGTGAGAGAGAGAGAGAGAGAGAGAGAGAGAGAGAGAGAGAGAACAGCTAGGTACAGTATCTCATCATGTTCACAATCACATGATGTATAAAGGTGAATGCATATACTGTATAGTGCAGAGTGCAAGAATGGACTCACTATGACAGCATAACTAAAAGGGAGAGCCAAAATGAAGCACTGACATGAGGGATCCCTGGGAAATAAAGCAACCAGTCACTCCACCGTCAACACACCTGAGTGATCAATGAGTGGTATAACATACCAGTTCACCATAAAACTCATAATACAATGAGTCCCCCAGATCTGCTTCAGTCTAGACTTAAGCCATTAAGACATTAATTGGAAGACTATTCCATAACTTTTAGACTTTGAAAGAAAAAGCTCTGCCCCCAGCTGTAGTTTTCATAATAAGCAGTACTGACAAGCAGCCTGCATCCTTTGATCATAAATCACTAGCAGTTCACTCACGTAAAGTGGCGTAAGAAATCAATGCTACTGTAAATTTCACTGGTAGCCAATGCAGGGTGGATAAGATAGGGGTGATGTGCTTATATCTTCTGGCTCTAGTAAGGACTCTAGTAAGGCAGCTGCATTCTGGACTAACTAGAACTTGTTTATGCATCTAGTAAGACAGTAAGGCATTACCATCATCCAACCTAGAGGTTAAAAAAGCATGAACTAGATTTTCTGCATTATGTTGTGATAATATATTCCTTATCTTGCGTTATCTGTAACATCAAGGTCTTTTACTGCTGCACATGATAAAACAAAAAGGCCATCCAAAGTTATTATGTGATCTGCGAGTTGTCTGTCTTGTCAGAATTAAGCAGTTTTAATTAGATTAGACATTAGTGGAGACTGATTATGATGTTAAATAATATGATAAAATCTATTATCTATCAGTATCTTGTAAAGTTACTGATAAAAACACTTTATATTCATATCACACTGTCAAATCAGGAGTATGACACAAAGTAGGCCAAAGCCACTGGGGGAAATTCAGCCAGCGTTACGTGATTTTGTAGGTAACCACAAGAGGACTGTCACCTTACCTGTTCTGTGGACATGAATGGAAAAGCAATGCTGTTTTTAACATATCAACACTTTCATGTTTCTCATTCCCTCTGTTTCACTTTCTGTTTTCCCTCCCATACAAATGAAAACAGAAAGACGTTTGTCTGTGTTCAGATGCAGACATGAGAAAAATCTTACAGTTCTGAAAAATATGTTCCCACACAAATACTTTCTACCCACACACTGTTGGTTTTTTTTCTTTCTTTTTCAGCCTTTCTCTGAACTCTGTTCTCCAACCTTTTGAGATAACTGCGGCTAGTTTAGGTTTGGAAAGGCTTGACTCTGATATTGTGTTTGTGTAGATCTAAAAAGTAAAAGTGTTTAAATTTGGATGACTGCTTTATTTACATGTTTTAAAAGTTTAATATTTTAATATTTGAGAATCAGAATCAGAATCGGGTTTTCTTCGCAGAGTTTATTGACATCCGAAAGGAATTAAATCTTACAGTTGCATGCTCTTGAAAGAGTTTTGTATTATACAATACAGAATATGATACGTAATAAAATGTGCAAAACTAACAACCCAGCAAGGTGGCAGGACACCAACAGCTGAACACTCCTGCATTTAACAGTTTAACTACAACTACAGAAATATAACTCCACCATTTAACTACAACTACAGAAATATAACTGCTATGTTGTTGTTTATGACTATTGTGATGACCTTGTGAGTTACACGATTCAGGGACAGCACCCCTCTGTGCATGCATGTGTTCTAGTCTTGTGGGTGGGGTATGTTGTTGTGTCAGTGTCTCTCTCTGTGCAGGAAAGTACAGGTGGCTTACTGGGGTTGTCCCATGTATTGTAACTACACTGGACAGTTTGTGATACCAATCAACCAAAGGGGAAAAAAGGTAGAGCATTAGCACAATAAATTAACTAGAATGTAGAAGTCTTGCATTTTGTTTCCCATGAACACCTAGTATACACACAGACCAGCTCCAACGTTAAAATAACATGTGCCTAATAATGTGTACATTCCCATTGTGCCATCTCAACAACTCCGACTTGTCAAGGCACAGACTCTACAAGGTGTGCACTTTCATCTGGCACCAGTATACAAGCATTTTAAGTCTTCTAGCTTGCAAGGTGAAGCCTGAAGGCATTAAACTTGTTTGTTCATCACTGCCCACAGATTTTTGATGAATTGGAATTATATCTTGGGAGTGCCAATGTCTTTGTCATTTTTTCCTTCCTAAAATTCCTGAACAGTTTTGTAGTCCGGCAGAGCACGTTATCCTGCTGAAAGAGCAGATGGTACTTGGTCTGCAACAATGTTTAGGTGGTATGTGTCAAAGTAACATCCACATGAATGCCGAGAGCATTACACTGCCTCCACCAGCTTGCCTTCTTCCCATAGTGCTTCCTGGTGCCACACACACAGGTAACCAACACTCACATCCAGCCATTCACAGGATATAAAATAAAACATGATACACTTAACCAGGCCACCTTCTTCCATTGCTCCATGGTCCAATTCTGATTCTCATGTGCCCATAGGAACCTTTGGCAGTCAACCGGGACATCCTGACTGACAGCATAACCTTTTTCAGCAAGCTGAGCAACACACGCTTTTCTGTGGGATTAGACCAGAAGTTCTATCCTTTATTCCCCACACACTTAAATGAACCTTGGTTGCCCCTTGACCCTCTCTTTACTTCACCAGTGTCCTTCCTTAAACCAATTTAGTAGGTCCTAACCATAGCATACCATGAATAGCTCATAAGACCTGCTGTTTTGGAGATGCTCTGACGCAGTCGTCTAGCCATCCAAACTTGGCACATGTCAGAGTCTTTCAGATCAATGTTTGTCGTGTCATCTGCCAGTGTTTCTAATGTTATGGCTTTAGCTCTCACAGTCAAAACAAGCTACTGATTTAAAATCAGTGGCAGCGGTCTAGGGTACCCACCTCCCTCCCTCCCTGTTTTTACAGAATACAATTAAGCCCGTAAGCACTTATTCATAAAAGCAACTATTAAGCAACTGTTAATAAGCAATTATTAATAAAGTATATAAGTTGTAAGCAATTATACTTCATTATTTTTTTCTAAGGTTCATGACTTGACCATTTTTGCTACTATATGAAGGAATAAAAATAAGCCTTTCTTTATGTTGCTCTAAGAGTATGGAAAGTTTCACACTCAATTAATTTCAAACTCAATCCCACTGGGTGGGAGGCAGGAATACATCCAGAATGGCATGCCAGTCTACCAGGTGTGGCACTCACACACACATGCAAACACACACACATTCTTTTATTTCACAGCTAGGAGCAATTTAGTACTTTCAAGCCTACTGGAATGTAACGGAACGAAGAAAGTCCTGGACGACATCCATTCACCTGCACAGGGAGAATATGCAATGAAGCCCCAGTCTAGACAGTAAGTATAGCTCATGATCAAAACTAGGGATTTTGGTTTCAACCAAACCAGGTCTCAACACTACAGTACATGCAGCACCTCCATGTGCTTCCTGCAACATCGTCTAAATCTATTGTTGTTTGACTCTTAAAACCCATTCATTAGTGAGAGAAACCAATGTAACTGTAATATACATGAGATAAACCTAAAGCAATTAAAAGACACAGTACCTTAATATTAGTCAACTACCAGAAAGCTGAATAGCTTTAGGGTAAAAAAAAAAAAAAAAGTGTTCACTAAACACATTGTATGTGTTGTAAATGCATCAAGGTCATCATGTGGTTTAATGGCAAAGGGTAATGGTAACTTTCTGAAGTGTACTTTCTCTAAATCTACAAAAGGAAGACATCCACATTGCTTGAGTTTCCTTTCCAACCACAGGGTTATACAGAGAGACCAAAAAAGGGGAAATCCTGTGGGCAGAGTTGATGTATATGACTGGAACTAACACATATTGGTTCATTGGTCTTTACACTACACGAGGTGAGTACAGTCTTTTTATCATCTGATTCATACCAATATGAACAGCAAATTATTCAGCAACTTGTATTTACATACATATTATATGTAGTGTTAGAATTTTATTGCTACTGCTTGGTCAGGTGTATTTGTAATTGTATGCGTGATTGAAATGTCCATACCTTCACCTCTGTGTGTGGCAGCATGCAGAGATATGGCTAACTGCTGTGAGAAAATGACCATATGCAGGGAACTATAAGGCAGTAATGAATGAAATATTATGACAAATAGAAAATTAAAAAGTGATGTTACATCAATGTGCACAGTGATTTATGCAAAAAAATACTGATGTGCATTCACAGACTTTAGATTACAGTGAACTACTATTATATACTAATTATTATTATATACATATATATATATATATAATGTTACATTTTTTTATTTTTAATTAATCCATCCTGTCTACTTATTTATTTGTGCAAATTGCGAACACTGCGTAACACCGGGATTATAGCTACATGATAGCTATCTTACATTTAAGCATTTGGCAGATGCTCTTATCCAGAGCGATAGTTCAAACATGCTTCGTAGTTTACAGTTAACTGTGACAAAGTGGTGTCATAGTCTTGTGGTCAGCTATATATATATATATATATATACACACTACCGTTCAAAAATTTGGGGTCACTTGCAAATTTCTTTGTTTTTGTTTAG
>JAQMYJ010000003.1:9090463-9106213 GCA_030014305.1 Clarias laeviceps | reverse complement strand
TTAGATATAAAAGCGATCCAAAAAGTGTTAAAGGATCTGACTGAAACTTTGTTTCTTCGTTTTGATGAAATCATTGCATATATGTTACAATCATTACACTCACTGAACCTGTTTGCTTGCACACACATAGGGACGCTTTCTCTCACTCTGTCTGTGTGAGTGTGTGTGTGTGTGTGTGAGTGTGTGTGGGAGGGGTGGAGGTTGTGAGAGTGTCGGTGTGCCTGCAAGCAAAATCGTTCTTTCCCTTTTCAGACTAACTTCTGCTCCCCTGACATCACTGGACTTTCCCCTTCTTTCTCATATAAGTATTACTGAATTCTACTCCATGAAGACACTCAGTACACCGCAATTCCCTCCAGATACAACCTTGAACAGGTCTTGGGTCCATCTAAAGTCTTGTACCATACAAATAAATTGCACTGAAGTTGATACTAAGCGACCGAATACAGGATGGAGAGCTACAAGGTGACAGCAGCCGACGTAGAAGCAGCTACGGGGGATGTTTACCAGCCTACTGTGGAAGCTGTGAGGACATCCAGATCTTGGACATGGACAATACTTGGTGCTCTGGGCTTCCTCTGGCTCTGTACTGTCGCATCTTTCTGTTTTGTTTGGCATTCAATGGTAAGTGTGAAGCCACAGTACAGGCTTGTTTATCATCCTGAGAGATTTGAAAGTCAGAGAAGATAAAGAGAGGCAAATACTAACATTCTTTTCATTATTTCTTCCACAGAATAAACATCAGGGTGAGACTTTTATGGGGCTGAAAAGTACCACAAGCACAGGTAAGACACAAGAAATGATTCATCAAATCACTGTGAATGGCATAGCCACAGACTTTCATCATATGTTGGCTTAGAAGATTAACAATGCCTCTTTCTGTGTCCTAGATCCGTCCGGTCAACAGAAAATGTTATCAGAGTTTGCCAAGAGCACAAAGGCAGCCATTCTCCTCCATGGTAAGTTACAATACCTATTTGTCATTGGCATTTACTTTGTTTGGAAATGTAGCATTAGTGTCAGGATTTGATAGAAAATGTAATAGCGTTAAAAAAAAAATTCCCAACAGTGTTTGACTGATGGAACTTAGTTAGTAACCCAGTGTAAGGATCTATCCAATGATGGAAACTTCAAAGCACTTTTGTAAGTCGCTCTGGATAAGACCATCAGCCAAATGCCTAAATGTAAATGTAAAAGGAAATTAAAGCAAATGTTCTATAAAATAAAAGAACATTAATCTATACCTTGATAACAAAGGTTCAGATTTTAAGTATTTAAATGTAAAGTATGATCCTCTGTCACTCCCCAGCTATAAGTAATTTTGAATGAAAACTTAAATAAAAATGCTTTACTGTTATATAGATAACCAATAAGACCGTTTCTACTTCATGCTAAACAGTTCATCTTTAGGTTATCCTCTGAACGTCCTCAAAAGTTATAATTAAATGTCCTTATAGAACATCCTTCTGCTAAAATCAGAATTCTGGCATTTTTATTAAGATATAGAACCTCTAATGACTGCAGTGGCAGGACAAGAGCAGGGATATTGCTTATTCATACTGCTTACTCAAAATCCTTTATCTTTCCAGTTTCAGAACAGGCCCTAGGAGAAAAGTCTAGGTCTCCACACTGGGTGAGTGGAGTGGACCATTCCTTCACCAAAGGAGGCCTCACAGTGGAGAACAACAGCATCCTCATTCCCCATGACGGCCTGTACTTTGTCTACAGCCAAGCATCATTCAAGATCAAGTGCCATTCAGATGACGAAGATAATGCGAAAAGTAACATACACCTGAGCTACGGCGTTCGGTGGTCATCTCTCACATCACCATCCATAAACAGCAAACACTACCTGCTCAATGCAGTCAAATCAATGTGCCAAGCCACAGAGAATCAGCAGAATGGACGTTTTGTCTTTGATTCCATCTATCTAGGTGCTGCCTTTCAGCTTTATAAGGGGGACAAACTTTCAACCGATACCAACCATCTTACCAACATTGAGAATCAAACTTCCAAGACCTATTTTGGGGTGTTTGAGCTGTAAGAACTTGCTGATGCTGCTTGCTATGAAGGACACTTGCTGACCAATATAAAGACAAAGTGTTTTATGTTAAAACACCAATATTAACATATTGTATTTCTCAGGGTGGTTTGTGAATCCTGAATCACTTGAGGAATGTGAAATTACTAACGTTTGTAAATGTAAAAATTTGGATACAGTGTATCAAAGTGCTGCGAAGTTCTCCATTGTACTTGCTTTATTACGGTGTTCTACCTGGTGTGTGAAAAGGCTACTGACCTGAGACTTTGGAGAACGCTACTCCTCTGTTCTCTTCTTAAACCAGCATGTTAAGCTTATATGTTCATACTGAGAAAGTGTAGCTCACTACAGAAACTGCTTGTGTACAAACTGAATGTTGTAATGAACGTACTTTTTTGTTTAGTGTTTAAAGTGATTCGAAACAAGCATTTTTTTTATTTATTTAATGTTAATTTGTGGCATTATCTTATGTACGTTTTCAATGCATGTCTATTTATTATTATTATTATTATTATTATTATTATTATTATTATTGTATTTATTTAATGGTGTGAATAAAATACTTAAAAATAATGTTGTACACTTATGTGCTCTTTTTAAGAAATCCTGCATCATTTTAAGCCTAATGTCTATACATCACATCTGTAGTGTAGATAGATAGATAGATAGATAGATAGATAGATAGATAGATAGAAAGATAGAAAGACAGATAGATAGATGTGTTGAATGCAAGTGTTGGGGCAGTCAATGAACATTTATAAAGCTTTTTTATACTTTTCAGTCTGAGGTATTTGTAGGTCAAGCTCTGAAACTGTATAAGAAAAAGTGAGACATACTCTATCAGAGGGAAGGATTTTTGGTTACTTTTTTTCCACATACTGTAGCACTTATTAAACATGGAAGTACATTAGTTTCACCCTGATGACTTGGGGATAGCACAAACCCTTAGTTTTTAGGAAGTAAGTATAAATGTTATGTATGTTTTAGCGCCTTGATCTGGTGTTGAAAGGTTGGGTGAAACTACAAAAGAACAGCTTTAGTATGACATGGTGTAGCCCAACAACTGCCCTTAACTATTGAGGAAGCAGATTCTCGGGTATTTTCTCAGTACAGCGAATTCCTTTTCGTGGTAATCACAGAAATGCTAAAGAGATAACACTTTATTTAAAGGACTATAGTAGGTGTTAGAGAGGTACAGTAAAGTGAGAGCGAACAGTACTTTTGCCTCTCATCTCCAGGGCTGAGCGTTTGAATCTCACATACAGTACAGTCTGTGTGTACATGTTGTGCCCATGCTTTCTGGGTGAGCACCAGGTACACTAGTTTCCTTACACAGTCCAAAAACATGGAGATTCGGCTGATTGGTGTTTCCAAAGTGTGTAATGTATATGCACCTGTACCCCATCCATGGTGAATCCCACCTTGTGTTATCCCTAATTTCCCTTTATCTTGTCACATACGGTCAATCTGAGGTTTTAACCACCAACTTCATGATCAACAATCCACTGAGCTAACATTTTCCCCATCTTATTCTACTTCCCCACAATAGGTCCAGGTTCACCACCACCCAATATGTAAATGAAGACATAAGTCACACTGTAACTCTGGATGGCCTTTCTGTTCCATCAAGGTTGTTCCAATTAGGTGTATAAACAAGCTTCAGTTAGTTCAGAATGCAGCAGCGAGAGTCCTCATGAGAACCAGAAGATACGAGCACATCACCCCACTGCATTGGCTCCCACTGAAATTATGATGTATAAAGCATCAAATGGTCTCGTGCTACAGTACCGGAGGGAACTGCTGGTGTCTTACAATCTGCAACGCCTACTTCGATCAAAGGATGCAGGCTGCTTATCAGTTCTGTGTATGATGAAAACCCCAGTGGAGAGCAGAGATTTTTCTTATAAAGATCCAAAGATATGGAATAGTCTTCCAATTAATACTCAGGACTCACACACAGTCTCAATGTTTAAGTCTAGGCTGAAAACCTATTCATTTAGCCAAGCATTTTTGTGAATGGATTGTCTGGGGGACTCATGGATGTAGAGTATTATGGTGAACTGGTATGTTTAGATGCTGTCTTCCCCACTCTCACCGATCACTCAGGTTTGTCTGTGGTGAAGTGATTGGTTGCTTTACTTCCCAGAGAGCCCTCGTCTGTGTTTCCTTCTGGCCCTCCCTTTTACTGTAGTTATGCTGTCATTGTTAGTCCTGTCGGTGTCCGTTTGCACTCCGCACTAAATATACATTCACTTTATACACTATGTGACTGTGACCATACCTAACTGTTATCTCTCCTTCTCTATTCTTCTCTTCTCTCGCCCTCTCCCTCTTTCCATCTACCTGTCTCTCTCAGTCAAGCTACATACTGTAGCTGCCAGTGATCCAGACCCCCTCTGGCCCCAGACCTGTCTGACTCGTCCTGTTTTCCCGCTTATGGTTGGAGATCTCGTTGCATGGAGGCCCCATGTGGTAACTGAGGATGGTTCCACTTTACCATTAAGACGGTCCTGGCCTCGGCTGATGCAGACAGCTGTTCTCTGAGGACTTGTGACTGCAGTTGCTCGATAGTTCAGGACTGGAATTTGCTACAGTCTACCTGAACCTCCAATAACGAACTGGATTCCATATTAACTTAAATGCATCAACTATTATATTGAACTTCCAGCCTCCTAATACACAATATGCCTGCAGAACAATTCCTGCTGTGTGTTATCACCCAAATGAGGATAAGTTTCTTGTTGAGTCTGGTTCCTCTCAAGATTTCTTCCTATTGCCATCTCGGGGAGTTTTTCCTTGCTACCATCACCCACGGCTTGCTCATCCGGGACAATCTTATCATTATGATTCATACAGATTCTTCACATTTCATACACATTTACATCATTTTTCTTTGTTTCTGTAAAGCTGCTTTGCCACTGTTAACACCGCTATAGAAATAAAATTGAATTGACTCTATAATTTAAATATTATAGGAATGCATATTAGGAGTTAATTTAGGTCATGAAATTTGTTTAGCGTAGTCCAGATTAGACATTTGTAAATAGGTGATGAGACTTTACATGCATTGGTTAATCTCTGGTGTTCTGTTTAAAAAAAAAAAAAAAAAAAAAAACTAATATAGACACCTTGATAGACACCTGATAATGTGCAATAAACACCTTGTTAAACTTGTTGAAATTGTTAAAGTTATTAATGAAGTTCTTGTCAGTGTATACTGTACATACAGTACAGAGCAAAGGTGTTAAATCTGAATAGTGCAGGTAGCATCGGTTGACATACAGTTTAATAACTCTACAACAAGCGACTCGTATTCTGAAGTCAATTTTTATTTCACTAATTATTAAATAAGCTTAGAAACATTAAACAGGCTTTCAGGATGACCATCTTCTAAAGTCAAGAACACAATACACTGTATGTTTGCATGTGACAAATAACACATTCCCAATTTGCAACCAATACAAAGGTTTAAGAAGAAATTCTCATAAGTGTTAATTGTGGATTTTATTGATCGTTATTGACCTTTATTAACACCTAATATAATTAATATTCCTTAAAGTGGTACTACTACAAATTTGGTAAGTAGAGATTAGGTTGAAAAATGTCCCAAAGGGTTTGCAGCATAGCCTTGCTCAAAGTCTTATTGTTTATGGTATGGACATTTATGGTCAATGTGGTATTTATTGTGCTGACAAATACAGCAAACTTATGCATAAAAGGAGAAACAGCATGGTTTACCCTGTGGGCCAGAGCAAGCAGCCCACCTTTTACTAGATACAAGGAAACAGGATCTGACTTCAGGGCTGGAAGCGGTTGTTTACTTCCTGCCCTTTCCGTATACTGTCATGCACAATGAAGTCATTGCTGTTCAGTCACGGGTTATTAAACATGAGCAAACCACACAATTATATAAGGTGATGTCAGGATTTAAAACTAAATATCAGCCATAATTACAAAAATAATAATAATCGCCCAATAATAACTGCCCATGTACTAAGGCACAGCATACAGTAAATGAAGTAGACTCATGAGGCCCTCTACAGGACGCACTGACATGTGCTCTATACCAAAGTCTTTAAATATTCCAGTCTGATAAATAATTGAAGATTAGAATTAGAATTTCAATATTGTTCATCTAATTAACATGAAAATGTACACAAATGGACATGTCTGTACTACTAAATAATAATAATAATAATAATAATAATAGGATTCTAATGATAAATTAAAATAAGTTTGTGAAATATTGTATAGTGGAAAATCCTACATGTACAAAACATGTAAAAAAACAATTTTTTTGAAAAAAATCCAGTGATAGAAAACAGTAAATCAATTAAATTTCCAGTAATTTCACATATTGCTAATGTACTAAATCAACATCTGGACAACATTTAAAGTCAGTGCAAAATAATATGGTTTATTGAACTATAAAGTTTGCATATAGATAAAAGATTATTGTATTTACAATACATATAATAATTACAAATAAATGACCAAAAATCATATCGGGTTTGGATTATTGATTTATATATGGAATGATTATGAGTATGTCTAAGTTATAATGTAGTGCACACATCTGATAAATAAACATTTATTATTTATATAAAGTGATAGTATAATTACATACCCTGAGCTAAATTAGTGAATATAATGTTTACATGCTGTAGGAACATTGGCTGACATGTCGTGCTGTGTTTAAATATGTTCAGCTAAGCCATTACACAAAGAAACTTGACACATTATCAGAATGAGATTCCAACACATTACAACAGTAATGTAACACACGAACACCCCGAAGCGTGAAACATGATCAATAGTATTTTGTGAACATAAAGCTCAGTATTGTATTTTAGAAAAGACAAAAGGGATGAGAAGTACTGAAATATTGCACAAGAGTATCAGTGTTTATAACTGTGTTTCTGAATATCATTCGATTTCATTACAATAAGCACATTATATATATACAGCATTTTCTCTTTGAATAACACTACCTTAAAGACACATACATACTGTATCTATGCTAAAAGTGCAGAGTAAAGGGTTTGAATAAGGCTTATTGTTTGTGCTAAATCTTAAATGGAGTTTCTATGGCAAGATCGAACTTCAGAAAAATTTAAATTGGAATAATTTTCCATTCATTGTGCGCTGTGCTTTTATTGTGTGCTATAGTACATGATTTAGTACTGGACTGTAGGTGTGCCCATGCGAAAAAGCAAGAACGAATGGAAAGGGGAAAAAAAAATTACAACACGGACCAACGTATCTGGATTGGAATAAGAAAACATACAGAAAGATTACCAAAAAAAAAAAAAGCATGGGTTTCTTTTCTAATCCAAACTTAAATGAATTCTGATAGCTGGTTCATACTAAACTAAACAAAGCAGTGTTGGGGATTCACCGTTCATAAACAGTCTTCCAAACCAAACCAAAGTCTTCTCACTTCCTTCCTTCTATTCCTAAAACGGAGACCCGGCCTGAAACGTGTGCAGTATTTATGTTTGTAGAGAATCATTCTTGGAAGACTTAGACATTTAAGGAAGATATCATGCAAACCTTTTTTTTTTTTTTGCAGTGAATGATGAGCTTGTACATACACTGACTCACCTGGAGAGCTTTAAATATCAATTTCACTTCTGCAAACATGGGGCCTCCCCTGCCTAAGGGATAATGCTCTTATTCCCCTGAGGGATTCCCCCAATAAAGAGGATTAAATGGAAGAAGAGAGAGTGACATTTTGTATAGAGCATCACATGTTTCACTTCTTAAAAAAAAAAAGATTGTACGGATTGAAATGATACTAATATGCATTCCTATATATGTGTGTGTGTGTGTGTGTTTCCCTATATAGGAATGTTCTTGCTCATTTTAGGAATTTACCTTAATTTTTGTGCTTTCTTTTTTATAAAGTTGTAAATTGTAATACAAGACAAACTCCATAATATACATTGATACACGGAAGGATATTGATACTAATATTGATACAGAAGTTGGCATACAGTAGCACTAGACTCAAACCCATATTGCCAGATGTCGCTAAAAAGAAAAGCAACTGGTGTGATAGAGTTAGTAAAAATAAAGATATTGTACTACACTGTGTTACCTCACATGGATTCATCGACATACAGCTCAGTGGTGTTTAGTTCTGTCCGGCTCATTTGTAAAGAAGAGGGAGTCGGCTGTTGTGGCAGTGATTCCGGCTGAGTTTTCCTTCGCCCTGGTAGAGGGAGGAGTTGTTGGAGAAGGAGGGAGGCACCGAGTGCTGCTCTGTGCCAGGCGAGTAACCAGGAGGCTCAGATGAAGACGGAGGGGAGACGCTGTGGTTCTGGTTTTGGTTCTGACAAGATGTCGGTTTCCGAGCCCGGAGAGCTTGACGTTCGGCTAATTGGTTTCGTAGTTCTGTTACACGTTCCTCTTTCTGTAACGAATAAAAAAAAAGAGAGAGAGAAATAAAGAAATAAAGAGAATTTACATTTAAATACACTCAGAACGATTTACTGAAGAAGAAATAATTAATGATGTTTTGTGTAGGTGATGACGGACTGATGGAAATGTGAACATATTACTCGGTGTTAAACCTTAAAGTCATTATTATTAAATGAAACAACAACATAAAAGCGTTCACCCAGCCATTAAGAAACTGTGAGTTCGAACCCTCCATGACAGGGAGTCAATCTAACAAAATTAGCCATGAGCTCAGAGTTCTATCTCTCCTCGGTCATTTACTGCAAGTCTATCTGTGAGATCATGCATGCAGGGGAGAGCAGATTTTCTTTGAGATCATGCATGTAGAATAGAGTGTTTTCCTCTGAATGTGTTGTGCTGCACTGCTTTGAAGATGCAGATGTTGGCTTCATGTATCTCAAAGGAAGCTCATCCCTAACACACCCCTTCCATTGGGAAATTGTGGGTGGGAATCGGGAAGTCCAAATTGGGGGAAACTCCAAATAAATAAATAAATAAATAAATAAATAAAACAATAAAACACAGGAATGGAGGCCACAATACTGTAAAGTTACATGTCAAGCTCATTTAAAGACTCACATTGTCATTTTAAAAATTGACTCTCGTTGACTTGTCAGGGCTTTTCAGTTTTTTCATTGCAATTGCAATTCACTTCACAAGCACCAGGGGGCTCTAACCATTTCAAACCACAGTGTTCCCTTTAAATAAACTAAGCATTTAGCAGGCAGGCCTCCATGATTTAAAAATGATTAGTAAATTCTTGCTATATATTGCTGTCTTATGTGGGTATTGTCTTATAGTATAGAAACATAAAAGAGATGCTGAACATGCCTCCTGGATGATCTTCTGGAGTTCCCGATTCTCCCTCTCCAGTTGCCGTGATTTTTCTTCATCATTGTTATTGGTAGACGATCCGGTCTTAAGTGTGTCCTGCTGCTCAGACTGCCATTCCCCACGCATAATCAAACGCCGCATCTACGCAACAGTAGGACAAACGCTTTGTTAAACTTGTGACACAACTACAAAAAACTAAAACAAATGGAGTATATACAGTAAGGAACAAAAAATAAAGCAAGACAAGCAAGAATGCAAAGGAAAGAGAAAGCTAAGTGTAAAATAAAGCAAAATTACTATGTTTCACAAACCTTGGGCACAAACAGCACAACCAAAGTGATGTAGACTGAAAACACTATAGCCAGAGAGGCAAAGGCAAAAGACGCATCCTGCTGTGAGGAGAGGATCATAGTCACGGGAGCTGTGATCATACATAGAACCTACATCGAGAGAAAGAGGGAGAGAATCATTTTAATGAAACGTTCACTGTTAGACCTACATCATGCTCTTGTACATCATGTCCTCGCATACATGTATAAAAAATAATAGTTTATGTGAACAAGCAGAACTTGCCCCCACCACCAAGTTTAATCCTTCATGTTACTAATTTGAATGATAGAAGAACCCTTACCACTGAGTGCCAGAAGCATAAGTAAAACTAACAATGCAATTTTCACCAGTACATTTTAATGTGAGTTACAAAAGTATTGACACCTGCCAACAACAACAAAACAGTTACCGTTTCAGACGGGTTAAATTATTAGGCTGCATCAAGCAAAGAAAACAACTTCGGAGATTTGAAGTTACCAGAACTACTGTAGGTTAAGAACCCTTAGGATAGTGGGAGGATAGTGTTGAACCGTCAAGTTTGTGGAAAAAATGTGGTCGGAAAAAATCACGAGTGGAGATCACTTAAGCACTCGTGAAGTTGTGTGGTTAAAAGATTTTACAGTAAAGCCATGGCTATGTTTAATAGTGAAAGTAAGAGCATTTCCATATGCACACAGTGTGATGAGGAGTTACCGGATTGGGACAAACGCAGGACACTTGAGTTCTTCCACTACAAATTTGGCAAACCATGACGCCATAAAGCTCAGTTTGTGCACAGGACATTTTTACACTTGAACATGTGCCTCTTAGTTCCAGGGAAGAAATTCCAAATTCTAGAGTCTACCAAGACATTCTAGACAATTGTGTGCTTCCACAATTTTGGGCAGCAATCATGGGTGTGGTGGTCAGGTGTCCTCATATACTATACGTTCGATCTATACAAAAAAAAATGCAGCTAATGCACCTATTGTTGTTTCTTACATGGCAGACTGAGGAAATTGGTCCATGTGACAAACTGCATTTCATCTGGCCCAAGGTATGAGCAACCTTAAAGATAGATATTGCATACAGTCTCACAGTGAACTTGTGTCTAGAGGAAAGTAAAATGATGTACAGTATAAGTAAGGACACAAGAGAGTGGCAGAGAATCTAATTTGTGTTTGGAGCCTCGACAAATTACACAATCCTATTGTACTTCCAGTGCTACTAATGTATTTTCACATAATCACAGCACTGGAGCATTTATTTCATGCCCTTCCCAGACAAAAAACAAATATAATAGCTATAAATAAAAGTGACTATGACAAACTACAAAGAGATGAAACATTATCTGATGAAACTGAGATCTTCTGCAGGTGGTTAAAGCAGCAGCCACCCTCATGTTCCAGTCAAGTGTTTTCTAGTTTTCTCATTAAACCCATTTTAGAGGGAGGGGATTTGGAGAAATGGTTTCAATTATGCAAATCATCCTTCAAAGCACTTGCAGTTATTACCAGAACTGTTTTTAAGCAGCCAGGGTAAGAGAGTGAAGCATTCAGCACTAGCAAACTAGGCTTCATTTGTCTAGTTATACAAATTCAGTCTGGAATAAACAGGCATGAAACCAACTGGGTATCATAAGTAGTTTGGGAGAGAATTATAAACAATTCTGTGGTTACGTGACAACCAGAGAGATTTTAATAAGGAAATATGGTTAAAACCTCAAAAACAAGGTGTCTTAAAGGCCATGCTACTGCACAGACATGCAGTCTAGCTCTTTTAAATGTGCAATATATATTTTTTTTATTTGTAGACCTATAATAATTCAGCATTTTCATATATCTTTCATATCTAAAAATGATTTGCTTAAAAGAAGAATACAAGGAAGAACCAAAATAAGATGAAGAAGAAGAGGAGAATATTATAAGCTCCACTCACAACTGAAAAAAAAATGTTGTTTGGCCAAACAATTCACAGGACATTTTAATCCACATTTCTATTTTAAATAGACTAATCCATTACAGTAAATACACTATATCGCCGAAAGTATTTGCTCGCCTGCCTTAACATGCATATGAACTTGAGCAACATCCAATTCGTAGGATGAACTGAAACAGTCATGTCGGAACGGGAAGGGGCCGTCCCCAAACTGTCATCACAAAGTAGGGAGCATGAAATTGTCCAAAATGTCTTGGTATGCCAATGCACTAAAAGATCCTTTCACTGGAACTAAAGGGGCCGAGTCCAACTCCTGAAAAACAACCCCGCATGAGTTCCTCACATGACTGCGCACCAGTGCACAAAGCAAGGTCCATGAAGACGTTTATGAGTGAGTTTGTTGTGGAAGAACTTGACTGGCCTGCACAGAGTCCTGACATCAACCTGATAGAACACCTGAATTAAAGTGGAGAGTGAGAGCCAGGCCTTCTCGTGCAACATCAGTGTCTGAACCGTCAAAAATTCTTATT
Source organism: Clarias laeviceps (assembly GCA_030014305.1). Classification (NCBI taxonomy): domain Eukaryota; kingdom Metazoa; phylum Chordata; class Actinopteri; order Siluriformes; family Clariidae; genus Clarias; species Clarias laeviceps. The sequence goes on along the minus strand of JAQMYJ010000003.1, from coordinate 9,094,099 downwards.
AACACACTCCTAAACCCTGTGGAAAGCCTTCCAAGAAGTGTTGAAGCTGGTATTAATAGTATTATTATATTATATTATATTATATTATATTATATTATATTATATTATATTATATTATATTATATAACATCATATTAAACCCTATGGATTAAGAATTGGATGTTACTCAAGTTATTCGCAGGCGAGCGAATACTTGTGTCCGTCAAGTTTTTGTTTTTTTTCCCCCTACAGTTCAATCACCATTTGTGCCACAAACCAAACAAAACAATACACACAAAAAAAAAAATTATAATGGAACTTTTAATGAGCTCTATATTAAAGGCTGAAAGGCTTGGAACATTAAAGCTATGAATAAAAGACTTTAATAATAGATAAATGACAGAACTATTATTAACTCTAAAGCATAAATATAATGTGCCGTCACAATGGATTAATGTTAGCACTGTCGTCTTGCACCACCAGAGTCCGGGTTTGATAACCGCTTCGGGGTCTGTGTGCATGGAGTTTGCATGTTGACTGGAGGTCCTACCACGGTCATAAAAATGGGAATAAATACAATGGTCTCTATGGTCCATAGTTGGACTACAGTGGTTCCTAGTTGGATGGAGGGATGGATAAATATAATGTGCTTAATAAAACTGATAAAGACTTAAATACTTAAATAAAGACTTTGTCCTGGTCTGATTAGATCAAATTCAGATTGTTCCAACAAAATCACAAAAATTCTCGAATCATTAAATATCAATAATAAACATTTTTAAATTCACTACCAAGTATTTTGTGTTAGAAAATGTAATCATTTAATGATATTCCAACATAGTATGTTCAGAAACTTTTGACTGACATTGACAGTCTATTAAATCAAGCCATTACATTCATTTTTTGCATCATGTCCAGTCTGTGGTTGACATGCTACCATATCGGCGGTAGGGAGATGCTAGAGGCAAGAAATCGTTAGCAGCGCTGTGAATGGCAGCAACCAGCAGTCACACTCACCGCCACGTTGTAGATAGCCATGCCGACGGCTCGGTGGTCATTAATCTTCTCAGTGGAGATTGACTTGGTCTCATAGGCCAGGAAGATTCCCAGTAGCAGGAGCAGCCCCTTATAGCCGTACACCACTCCTATGGAGAGAAAGATGAAAATTAATCCTCTCCTGTTTACGTTTTGGGAACACACATGGGGGGGAAAAACTCAAATTAATTACTCTGTGTTCTGAGGTTTATGTTTAGAATTATTAGATTTCTTCATAAATAAATGACAGGTGATACCTGGCATGTTCTAATTGCAGTGTATCGCACTGAATCTCAAATACACAGAGTTTATCCTAATTGGACATACAAGTCATGGTATCACACATGAAAGAATAGGACAATTATTTCTGAGGTGTACAGTAATGGGTAATGTTATTTGCAACTTAAAAGTATCTGCAAGCGTGTGCTCATCAGCCTGTGTTTACAAGAACCTACACGAATGGCCCACTCCTGCTTTGAAAGTGGAAATTTTCTGACAGATCTATGCTCACGAGCTATTACCTAATGCTGTCAATTCTCAGTGAGGGAAAACCCATGGAAGTTCAGTTAGTGTTTGACATTAATGTAGTTACAGAGTAATTTTAATCGTACAAAAAAAAAAAAAAAATTCTTGGTAATTTACCAACATGTCTAAGAAAAAATGTGGCTATTTCTGATAGTTGTGTTTGACTGTATGTTTTCACTATCACTGTCCCATTAGAGTGTCTGTGCTCCAGAGCTGAATCATTGACCACAGTCAAAGTGACCAGCATTACTCATACTAAAAAGATAAATATGAGTCTTTATTAAAAGGCAGGTTGGCATGATAACGAATCAGTAACTATCACTATGGTCAAAATGGTCAGGTTAAAGACCTGTTTAAAAAAAACTGTTTGACTGTGTTCTCATGATTTGAAATGTCATGTTTTTTTTTTTTTTTATCTTTAAGTGATACCGGCAATAAATATAACACTGAACAGTTACAAAGAGGAATGTAGTAAAAGGAAATTAAATAAGAGCGAAAGAGAAAAAAATCCACAAAACCATGGCAATGGACATTTATTTGATAGCATTTCAAAACCCTGGTATTTTTCCTCTTCTGTTTTAGCTTTGATTCCCCAGACTACGTAATACGTGATAACTTTGGTACCACCTTCATAACGTTGCTGACAATTTTCACAAGCAGAGTACTGAAGTGAAGTGTTCTGGGTTATGAAGCCTGTGAGAGAGCCACTGATGCAGCCTTGAGCAAAGACACATGCAGACACACAGTAGTGTCTCGCCAGAGTAAATGATACCTCTGCCGCTTAAACTTATAAATGTTAAGACAGGACAAATGGTGAGAGATACTGTACTATACGGTGAGACATCAGTCTCATTTAAGTCATGGTTTCCCACAAGTGTTCGTGTGAGCCGTTTTTAGAGTTCCCCTTTACTGTATCTATATTGGACATTTCTTGTAGACTGTATCTCTGCTGTCCTCTGCTGAAACCTTGAGAAACTTCCACACTGATGGCACTTTCACTCAGCATATATATATATATTTTATATAATATATATTTTTATATATATAAAATCAAAGTGTTCAAGTCAAATCGGGACTTTTGATTGTGCAGAATAACAGATCACAGTTATGAGAGTAGCCTTTATGTCTCTATATAATTCCCTGCTACACTAATGCACTTATCCCAGGGTTTATACCCTCAAGGTAGAAAGATTTATCAGTACACCGGAGCCGTGATCATATTGTCTGCTTTAGGTCTGAAGGCCTCCCAGGAACTCCTTTAATGGCTCAAATATGTTGAAATGACTTTAGCGATGTTAGGGCTGTATGCGGGATTTGGCAATAACTCACAGCTGAGTTCCTGTAATGTGCAAGTGGTGATCATGAATGATTGTGTGTACAGTTCCCATAGACAGACGAATCTCATCCATGCTTGAAGGCTTTTGTAATTGTCAATTGTTTTTGTGCCTCATATATTATAGCAGCACCAATCAGCCATAACATTAAAAACTTTAACATTAAAACCACCCAGGATTTGGGTTTCTCCGGTGCCACCCAGGTGGTTTTGATCTCTTTGATGGCTCTGCAGGGCCTCCGGGGGTGTGCTGTGGTTGGCAGCAAATGCTTTGGGTACTGTGGGTTGTGGTGTGGGGCCTCCATAGATCAGACTTTTTTGCCCGACTTTTTTTTTTCTCTCATATGTTCTTGATCGAATTGGGATCTGGGGAGTTTGAAAGGTCTGTTGTTTTTGTTCTGTGCACAGCAGACTGTGGTGCATTGAGTGTTCTGGTGCATTTCTATCATAGCCAGCACTGACTTTTTTTTTTTTTTTTTGCTCCATTGGCTTTTCTGTGGGATCAGACCAGACACATTGATCCTGTTACCAATTTGCTGGTGTAGTGTTGCTTAGTTCACCTAGTGTTGGAGTTATGGCTGTTATGGCTGACTGATGTATTATTAAAATATACACACTACCGTTCAAAAGTTTGGGGTCACTTGCAAATTTCTTTGTTTTTGTTTAGTGATTAATTTTCTACATTCAACAACAATACTGGGGATTTCAAAACTATAAAATAACACATATGGAATTAGGTAATTACATAACAACAACAAAAACAA
>JAQMYJ010000003.1:9065442-9083944 GCA_030014305.1 Clarias laeviceps | reverse complement strand
ATTTGGATTTTTACAACATTATTGTTGAAATACACAGTCCTGAAAAAGGGACATTTCTTTTTTTGCTGAGTATATATCTATTTATTGGCAGATAATTTTGCTAGTTTTAGGAATTAATTTTGTGAAAGAATAATAGAAAAATCTTTTGTTTACATGTTTTAAAATTTTTTACTAGAAATAGAGCACAAAATTTCGAAATACATTTTAACTTGATAAATGAGCGAGGTTTTTATATACGAGTAGTATGTATATATATGACATATAATGTCACATAGTCACAACTGAGCCAATGGTTCTTCTTTCTCTCACGCTGCAGAATTGTGGGTAATCGTCTCCCATGCTCGGTCTCAGTGGCGCGTGCGTCACTCGTATAGTCAACATCCGTATTTGGTTTCGTGTAGTCTTATTTTAAGGAATTATAGATAAATATGATTAGACTCAAAAATGTTTTTGCAGTGTATTTTTGCAGATGGAAAAACTCAAAATGACGTCCATAATAATGGCACATAAAATATGACTAATGCATGAGCTGTGATTATTATATGACATATATAAAGTTTATAAAAACATAAGTTTGTAAAAATTGAAGGCAGTTTGATTGATTTCAACCCTCTATGTGCAGAATTTTATAGAAATTTAACTGAGGATCATATCCAGAGTAAACACACTGCAGGTCGTGAGAATTTTCATGTCAAAAGAGGAAGAAATCTTGAGTTACTAAGTAGTTTCTGTTTCACAGGATAAATAATCCAAACCCAGAATCTAAACTTCTTTGCATTTATTTATATCCTGATGACACAGAACCTAATTAGACTGCACATCTGTACTGAGTGCTTACCGGATGTTGCTGTTGTAGATGTTGAATGTAAGACAAGCGATGCCGAGGACGATTCCCAGGCCAGCAAAAACAGATACGGAAACAAACAGCTTCTGGGAAAGGTAGCGAAATTCTTCTAACACCATCGTCTGATCTCTTGGAGGGTATCCGCCTGCAAGGTTCAGATAAACAGGTCAGAGGGACAAAATGATGGATTTAAAGAGCTCTAATGAAAGAAATAGAGTTGTAAAAGAAAATGATGGAAGTCCCATTTATTTATTTATTTTTTTTCTCTCTCGATTTTCTCCCTAATTTAGTCGTGTCCCCCTCCCCGTCACTAGAGAGCTCCCACATTAAGCTGCTACTACCACTCAGCCGGGAGGGCCGAAGACTATTACAGTACGTGTTTCCTCCGAACCACGTGACGCCAGCCGACTGTATCTTTTCGAACTGCTCACTCGCGCATCGTTGGGGGCGGCGTAACACACTCGGAGGACAGCGCTATCCGCTCCCTCCGCGTGCGCGAACTCACAGATGCCTCTGATTGGCTGTAGAGCCGTGATTAATGTGGGACCACTAAGTACCTCTCAGCTCGGCCAATCAGCTCTCTCTAGACCTCCGGCTGTGAGAGGTTACAGCATCACCCGGGAATCGAACCAGCGATCTTTACCACTGCGCCACTCGGAGGCCGGAAGTCGCATTTATGATAAAGACTTCAAAAGTCAAAGCAAAGGAATAAAGAGATGATAGCACTGAGCACTAAAGATTAGTCCGTAGAGGAGGATTAGTGAGGAAATAATGCTGCCGGGCACCATGACCTTTATTTGTGGAAGATCACAGCATACACATACTCTCATCTGAAGTGTTCAGGTGTGGAATGTAATGTAATGTAGCTCTGCCATTTCAGTTACATTAAGTTACATTCAGCTAAATGCGCATGTTAAAAATTGCCTTAATATTCAGTTCATAAAGAACTTATTGAGATATATGCGTATGGGGTATAGCAGGGAATAAATACAGAATGTTTATCAGAATCTCATCCTCACATAGTTCCTGAATGACAGCAGCCCTTAAAACATTAATATAGTTGCTTAAAGTTGCTAACATGTCTAACAGTAGGGGTTTATATATACAGTATATATATATACTGTATATACAAAAAGAGGGGCATATGTTTCCACAGTGTATATATACATATATTACATTAATGAAAATATTTCTCTTATGTATTGAAACTTATTGTCCACCCTAAATACACTGATCAGCCATAACATCATGATCACTCGCCTCATAATGAATAGGTCCACCCCTTTACATTGTCTGGACCACTGCAGCCTGAGAACATCTCATAAGAGCTGAAGTTATCTTGTTACAATGGCAGCTGGGAGTGGCGACAAGTGAACCTTTTTTCCTGAAGTTGTGTTGGAAACTCAAAAAATGGCCATAAGGATCTGAGGGACTCTGATAAGGGCGAAATTGTGATGTTCCCGGTCTGCAGTTGTCAGGACATACCAAAAGTAATCCAAGGAAGGAAAACCGGTCCACTGGTTACAGAGTCATGGATGGCCAAGGCGTACCGAGGCACGATGGGAGAGAAGGCTGGCCCGTGTAGTCCGATGCTGGTTGTGACGTGACAGAATGCATCAGAACGCACAGTGCATCACTGTTATGGTGGCTAAAGGGGGGATCTACACAATTTCAGACAGGTCATAATGTTACGACTGATCTGTGTGGGTATATACAGTATATATATATAATTATTATATAGAGAATTGCTATTTTATGTTTACAGAAGGAGTTAAACACTTTGTAACGGTTAAAATCTAAAGATGTTGTTTTTAAGCCTATTAGTGGAGGAAATGTCTTCAGAGCAGGATTTTCTCAATAAAATCACAAACTGCATTCTTTGTTTCATTAACTCAAGAGAGAAGGAAAGAGAAAAAAAACATGGTTGGTAGGGAAACTCCTATTTATAGCTACTATAAAATTATCGCAGAGACAATAAACAATATCTCTGCTATATACAGTACTGTGCGAAAGTATTGAGCCACTCATTTCTTCATATTTTGCTTCCAAGAGACCTTCTTGTATATTTAATGCAGCCTTGAGGAATATTTCTCCAGGCTTCCTGAAGGATTTTTTGACCCTCAGTTTTGACAAGTTTATGACTATGGATGGCTTTAAGTTTCTTAAGCCACACAGTGATCTATGAATCATTCAAGCATTAAAAAAACATTTAAGTTAAGGCATGAATTGGTGAGAAACGGGTGCAGATGATGACAGATGAACAGGCCGGTGATTAGTATACTGTTGATGTTGAATGCTGAGTGGTTGGAACAGATGAGAGTGGAAATAAAGTTGCTGTTGTATCTTTAGGCACTCAGTCATAATAAAACATTAGTTCCCATTTTTTTACATTTATTTTTCATTCATTCACTAATTCTCCATACTACCAAGCACAAGGAGAACATGCAAACTCCATGCACACAGACCTGAGACCAGAAATAAACCTCCACCCTGGAAGTGCAAGGCCACTGTGGGAACCACTATGCCACTGTGCCATTTCTTTTACTTAATCTACATGATTAAACTAAATTCAATTCAATTCAATTTGATTTCATATGTAAAAATTAAGGATGGCTCAAGACTTTTGCACACAACTGTATTTTTAAGTAAAGCTATAAACTTGTATAAGACATAAACAGAGATACTTTTACAGAGGGAAGGACGTTTGATTATGTATTACTTTTATAGTTCATATAGTCTGTAATAAACATGGAAGTATCTTATGGCAAAATCTAAGGGGATTATAAATAGTTTTTAGTGTGTTGCTCCGGAGTTAAAAAGTTGGGTGAAAATACTAAAGAACAGCTTTGGTAGGACTTGATGGAGGCCAACAACTGCCCTTAACTACTGAGAAAGCAGATTCTCAGGTTATTTTCTTGTTCGTGGGAATCACACACAACAGATATAACACTATTTTAAGGAGTATATAGTAGGTGTTAGAGAGGTGTAGTGAGCACAAACTCATTAATTTAAAAATGCTGGTTTGAATTACTACAAATGTGTAAACCATGGCAACTTGCTGTAACTTGAGATTGGACGGTTACAGAAAAATAATCAACTCCAGAATGGGAACTCACTCACTCACTCATTGTCTAAACCACTTTATCCTGTATACAGGGACTCGGGCAGAGGTGGAAGGTGCATAACTGAGTACATTTACTTTATTACTGAACTTCACATATCTGTACTTCACTTGAATAGATTTATTAGAAAATACTTTTTACTTTTGCTCCACTACATCCTCCAAGAAATACGTGTACAGTACTCCTACTTAGCTAATTTCTTTCAAATGTTTGAAATGAGGTGCGGAGCATTTACTCAATCTGTTCCAGGAGACTTTGGGCACGAGGCGGGGCACATACATATACTGTACATACGCACACTCACACACTCATTCACACACTACGGGCTATTTGGGAACACTAATTAATGATCAATTATTACAATTAGAAATCAAACCCAGACCCTTGAGGTACAAGGCGACAGCACTGACCACTAAGCCACCATGCCGCCCAGAATGGAAACCAGCTCTTTATTATTTAGATCTCTTATCTTTATTACTGACATCAATGGCATCAGGGGCCCAGACAAGAAAGTGACAGCACCGTAGAGGTCAGGGTTGTTGTTTTTTCTCAACTGATTCTCTTCAGTAGTGTTAAAAGGCATCACAGACCAGACTTGGGGCAAGCGGGTAAATACAAAGCTCTGTAAGGTAATTGTTCTCCAGGGTCAAAATTTGACACCCCTTGCTCTAAAAACAGAATCACATTAGGGGAAATGTTTAAATGTAAACATTTAAACAAATGTAATACATATAAAACTTATTGATTGATTTTTTTTATAAGTAAAACAAACATATTATTAGCCAAAAGAGTAAGGACCATTATGGAGAACAGAGGGTAGAGCATGATGTGCCCCAGTTAGTTCCCGGTGCCATGGAGTGCCATGACATCCGTGTTTGCTTCGATTCTTTTCATAATTTCAGGGTGCAGATGGGTCTACACTGACTTCCTGTCACTGTGCTCAGCAGTGTGTGCCCTGGTGTGTGTGTATGCATGTGTGTGTTTGTGTGCGTACAAACACTTTTCCCCCAATGAGTAAAAAAAAGGTCCAAATGATAGGACAGTGTCAATGTCCTTACAAAAAAAAAGTGTAGTTTAAGAGCCTTTGTTTGAAAAACTAAAACTGAAAGGTTATGGTTAGGTGCATGCATAGCATTCATTATCTCTAGTAATCCCTATGTTAATGAAAAGTCCTCAGAAAGATAGAAATGGAGGCCATGTATTGAAAACGAAGAGCGTGGGCGTGAGCTCAGGAGCGCTGTCATTTGACGCATCTACACACTAAAACCTTCCTTAGTCCTTGATCTAAGAATCGGGACAGCGTGTTGCCATGGAGACCCCTCTTCACAACAGTTGCCAAAGCTATTTGGAAAGGAAAGACATGCTCGAGCGGTTGTCAGGGGCTACCGTGCAGGAACTAAGAGAGCATGAGGACGCAATATGTCGCAGACACACAGAGAAATTCGAAATGTGTACATTTCAAAGTTTCAAAGTTTGGGGTCAATTTGAACATTTATCCTCTTTGAAAAAGCTAGGCGTCACTTGAAAATAGCACAATCAGCCTAATGCTAATTAAATCCTAAATCCTCTGTTAACAGAGAGAGAAAGAGAGAGAACCTTGAGAGTTTCTAGGTGATTTGTATTCTGCATATGTTTTGCATTTTTTTTAGCAAGAGCAAAACTGACATGAACTCATTTTGTAGGCGTGAAGAAAATGTGCTGTAAATAAATTGGTCACACATCAGGATACAGATTACTGCAATTATGAGCAATTGGTGGGCATTTTTCAGCATGCATCAGAAAGTTGGATAAAGTTTGAGCTGCAATTTAATATAACGATATAAACTTTAGCATCAGCTCATTTTAATCTCGAGGCTTAGAGCTTGTTTGCTGAATATAGTCATTATAAAAATGCTGCACATAGACATTTTTTCCTTTACAGTCTGTTCTATAACTATTTGAACAATCACTAAATTTTTCACGGCACATCATTACAATGGATTTGCAATGAAGCAATCAAAACGCGATGGAAATGAAGACTTTCAGCTTTAATTTAAAGGGTTTAACAAAAACATTGCATTAAAGGTTTAGGGATTAGAGACAGACTGATAAGCAGTTTCGTGGCCAGCTGTGGCTTAAGGACATAAAAGTTCTGGAATCGATTCCAAGTATTAAGTTTGCATTTGGAATGTGTTCCAAAAAAGTGACAATGCAAATGATAGAGGCCATTATTAGGTGGGAAAAACAAAACAGACATATGAGAGAGAACATTTGAATTGACCAAATCAGCATTTTGGTGCATCCTTTAAAAAAAAATGATAGCAGAAATGATTTGTTCCTGTAGAAAGACCCCTGCTCAACATTTAGCTACTGTAAGTCGTGAACACTCTGAAGGAGGCAGGCGGATCATCATCAAAGTGTACCATTAAGAGACGCCTACATGAATGTAAATACACAGGTAGTTTACAAGATGCAAAACACTAATAACACTTAATAACAGAAAGGCCAGATTACGTACGTGCAAGAAAAGAAAAACATCCTGTCAGATCTGGAACAAGGTTCATTAGAAACAAAGGTGATCCAGAGCATACAACCTCACATGGTAGAGGCAGTGTTATGGGCGGTGTCCGCCAGTTGACCTGGGACACTGGTGTTTATTGAGGATATGAAATAGCAGGACGAATTTTGAAGTGGCTTTACTGTCTGTTCAGATTCAGTGATGCAAATGCTGCAAAACTGTTAAGACAGAGCTTCTTAAGACAAAGAAACGAAAATCTTAAACAGCAGAGTCAGTCATTTGACCCGAGCCCAGTCGAGTATGCTTTTTTACTTATTGAGATCAAACTGAAGGCACAATCAAGCATGAATTATGTTAGTTTTTTCATATTTGTTAAAAGAATTGCTGTAACTCCTCAATGCACTATTTGTGACGCTTCTATCACGTCTTCTTTGTTCATTTCAAATCCATTACGGTGGTGTACAAAGACAAAAACAGTCAAATTCTGCTACCTGACTCTACTTGTTGCTCCTATTAAATCTTTCTTAACATAATAAATTACAAATACACAAAAATATCTTCTTTTTTTTTTTACTTTTCTCCTCTAAAACCAAGCAATGTCATTTCACTAAAGTCATGCTGCCAGAGACTTCTTCCTCAATGAGACCAAAGCATGGAGGATTGATTAGAGCTTCAATCGAGTCTGACTCATGGGGGTGGCTGAGCATGTAAATAGCATTCTAAGTATATGGAGTAGGAAATGAATCTAAAATACACGGCCATTTAAGTCAGCTTTCGACAGTCAAGGCGATTTAAGGTGTAACTGGAATGTTATTAAGGTTGAATCATTATTTAATATTCAGTAATTGAGCATTTTACCATGGTAGTAGTTTACTGACAATCCGGTCATGGCATTTATGTCGGAATTATAGAGGGTTTCCCAGAATGATATCAATAATAATAACTTAGACAAAATGTAACAAAAAAATATGTGTGTAGTTTATTAACGTAATTTCCAAATGCCTTATACATACTAAACAAATGATAAATACTAGCATGGTGGCTTATTGGTTAACACTGTGGCCTTGTCCTCCAGGGTCCAGGTTTTGTTCCCACTTCTCAGTCTGCATGCATGGAGTTTGCATGTTCTCCCCGTGCTTGGTGGGTTTCCTCCATATACACCACTATCCTCTCATAGTCCAAAGACATGCAGATTAGGCTAATTGGCGTTCCCAAATTGCTCGTAGTATGTGAATGAGTGTGAGTGTGTCAATGTGTGTGCCCTGTGATGGATTGGCACCGAGTCCAGGGTGTACCCGCCTTGGGTCTCCTGGGATATGCTAGAGGCCCCCTGCGACCCTGAATACAGGATTAAGTATGAAAGAGAGACAACGATAACATTTAAAAAAGGAAATAAAAAATCTTATTAAGACCTTCTCTATGTTTAGTTTGGACTATATATATATATTTTTTTTTTCTTTTATCTAAAAATAGTATTTAAAAGTATCAAGAACCTTATTCTCCTTTAAAGCAAAACACTTGTGACTGATGCTGATTTGGCGAAGCAGAGCTCAGGTGAAGCTATAATTCACGTATCAGCTACAAAACCATGTCTCAGTAATACTTAATATTGATTTTAAAACTACAATGTCAATTCCTTGCTCGGTTCATCAACAGCTCACACCTAGGAAACTATTGATTTCATCTCCAGCATTTCTAGTTTTCCCCTGCGTTTAAAACCACAGCCTGAACAAAGAGCAGTTCTGTTCTGGTGACATATTAAACAGTGACACAGCGCTTTGTCAAAAAAAAAAATCAATAGATGTAATCTTCAATAATGACATATATAATAGAACAGACAGGAAGTCTGATCGAAATGGACAAAGCTGGCGACAGTTGTCCAGACGGATATGAAAAGAATCAATCTGTCTCACCTATCCACTTGTCATTTCCGTACCACGAAAGATTGCGATTTGTGCTGTCGTAGTATCCAATCTTCTTGTAACTCCCACCTACAAAATTAAACAGTGAAGCTGATAAAGAGTTCTCAAAGGGCAAAAAAACAACAGAAAAGTCAAGTTGGCTCCGAAGTCATCCTATTAGTGATTGTTGATGGCATGAAATAAAGTTATTCTATAAGTAGACTTTAGAAGAAAAAGAGATTAACTCATCATTAGCAAAACATTCATTTACAAAATAGTCATTTACAAAAATAATGAGGCTTAAATCCTAAGTCAGTGCTTTTGAAAACAATAGATAATTATGGAAATAAGGAGACATGCTGTAAGCTGATGCAATGTAATGAAAAAAGCCTAGAAATTTCTAGAAATTCTATTTTTCGGCTTTTTTAAAATGTATTTCTTTTATTTTTTTTTTATTTATTTTTTTTTTTTTTATTAAAGCCCTAAGGGTTATTTTGATGTAAAAGAAAAAAACTGATGAGAAAATAATACCTTGAAGTTGTTCTATGAGTGTCCAAGCCATTCTAGATCCCTGGGCATCGAAGACTACGTGGCCCTGAGAAAGACACAAATATGGGCATTTATAAGTGAAAAGAATGTACATCTATAAAAATGTCCTCCTGTATTTATTGCTTAGCTCTGTTACCGTACATATTTGTCTGTTTTCATTTCTACCAATAACATGCATGTTTGACTCACTGATACTCCTTCAAACGAGCTGGTATTAAGAGCACGATATATTTCAGCTGTGATGTCCTTGTTGTTGTAATTAAAGTCCTCCAGTCTTTTTCCTTTAGCTCGTAGCGGTGCAACAGTCTTATTAAGAGCCAAAGCAAGAGCCCAGACTGCATCGTATGCCAAGGGAGCCTCCTGAAAACCCCCAGTCTCCTCAGGGTTCTTCCCACCGAGACGAGACATGAGCTGAGCCAGAAACTCCTGGGAAGTCTGAATAGATAACAGAGAAATCGGTTGATTAGAGCAATAGTGCATTATTTAGAAGCTTAGTACCAGAGTTACTTGAAGTTATACCTCAACTGAAGCTACAGTAAGTGCTGAGAAGAAAGAAGTGGTTGGGAGTTTAATAGGCTTGGCCTTTACATTTAGAATCATGCTGCATTCATAAAAGTGTTTCAATTCCCAGACTTGTTAAATTTCTTTCTATCTGGCTGAACGGCACCCTCTTAAGCCTACATATAACAGTATCAGAATCAAAATCAGCATAAATACATATAATTATATTTCACTTACCAGATTGGAGGCACCACGAACAATCTCAGGGTTCAGCATGACTATCTCTGTAGTAACATGTCCCTCCACAGCCTCCGTCATCTGCTCCATAGTGCAGTTAATGGCTGGGTCTTTGATTTTAAACCAGTTGTCTGCGTACCAGCCAATGAGAAACCAGACATACTTCTTTCCATAGAGTTTCTCCTTATAGACCTGCCAGAGACAGAAATGTCAATGACTAACAAACCATATCAATATGCGAAAACTGTGTTTCTGCAGAGGAACGTAATACTAGAATTACAGTCGGGTCCTTGAATGAAACTACACAGGAGGAACCCTGATTACATTTATTATACAACTGGTGATTCCAACCGAGTAATCTGATTGGATGAGAGGTATCCCATGAGTGGTGATATACTGTAGAGCATAACAGCACTGGGACATTTGACTATATGCATCACTCTGCATCCCAGGTGTTCTAACAATCGTTAATTATTCAGCATTATGGGTGAATATAGGTCAGTTTGGTGCTTAGTACTGAAAGGAGAAAACACATCTGATCAGATTATGCCATCGTAAACAACTGCTTGTTAGTTGTTCCGAGTTGTTCTGTACACAGATAACACAAGCTACACAGCTAACGAGCTTCTTACACAAGGCTGAACCTCTTACACAAGGCTGAATGCCGAATCCCTCTCTAACCCCTGATCAAGAGCACTAGTTGCTGTGCGGAACAAAGGATTGTTCACCCTAATGCAACAGCTTTCTATTTAATGCTATTTGGAATTCAACCGCAAAATCTGGAAGCTATCTGATATTCTAAAGCGGAATAAGTGGAAATATAAAGTAAATATCGTAAGTTTCTCAGGGCTGTCCACCACCTCCATGGTTTATCCTACTCACCTTTTGGCGACATACGACTAGTAAGAATGGAAAACGACTTGTACATCTACCTAATTGTCGGTCGCCAGCTTCACCAGTTGGTCCTGGAGTTGAAGGATATGTGTTGGTGGGGCAAAATAGCTGATTAGATAAACCAAAAAAATCATAATCTGTTGATAATAAATGGAGTTTGTTTGTTTCGAGAATTGTTGTGTAGAAGCAACATCTTGCGAGATGTTATTGTGCTAAATATCGGCACGGCTTTGACACGGCCATAGGTATGAGGACTGAACTTGAAATAATAAGCTGACTAAATTTTGAAAGAAATATGCACGAGTTAAAAATAATGTTATATGCCATTATGTGTGAATGGTACGATATGTACTTTAGTACTGTATACCATATGGCAATAACGTACCATATATATTTTGATATACAGTAGCATGGGGTATAAACATATTTATGATTGGTAAAAAGGTTCTAGAAGACACATCATTGGTTAATACGGAGATTTTTCTACTTATTTTACATTTCTATATTAACAGCTAATGTATGATATATACATAATTCATAATATTCATGAATGTAAATGTTCATAACTTGCCTCACAAAAGACTTTTCTTGCTTCAGTCTCATAGAAAAGGCCAACAATGATCCTGGCATCTTGACGCTGGATAATAAAACAAGAAAAAATGGACAAAACAATTCATACTGTACAGTCGGTCAGTGTTATACCTTAAATGCACTGTGTGTATTCAAAATATTACATAAATTCAAATTATATTTACACCCTGCAAATTACATCAGAATATACAGTATTATGGTCCTGTTACATCTTTTCCTTAGTCCTTAACACACTTCGTTTTGCACTTACAATGCTGTTGAAAAAGGAAGCATGCTTGCACCTTGATGGGAGGGAGTGTAAATCTCATGGGGCTCTTATGTAATATCAGTGCAGCAATAAAAAGGCTGTGTGCTCATCATCTTCTGTCAGTTTAGCCCTGGACCATAGATATGACATGTGAGCTGTCACTTAATCTGAGGTTCCTGAGGTCCCGGGAGTGTTGATTTATTGTTTTCATGTGCTCCATCATCATCTTCAGGCTGGATAACCGCATGACACACCGTGAGAAAGTGAAGCCTGATAAATTTTTCATATCAAAGTACCTTCAAGTTCTTGACAGCCACGGCGGGATCAGTGAGGAAACTCTGTCTCACGCTTATCTCTATACCAGCTTCTTTCACCCTCTGTTCCAGATCATCCAACGTCTGAGAGAGACAGAGAGAGAGAGAGAGAGAGAGAGAGAACAGGGATGGAGAGAGGATGGTGAGTAAAGAGCTATAGAACTTTTCGATAAACTCAGCACCCTGGGATGTCTAGTAAGGAAGGCATTAAAGGTGGAGAGAAATGTACAAAAGAAGCAGGATTCACTGGAAAAAGGTGCTGAAAATGGAAAAAAGATGAGCAAGAAAAGCCAACCGGGAAGAAGCATGAATGACCTACTGTAGTGTAAGAGATAGAGACTATAGAAAGGGAAATTATAAAAAAAATAATAGCCGTATAAGAAGAAGAGAAATGGGAGAATTAGACCAATGCTGGAAAAAATTATGATTCAGGTAATATTCACAACCAGCATTCTGACGAATGATCCTTCATCAGCCCTTTGCATGCTCTTCAAAATAGAAACAGAGTACTACAGGCTTTTGTAAAGGTACTTTTTCTCAAACTCAGGGGTGGACAAATCAGTTACCCTGTTTCTGTTGCGAACAAATGTGTCCAGCCTACAGTTCACTTTGTTTTTAATCTATCACAGCTTGGAGGACAAGCAACTTAAGTAGGCTGTTAAAATTCTGGTCACTAGCATTGTCTTCTTTTATCGACAAACCAGAGACCAAACTCTGCTAAACAATACTTCCTTGAGTACAAGAGTATGCACTTACTGTAACTAGATAAATAACTTGTCAAACATGTACAAGTATTTGTGTTACATTAGTGGAATAATTGGCACAGGACAGTACGACGGGGTAAAAGCTTTCGAGATTAGCTCTGTTTTACAAGCTCAGTTTCTTCCCCTCAGATGCCTTAAAACCTGGCACTAGAATTTGCTATTGACGGTCTGGTCTCTGAGGATGAATTCTCGATGCACAATGCCGCAAATGTCTAAAAGGACAATGAGCAGTCACTTGGTCAAGCTGCGGACCTGCCTTGGCTTTTTCGGTCATGAAGATGATGGGCTCTTCACTGTGAAGACTGTTGCTTCGTCTCATGGTCATACCCATACAGACAAGTTTCATCTCTGGTAATGAGGGGCGGGTCATCCACGGCACGCTGACTGAGTTCTTGGCAGACTTTAGCTCCTG
This sequence comes from Clarias laeviceps, assembly GCA_030014305.1. NCBI lineage: Eukaryota > Metazoa > Chordata > Actinopteri > Siluriformes > Clariidae > Clarias > Clarias laeviceps. Next base: position 9,071,071 of record JAQMYJ010000003.1, on the reverse strand, counting down.
GGTCAGCAGCCTGGGGACAAACTTGGCAGCAACACCGCGCATATTTAAATCACACGTAAGGATTGTCTGGGCTGTTCCATATGACACGCTGCCAATGGCAGGAACGTTGCGGATTGTTCTCTGACGATCATCATGCACAAAGTTGCCAAATGAGTTCAACATTTTCAGAGTTTGAGCTCGTTGAAGGTCTTCCTGATCTTTCTTCGTCCTCCACTGATGTTCTTCCTCTCTTGAAGAGCGCATGCCACTCAAAACACCTCCAACAACTCATTGCAGCTTTGCAGTAAACTTGCTGAATCCTGTCAAACTTCTCTTCAGTTTCAAACAGAATTTCACATTTGCTCTTACTTCTAACTTGCTGTCCATAAAATAGCAGACGGCTAACGTGGTCAGAATAGCATCAGCTGCTTAGCTCCAGATGTACACAGGACGAGGTCTTTTGGCACACTGACTCATGAAGTTCGGTGCTCCCTGTGACTGTGTGTGCAACCTGGTGCTGCCATCTTTTGGTGTATTACAAAACTGTCTCGAAATGTTTTGATAACTGGTCAATAAAGAGTTTTTTAGCTCACTACTTCTGGGTTACTTACTATAAAGATAAAATATATTTGATCACGGCAAAATCTTTCCATTCTAAGCAGCTGTGTTTCTCTTTAAATACTCTTTGTATTCCCTGTTGATTACTGTTCTTTCATGTTTCAGCATTGTCTACTGCAATTTACGACTTTTGCTTGGGTGTTTTGCTTTGTGTTTTCGCTCTGTTAATCATCAATTTGCTGTTAAGCATCAACACTGTCCATAAGTACATTATTCTAGCTATGATATTCTAGCTCTATTTTGGTAATGTTGCTAGCTAGCAACCTAGCATAAAGCTAACTTCTTTCCATTGTAATTTTTTTGTTTACAGGACCTAATGGCAAATCCAGATTTCTTACACATATAAATTTGAATAATTCTAATTGCACATGTTCAAGAAGTTCCTCTGCCAGAATCATACAAAGTGACTATCTACAACATTACTGACAGAAGGCATATCCAATCACAAACAAGCATTCCAGATCTGAAGTCAGTTTTCCCAGCAACTTTATACACTTTTAATTGTAATGAATAACGCATTGTGTTCTATCATGTGCTACACATACGAATCAGCCATAACATTACAATGCAAAACTTCATGCCCAGTATTGTGTGGATTCCCCATGTGCCACCTGGGAAGCTCTGGCCCCTCGGGACATGACTCCACAAGACCTCTGGCACCAGGATGTTGACCTTTGCGTGCTGTGGGTTGCGGCGTGTCCCATGGCTCCTGGATCCGATTGTGACTTGGGGAGTTTGGAAGCTGGGTTGGTGAATTTGGGCTCTTTGCCTGTTGGGCCCCGTGTGTGGCAGGCTGTGGTGCACCGGGTGTTCTGGCACCTTTCTATCATGGCCAAACATTGACTTTTTTTGTTTTTTTTACATTGGGTGCATTAGCTTTTCTGTGGAATCAGACCTGACAATCTGGCCTTTGCTCTCCACAAGCATAAATGAGCCTTGTGTGCACATGATCCTCTAACCAGTTTCCTGGTATTTAATTGATAATCAATGTTACAGTAGTGTTAATATCTATGGGGTTTTAGTGTTATACTATTATACCGTTAAGAAAAAGAATGAAATATCCCAGGTGTTAAGATATAAATTCAGGATATTTGCCTTCTTTTTGGTAATTTCAGCAAGTAAACATGTTATGAACATACTGAATGCATACTTACAGTATCTTTGTACTAGGAAATTTCTTTAAAACATATTATTAACTGCGCTTTTTTTAGGGAAAAAAAAACTTTGAAGCATTCAATTGCTCAGTGAATTAGACAAATTTAGAATTTGTCCAGTCTACTCATGATGCATGTGTTGTAATTAACCCGCTGACATCGTGTCAGTATACTTTTCTCTCACAAACATTCTTCATCCTTAATCTATTCTAGTTTTGCTTGTCTTATTTGAAATAAGCTAAAACAATGAAACTAGCAAAACTTTCGACTAATACAATGCAAAAATTTCAAGCATCAAATTAACGGTTATAAATAAATTACGGACATACAGCTTTCTTAAAAATGTTTGTACCATTCAAATGTTTCACTGCGAAAGTCACAATACTGTGTTTGAAGTCTTCTGTAAATGGCAATCAGTTTTATGCCTTTATTCATGAAAATTTCATCACAAGTCCCGGCTTGACTTGAACACCCCTCATATAATGGAAAATAGAAATATTCAAGATATTTTTTATAGATTTGTTTCACATAACTAATATGTTAGCACGTGGCTCCAATTGATCAATTCAGATATCAGAGTTAAGTTAGTAATATATACAGTATATATACATACTTTTATTAGGAAAAAAATCTTTTAAAGTGAACTGTTTTTGGAAACTGACCGAAGTGAAGACTTCTGTTGTCTGCTGGATAGTGGCAATCTTGTTCCAATTCCACTTCTCGAACAGGTGCACGCGGGTAGGGTTATGCAGTGTGGCAGAGGGATGTGTGCGGAAAAATGTTGGGAAACGTTGCCTGTTGGACAGCGCTGGAGAGCTGGAGCCATAGGAGAACTGTACAACAATAAAAAATAAAAAAATACACTGGTTAGAGCATTGTATGGATACAGTAGGTTTCAGGACTGCAACGTTACAGCCATTTTCCTCTTCAGTAAGCACTTTATCCTGGTCTGGGTCACAGCGAATCAAAAGCCTATCCTGAAAATATTGGACACAAGGCAGGTGACTTCCTGTAATAAAGCCCCACGCAATACAATCATTTATACCTACTGGCAATTTAGCAAAGTTATTGTCCCTACATAGTCATGGAGGAAAACCACACAAGTCCAGGATCAATTCAGCTACCCAGAAACTGTGCGGCAGCGCTCTTTCAACAAATTGTAAGAGTGGATTAATGTCAACCCAGTGTGACCAGATGTTTTCTCATGCATTAATAAATAATTCATTGTATGTCTACATACTAGACACAGGACGCATAATTATATTCCATGGAGAACTGTAACTAAGTTGTGAGTTTTAAAAGTCAATGTATCAGCAGCAGAAAAAGCGAGACACTGTGCTGTCACTGTGTCATCTACTCTCTGAATAATGCATGGGCCAAACTTCCATTGATAAAAATGCGACTATCTCATTGAACCTAATGCCTTAATAAATAATTCACCGTGTGACTTCATTGCTTAGCATACTGTACACTGATACTCGCTAACCGCTGCATGCCGGTTTGACGTTAATTATATTTCATGCGAAACTGTAAATGAGTTAAGCATTTGAAAAGTCAACATATCAGCAAGCAAAGAAGCTGAGACGGCGCTGTCACCTGGATGCCTCGGATGACTTGCTTTCATGTTGCCTCGGCTTAACTTTTGCTGATAAAAATGTGACAAACTAATTCACTCAGGAGAAATCTGCAGCAATGTAATGTATATGTGACATCCTTAAAATCTGCAAGGATGTGAAGCATTAATGAGAAAAGTCATGGCATATTTCTATGATGCACCACCAAAGCAGATTTAAGGAAATTGCTTGAAAGTGACTTACTAATTCAAAACTCAGTGGGTGCCCATTGACAGAAAGCAATTAATTTTAAGTTAATCTCTTTCCCCGGTTTGTGACAGATTCTCCTTCTCTCCTACATGCTCTTCAATTCAGTCTTCAACTTTCTCTGGTTGTTCTCTCCTTGATTTTGCCCCCCACCCCACCCCCTCCACAGAGTAAAGACATGGAAGTAAGAAATGAACCGTCTCCATGTGTCCACCAGTACTAGACCAATAAACTTTTTTTTTTTTTTTTTACCTTTTAATATGCATTGACGGTGTTATAATTGATCTAAATATTATTACCACATTTACAACACTAACAGAAATATACAACGCAGCTTACACAAATACAGCCCAAGAATTTCATTACTAGATGGCTAGTTGATCCCTTATAAATTCAGCTCCAGATTCATAGTCTAATCTATTTTTACATGAGGCTTAGCATAGGTTTGGAACAACAGAGCTTGCAAAGAGAAACACACCACTATGAGGTTCCACATGCGAGCTGCTTCAGCCACCAGTGTAGAAACAGAGCTGCATCCTGGCATCAGGACGATTTTTATTGGCTCGGTGTAAAGGAGGTCGTACAGCAGCTTCGTGGCTTCCCCTGGGTCACACTGAGACAGAAACAAAGACACAATGTAAACAATGCAAAAAACAGGCAATGCAAAAACCCCTTTGTAATTCGTTACAAATTTGGGGTGTTTATTTGAGATATTATCATTTTTGTATCATTTGCATAATACGATTTATATAAAAAAGTAACAGAGGAGGGGTTTTAGTGGTTATAGCGAGTTTAAACTAAATGTGGCCACAGCTCACTTACACACTGTTTAGTTTGTGGTCAAGATGACTTCCTGTATGCCTGGAGTCGAGCACAGTTTAGTGATTACACACTATGTTTTTAATAAATTTGAAAATGGGTTGTCTAAGAGAGGCAAACTGTAGTTAAACTAAACTAAAATGATTACACACTTTCACACAAAGCCTTTCAAAAGCTGGAAAGTGCAGACGTCATTTGTATTTGCATACAGTACTGTGCTTGAGCCGTCCCTCATTTCTTCATATTTTACTTCCAAAGAGTCAGACCTTCTTGTATTTTTTTATGTAGTCTCGAGGAAGAGTTCTCCAGGCTCCCTGAAGGATTTTTTGGCTCTCATTTCCAGTGTAGTCCCTGTACCTGACCAGTTTCAGAGGAATGTTTCACTATGCATTAAGCCACATACTGTAGTGACCTACTATGAGTCATGAGACATTTTTTTATATTTCTAATGTAGTCTTGAGGAATAGTTTTCCAACCAGGAAGGACTTTTTGGCTCTCATGTTTAGCAAGTCTATGACCGGATTCAAAAGAAATGTTTGTTAAGCCACACAGAAACCTATGAATAATTCAAGCATTAAAAAAACATCTAACTTAAGGCATGAACCAGTGAGAAACAGGTGCAGATGATGACAAATGATCAGTATTCTGGTGATGCTGAATGCTGAGAGGTTGGAACTGATGAGAGGGGAAATGAGGTTGCTGATGTGGTTGTTACATAAACAACCAATTTTAAAATTGTATTTTTTGGCATTTTGTAGCCTGTTGCAGGTATTTTTTTTTGTTCCTGCCTTTTTTAAATTAATCCGCATAATTTGATTACATTTAACATGAAGAAATGAGGGGTGGCCCAAGACTTGTGCACTATAGTCAGAAAGCCGCTGGGGTTCAGTGTGGGGTTTTTAACTACTGGTAATAAAAGAACAAGGGAGGGTTATTAAACAGGTATGACAGTACAACATGTCTCTCCTGTTCAAAAACTAATGACACCAAGCTTTAACAAAGAGGATAATACTGCTAATATATATTTTTATAATCAATGATTCTCGGTCAATAAAATAATTAAATGACTTCAGTTCACCACCTCAATAATGAGACACATACAGTAATTGTCATGCACACTCGGTCCGCGGCCGGCACTAGGACCCGGAAGTAATGCGGTCGTGAACCCGGAAGTATAAAAAGGTAAACAAACCATAGTACATCGCTCAGTCATTGAGTTTCGCCCATGCCACGTCGGAA
>JAQMYJ010000003.1:9046991-9057645 GCA_030014305.1 Clarias laeviceps | reverse complement strand
CCCCCAAAAAAAAAAAAAAAATCGACCCTGGAGGTGCAAGGCCACAATGCTAACCACAAATCACTGTGCCGTGTATTTTTGGTTATTATTACTATCATTGCTATTATTATTGAACTTGACTTAATGCAATTACACCTTACTGGTCATTACAGTTTTTTGCACTCATCGAAGATCTTATACTGTCTATTGTGTAAAAGCAAGCTTCTTACATGCTTCTTACTTCCTACTGTAAATTACTGTTATTTGCACTACTTAACACATGGGATGCACACTATGGTTACTTGCACTATCTTGCACACTCACTTTATGTACACTTCGTGTAGATGTTACTGTACATACTCAGAACTGTGTATTGTACTGTGTACGTAACTGTGTACTGTGTATATGTTGGTTTGTACACAAACAGCTAGAATCAAATTCCTTGTGTGCCAACGTACTTGGTGAATAAAACCAGATTCTGATTCCGATTCTGATTATTATTATTATTATTATTGCCATGTTTGTACAGGAAAGCATTTAGAAATTAGAAATGTGTGTATACAGAACACTTCAACAGCTGCAACCTTACAGATTGCAAATGAGAAGTTGACGGATGCATCATGTTGGGGGAAACAAACAGACTCTACTATTCCTTTCTTTCATGGAAAACTGTGGGTGACGGCTGTATCCTCATGGATCTTCAGCAATAGTTTTTTTGTTTGTTTGTTTGTTTGTTTGTTTTTTGCTGGGCCATATGGTTGAGGTTACTCGTGTTTGTCCCATCCAGTTTTAGTTAATGTGTAATCGCACAAGTGATTTAGATTTACATTAGGCATTTGTCCGACACTCTTATCCAGAGGGACTTACAGTACAGCACAAAAGTGCTTTGGAGTTTGTCATTGGATAGATCTTTACACTGGGTTACTGGATTACTAAACATCAGTAAGTAAAACAGAGATTAGATTCAAAAGAATTCTCAAGCATTTCCAATCTAATCTCTATTTAAAAAAATAATAATAAAAAAGAAATTGTTTGACTGATTGTACTCATAGTTTGTCACCCAAATCTGGAATGTTATGCAGTGATGCAGTGATGATGGACAGAGTGAAAAGAGTTATTGTCTCACATTACAAATAAACACTTGAATTATTAAAAAAATAATAATAAATTGCTATTTAAAAGTGCAATCATTTTCTTTTTCTTTCCTTACCATGCTGTCGTAATAGATGAGTTCGAGCTCGTAGTCGGGCAGGATGTCCGTGCGGTTGTTGACGAGCTCCAGTGCCATCTGCGCGGCGGGAAGACATGCCTGTCCCCCCGGCCAGCCTCCGCTCATGGGGAACAGCGCGCCGATGTACAGCTTCTTCTTCCCTGCAACCGCACACGGCCAGGAGAGCAGCAATGTAAAGCAACACAGCGCAATGCTCAAGCACAGGCTCCTGAAATCACGCGGGAGCTCCATGGATGCTACCGAACTGTTAGAGACGAACGCGTCAAAGCTCCAAGCGTTTAAACTCGAAGGCAAACTGACAGAAAGCGGTCCGTGCGCGTCAGCGCGAGCTCGGAGCGCTGCACGGGCATGTGCGCGCGCCGCACCGCGTCTTACCGCGTCCTGACATGATCGACTGCTATCGTAACTCTAATATGCATGGACGTCGAAGGCAAGTTGTCACCATGCGACAGCTCGAGCGCTTAAACAACCCAAACCAACACGTGCATCACTACAGAGAACTATCACTACACGTCACCCAGGTCCAATCAGAGGCAGACTCGTGCAACATTAGATTATTTCCCAAAGCAGTAAATCACTAACGCTGTCTAATCTAAATCTGCTAGTCAGAGTGTGAACAGCGTCTTACTACACTAGCGTGCTATTTAGATCAGAGGTCTGATTATTCAAAATGTTGCAAAAAGAAATAATAATGCATGCAAGTCTAATCCTTTAATCCGCTGGAAACGAAGATGAAAAAGAAAAAAACAGCAAGCTCCAAGCAGCACTGGAGAAGTACAGCACTGTTGAGGGAGAGCATCGCTATATATATTTACAGAGCGAGAGAGAGAGGGGGGAGAGAGAGAGAGAGAGAGAGAGGTGCACACTGAGTTCAAATTTCAGGTCATATTGTCCCCTGTCTTATCAAATTCATTAAGGCTTTTGGCAGCATGATTTGAGGCACTTCTCGTCCGTCCGGGTTCGATTCAGGTCTGTGTGCATGGAGTTTATATGTTCTCCCCGTGCTTAGTGTGTTTCCTCTGGATACTCCGGTTTTCTCCAACAGTCCAAAGATATACAGATTAGGCTAATCGGCCTTACAAAATTGCCCACGGTGTGTGAATGCGTGTGTGTGAATGTTGACCAGAGGTCCTAACATGGCTAAAAATTGGGAACAAATACAATGATAATCACTGGCCTCCACAGTCCCTAGTTGGCCTACAGAGGTACTGTACCTAGATGGATGGATGGATGGATGGTTTTACACATGGTGAATTATTTCTTACTAAAAATCTTTATATTGAAATAATTATCATGTTCTTGCCAATTCACTCACTTCCAGTAATCACATTATCCTGATCTGGATCCTATCCCAGGATAGGATCCATTGAATATGAGGCAAGACGGACACCAGTCCAATACAGGGCACCATGCATGTGCATTCGCTTATAGCTAAGTGAAGCTGAATTTTCTGGCATGTTATTTTGAGATGGAAGGAAACCAGAGAACTCAGAAGAAGAAACTTATGGAAAACTTGAAGAGAGATTTCACACAAGCTCAGGATCAAACCTGGATCTGTGAGGTGGGAACACTACCCACTGTGCCACCGTGCAAGTGTGTGCTGCCTTGTTAAAATATGCAAGCTGAGATCATTATGTACAAAAATCCAAAAGTTTGGATTATACTCTTGTGCCAGAAAAGCAGTGTACAGTGTGCAGCTAATATTTACACATGGTAAAGTCTAAACGTTGTCATGAAAGTTGGATTTTAAGCATAAATGTATTAAGTAGCATTTTTCAATTAACACGCAGAATGGCTTTGTTAAAAAAAAAGGTAATTTGTGTAGCAGATATTTCAACAAAAAATTTATTAAATCGCTATGTTTCACTATTAGCTTCTAAAGAAATAATAATGCATGCAGAGTCCAAGCTTTTCAACATATTTGCAATATTTTATCAGTTATAATAAGAAATCTAACATAAAATAAGAGACAATAATCTTAATATTGAATATCCAGAAACTTGGCTCAACCCTGACATCACTACATACAGTACTAATCACTACTTCTAATTAATGGGGGGAAAAGTCAATGAAAGATGTTAAAACAAAGCCAAAAAAGTTACATTTGAATAAAAACAAAAATGCCTTTGATGCCTTTGAACATCATTTCACACATGCCAAATTGATATGCAAGTCATTCAGGTTTATTTTTTTTCCCTTTAATGTATTTGTTTGTCCTCAAAAAGGGTTGTTCATCATTCAAACCTTGTACAAGTTCAACATCATTAATACTCAAATAAATGTAATATTAACAAAACTTTCTATACCGCTTATCATATACAGAGTTACAGGAAGCCTGGACTGTATATGGGGTGGAACTGTATCACCTCCTGGATGCGAATGCTGATCCATCGCAGGGCACACAAGCACATACTCACTCACACACTCATTTACACAAACTATGGGCAATTTGTAAACTGCATGTTTTGCATGTTTGTGGGAGGAAACCGGAGTACCCAGAGGAAACCCAGAGGGAACACACACTCCACTCCATGCACATTAACAAAGCTATGAATTATAAAAAAATAATAATACAATTATGATTTTTCCCTAAGTAGTTTTTTAACTACAGTAGGTCCCAAAACGGTGCCATGTTACACCTACTGTCAAAAAAACAAGTTGAATAGATCACTAAGCTTACAAAACCACACATCACCAACCATCTATTTACTTTTATTGCATAAGGCTATTGCTTATTTATTTATTGATTATATACCGTTTACCTTATTCTTCATTACATTTTAATAATAACCCCAGGACATGTATGCCTTAGAATCCACTGATGCAATTCTGTTTATGCATTTTAAAAATCTACATAATTAATCTAATGTATGCAGAAGAAGATAAATACACCAGACACACAATACCTAGATGCACTCACTGGTTCCTAATAAAAAGAATTAATTAATCACCGGAGAATTTACTGTAGACAGCTTGGACATGTGTGCAAAATACAGTAAATACTGTACTGTATTTTTGCACAATCCATAGGTTACTGTATCTTGTGGAAACATAAAGATCTCATTTGTGTTATATGCAACCTTAGAACAGTTTGAATATTTCAGTTCAGAAAGTTCTGAGGAATATTGCATAACCAGTCAATACCACCTTTTTCCCTTGCATTTCACCTCTCTCTCTCACACACACTCCCTCTCTTTCTCTCTCTCTGTCGAACACAACCAAGCTTACTCAGATAAACAATCAATCTCTCATGCCATTAACAGCGGCACCTCACAGCATGCTCCTCTCCCATAAATCAAGTAGCAGCCTACATGATCTATGTCAAATAACTGATATTGACGGAATAATGTAGGCGCATTTTCCACTGGGTTTTGTGGTCATGCCTTAAAGCCACTACAACATAAATCCACTGAAACACTGAATGCGTTTTCTTTCTTTTTTTCGCTCAGGCTTGTGGGACAGAATTGCTGCTCGGTCAGGTATTATAGGTGACAGACACCTGCCAACATTAGTGCACCACAGAAAACCAACTACCTGCAAGCGTATCAATATTACAGGATATTATGACACATGAAATCCACTGATATAACACACACACACACAATGTCAGACTACAATAAGTGTCGTGCAAACTGACAGATTGAGATTCCTCTAGTGCAAGTGCGATTGCCAGCGGCAATTGTAAAATAATTTTTACACCTTCCTCTGTACTTAGAAAGAAACTGAAAAAAAAAAAAAATGTTTACTCAAAACTTATTTATAATTGAAGTCTCTGTGTAAAGGAGTAGAAAAACATTTACTACATAGAACACATTAACTCGAGGGTTTATCAAACATTTTGTGGCCAATAATATTAAATCACATGACTCCCTCAGCGCAGACTTTTTTGCAAAAATATTATAATAATATGTGTAGAGTAATATACGAGGGGCGTTCAAGTCAAACCGGGACTCATTTTTAAATTTCTCGTGAATGAAGGTGTAAAACTGATTTACATTTACAGAAGACTTCAATCACAGTACGGTAGTAAAATGTTTAAACAGCGCAAACGTTTTTAAAAAATCCATATGTCCGTGAATGACGATTCCACTGCAATGTTCCCATGAATATTCAGCATGTGGAACGTTTGTTCCTTGAAAATAGATGGATAACCTGGCACCAACTTGTGGAAGAGATGCATCTGTCCATGGGAACTGTACACACAGTCATTAACCAATATCACATGCACATTACAGGAACTCAGCTGGGAGTTATTGCCACATCCCCTGTATAGTCCTGACCTCTCTCCAAGCCATTTCCAGATGTTTGGACCATTAAAGGAGTTCCTGGAGGACTGAGTTTAAGACATGAATCAAGCAGTCTGATCATAGCTCTGGCCTACTGAGAAAACTTTATACCTTGATGATGTCCAAGCACTTGTGATATGCTGGGATATGTGCATTAGTGTAGCAGGGGAATTATGTACATGTACAACATGTTCTGTTATTCTGCACAATCAAAAGTCCCGGTTTGACTTGAACGCCCCGTCACTTCCCACTGGCCAGATCCAAGGGACAACAATTTTATGCCAACTTATTTTTGAGTTTTTGTTTTGACATTTGGTTTAAACAGTAACAGTTTTAAAAAAAATAGTAGCTTCCGTAATGCTGAGTTGTGGTTTCACAGATCCCTGGACACCAATTTGAGAACCACCCGCACTCACTTTCAGTAACAGCTTTATCCTGATCAGGCTCATGATGAATCCGGAGCTTATCTTGGGAGAACTAGGTACAAGGCAGAAATAAATCCCTGGACAGAAAGCCAATCCATCACATCGCCCCATCACACACACATTCACACGTGCATTTACACCTAGGGGCAATTTATCTCAATCCACCTACTAGTGTGCTTTTAGGAGGTGGGAGGAAACTGAAAAACATGAGACAGGGAGTACAGAACATCACATTTTAGCTTTAGGTCGAACCGGGGACTCTGAGCTGTGAGGCAGAACAGCTATTCACTGCTTTAATGGATTCTGCCGTCAAATGTATTTGTAAATTAGGTTGTAATCCTGTATAGTTAATCCTTTAAATAAATGGGAATACTTTTCAGAATAACTTTCTAAAAGTACATAAGAACTGTTTTTTGGGTAATACAGTGAGGTAGTGGTTAGCACTGTGGCCTGTGCACGTCGAGGGTTCAATTGCCGTATTAGGTCCGTGTGTGTGGAGTTTGTATGATCTCCCTGTGCTTGGTTTACTCCGGTTTCCTTCCACAGTCCAAAGACATGCAGGTTAAGCTCATTGGCATGAATTGCCCTACGATGGATTGGCACCCTGTCCATGGTGTACCCCACCTTGTGCCCAAAGTCTTGATGGCTTAAGAGTGTTTTTTTTTTATATTTAAAAATATAAATGCATATGTAACATACAAAGAATATTCTACTATATAGTGACAATAACGTATGCAAATCTTTCATTATAATTACACAGAAATCATACAGATGCTACAGATGCAATAGACAGAGATTAGGTTCAACCTGTTTATTTAGGTTTGGCTATCAATTAGTTTTTTATTAAAATCCAATAAGAGTATGGCTTTTAATTACAGGATTCACATCTCATATCCAATCCTATAGGATTCTGTCATCTGACTCTTATTAGCACACACAAGAGAGCATGAGGTACACTGTGACTGCTTTGCCTTCAGGAACACAAACAGGGGGGCTGCCCTTTAAAGGTGACCGTAGCCCTTCCTGATCTCCTACAGTGACATTTGGTGCATCTCTCTCTCTCTCTCTCTCTCTCTCTCTCTCTCAGTCTAGTCACTCTCTCACTTGAATTCCCACTCTCCATGTGTCGGAGCTTAATTCCAATTTCTCCACATGCCAGTCATGAATTATTTACTCCTGATCTTTAGTTGGTATTTAATGAAAGAACACCAAGTGACATCTACCATGAAGCTAGATAATTACTAAGAGCTAAGAGATCTCACTGTGCCCAACATGCCTATCTACGTTCATGCAGTCAGCTCCCCAATTATAGGCAGCATTTATAAAAATAAGAAAAACAGGTGGTATAATATAAATATCAAACACAATCACAGAACATTTCCACTCACGCAACTGGAAACACCTACATTTTCACTTACAAAAAATTTCCAAGGTAGACGTGTCGCCTGCCCACTGTACAAGCTACATCTAAAAATGAAAAAGCTAGTGTATAGTGTAGGCTATAATGGTTTGGTCAAACACCAATGAATGGTTTAGGATAGAAGAAAAGTGTGACATTGATGTATGATGGACGAGGACTCAATCCTTATGTGTCGTCTACCAGTAACATCCTTTTCTCAAGGCTTCAATTTATCTACAATTTTAGCAGCTACTTTTATGAAAAGCAAATCCATCAATTAAACTATATGGTCGAAAGTATGTGGACACCTGCCGTTGAGACCCATCCACAAATCGCTGCCAGTACACTAGCGTATAGGATGTCTTTGTATAAGATTACTTTTTCCCTTTACTGGAAATAAGAGGCCCAAGGCTGTTCCAGCATGACATGCCACCGTAAAACAAAGCTAGATTTATACGGACATGGTTGCCAAGGTTGGTGTGAGAAAACTTGGGTGTCCTAACCAGAATCAATAGTGTACTTCGTTGAGGATTTAGCCCTCATACCAGTACAGTAACTGGACCATTATTATTTTAATTATAGTGTATATCACAAGACAATTTAATTCTTAAATGATTTTATTATAACAGCATTTCAGACAGGAGTTTGAATATGTAGAATATGATATGTTTTCTATAATAACAAATCAGTCATAGAGACCTTTATGGTGGACTTTACTTAAGACTCATAATAAATAGTTTAATAAAAATTTATTTGATGTTAAATATGGTGACATTTTCCTTGAAGGACCTGCAGAAAAACCTGCTTTTAGGTATTTTTTAGGCAGAAATCTTGTTATTCCATAATTTCTAAAGGCAGCTTTGATTTTAGCATTTCTTTACACGTGCAGCCGACTTTGGTACTATACTCTATAAAAGTGTCTGCACTCAGTCAGTAAGTCTTCAGGACAGAAGCCTTTGCACTATCCAGGTACTTACTAACATGCCAAGCTGCATCTTATTTAAGTCAAGAGAGAGGTGAAAGTAGAGTGGTCAATATTTGGTAACTGTGGTTATAGCTATAGTACTATATTAAAAGGGATAACAGAAAGTAACTTGCCTCACAGAAATTCCTTTGTATTAATTAATTAGTGCTGATACAGAGTGTAACAGCACTGTTATATTTAACGATACAATTATCAGCAATAATATTATAACCACCCACCTAATATTGAGTATGTCCCCTCTATGCCACCAAAACAGTATTGATCTGTTTTGACACCTTTCTTTTTGGACCAGCATGAACCTTTTCCTCAATTTGAGCTACAGTAGCTCTTCTATTGTATCAGACCTACACAGGCCAGCCTTCACTCCCCATGTGCTTCAGTGAGCCTTGGTCACCCATAACTATGTTGCCAATTCAACGGTTTTACTTCTTTGGATCACTTTTGGTATGTCCTGACCACTGCAGCCTGGAAACATCCCACAAGTCCTGCCGTTTTGGAATTACTCTGACCCAGTTGTCTAGTCATCACAATTTCCCCCTTCTTACAGTAAGTACATTTATTTTCAATATCATATTGCAAAGGTGGCTGGAACTGGGTGGGATATATTAGGCAGCGAGTGAAACTTTTTTCCTGAGGTTGATGTGTTGGAAGCAGAAAAAATGAGCAAGCATAAGGATTTGGCTAGAGAACTGGGTCAGAGCGACTCCAAAACTGCATGTCTTCTGAGACATTCCTGGTCTGCACTTGTCCAAAAAGTACCAAAAAGTAATCCTAGGAAGGAAAACCGATGACAGGGTTATGGGTGACCAAGGCCCACTGATGCACATGGAGAGTAAAGGCTGGACCATTTAGTCCAATCCAATATAAGTGCTAGTGGAGATCAAATTGATGAAAAGGTTAATGCTGGTTGTGACAGAAAGGTGTCAGAACACACAGTGCATCACTGTTATGGTCGCAAAAGGGGGGACCTACTGTACTTAATACAGTATTAGGCAGGTGGTAGTAATGCTATGGTTAATCAGTGTATGTATAACTCCTCTTCACAGGCATTTTAATAATCGTCACCCCCTGAACAAGGACACTATTTAGTGTGTGAAACAAGGGACATTAGCTATCTATTTAGCTACACTATTTGGGATTCAACCCCTTAACAGTTAGTTATCATTCTAAAGTGGAATAAGTGGAAATATAAAGTAAATGTCATACTTTTCTCAGGACTGTCGATCACCTGCATGGTTTATTCCCCTCACCTTTTACCTACATACAGTCGTACGTGTAAGAATAATTAATTACATTAACTGCTGGTCGCTAACTGTCGCGGTTAGTTAGCTCCGGCAGCTGTGGAAGGATATGTGTTGGTGAAGCAAAATAACTAGTTAAATAAAAAATTAAAAAACTAATCATAATCCGTAGATAATAAATGCCATTGGTAGAACTATTGTATAAAAGCAATATCACACTCAAGGTCCTGCTGTGCACTCAATATCATACCCTCGTGGCTACGATCGCATCACAGCCGTGCTCATATTAAGTACAACAGCACTTCTTCTCGTGTGAATTTGTTCAAATAGACTACATATTCCTGGTATAGTCCATTAATAATTTAATAAATTAAACATTGCAATTGTTGGCAAATTGTTGCGGTATAAGAGTAAATAAAACATTTCCAGCAGTACTGATCTACTGTAAGATTAGAATTGACTTCAGGAAGCATCACGCCACCTCGCTCTCGGTTATTCTCCTATGACAGGAAGCTCTGTGGTGTTTTATGTCTTACACTCCTGTATATATCCATTGGGTAGCGTTATCTACAAACAACATTAAACAACATCTGAATAAAAAATGAGCTTTTTGTGAGGACATATAGGCTTTAATGTAAATCTACAGCGCGCTGACACATTTTTCAACTTTCGATGATTACTAGTGACTTTTCCTTGACACTACTATAATTTTGATTAGATGAAAATGCAGCAGCTAGAATTTCATGGCAATCATTTTGATGATCCTATTAACCCAATACTGTCAATACTAACCACTATTTTGGTTTAACTGTTTCATTTGGATTCTAAATCAACTTTTAAATAGTTTTAAAAGCTTCATTGCAAACTGTTTTTATTTTTATTTTAAATGAAATTTTAAAGTTTTATTGCTATTATTCTCTATTTTTTATGATTATTTTCTTCTCTTTTATGTAAAGCACTTTGAATTACCATTGTGTATGAAATGCTATACAATTTGTACAATTCATTAAAAAACAGCTACTGAATTATACAGTGGGGCAAAAAAGTATTTAGTCAGCCACCAATTGTGCAAGTTCTCCCACTTTAAAAGATGAGAGAGGCCTGTAAT
>JAQMYJ010000003.1:9023000-9042427 GCA_030014305.1 Clarias laeviceps | reverse complement strand
TTTTCCATTGCAGAAAATAAAAACTCCTTTGTGATTCCTCATGCATGTTGTTTTAGTCAAGACCTTTATAATTATTCACCCATCATCACTCAGCGAAGTTTGGCCCATAATCTGTTACCTACTAATACCCCAATCTCACCAATCGGTTTCGTGCGGTGGCCGTAAGTTCGGTTCATCATGATTCACCGCGAGTTTTGGCGCTGTGATTATGTTTCCATCTTTGATGATGGTGAGATAGGGGTATAACAGCAGGAGTAACAGAGGGGGCAGGGCTTGTAGGACGACTTTCACACACACTAACAGATTGGGAATGACTGCTGTCTGGCTCACAGATTACATAATTTTTCTGAATAACGGGTTACATTATTGAAACTAAATAACTGAGTACTTAAATGGCAGACCTAGCCCGTTAGATTACTCGTTACATCAAAAAAGTAATCCAAGTACTCTAACTTTGTAACGCGTTACACCCAACACATCGGGACAGGGTGTCAAAACATTGCAGGGCAACAACACACACAGTATGTGGAATTTAGGAATGCCAATTATCCTAAAAGACTGCATGTCTTTGAACCGACCAAGCACGGGGAGAACATGCAAACTCCATGCACACAGGCCCCGAGGCACAACTCGAACCCTCAACCCGGCACTGCGAGGCTACAGTGCTAACCACCACGCCGCCCTATTAAAATAGCTTTTTTCTAAATATCCATTTGTGACATTTCCTCACACCTGTGTAAAACATTCGCACAGTACTACAGTATGTGTGCTATATAGCACCAGTCAAAAGATAAAAACACAGAGCATTAGGTAATTAAAAAACAACAGCAAAACAAGTCAGTTGTTATTTTAAGACATGAAAGTCAGCTGTTCTGAAGCAGTTCTTGCAAAAACAGTATTGTCAAGAGCATTTCAAGTGCACCATGATGAATCTGGCTCTCATGATGACCATCCCAGGAAAGCAAGACCAAAACTTATCTCTGCTACAGAGGAGAAGTTCATTTAGAGTCAGCAGCCACAAAAATCACCAGTAGCAGATACATCTCAATATCTGTTCAGAGGAGACCATTGCATATTTTGGATGCCTTACAATTGGAATTAGAAGGTGTCCAAACTTGTACTGTATATTGTTAGATCCGCTGTTTTTTATACAATTACTATTTTAGACTGTTTTCAACCAAATTGAAGAATACTGTAGTGTATAGTGCATAGTGGTTAGCTCTGTCACCTTGCACCGACAGGGTCCGGGTTCGATTCCCACCTCGGGTCTGTTTTGCATTTTGCATGTTCTCCATGTGTTTGGTGAGATTCCTCCGGGTCCTCCGGTTTCCTCCCACAGTTCAAAGACATGCACATGAGACAAATTGGCGTTCCCAAATTGCTTGTGTGTGTATGTGTGTGCCCTGGGTTTACCCCACCTGGTACCCTAAGTGTCCTGGGATAGATAGGCTCCAGGCCCCCCACGACCCTGTCTACAAGATAAAGTGGTATGAGTGAGTGAGTGAGTGAGTGAATGAACTTCCAGGTCTTACCTGTATAATTTCTGTCATCTGTTAGCAGGTATGGAGAGAAAAAAACAATGCAAATTAAAGACCTGCAAGGCATTAAAGAGAAACGATTTTATATGTTAAAACCGTGTCTGTCCAGAGGACAAGAATATATTTTGAAAGACTGGACTGTGATATTTTAAAGTGCTTATGCCAGAGCATCTTTTTAGAAGCAGACACTTCATACAAAAAAACAACAACACAACAACGTTGACAGGTGTGTATCAGCTACTGTATGTATATTGCACAGATGTTTCCTTTATACACAAAGGCTGAGCACCACTTGTACAATACACAATAAAACAATCTTGAAAAATGTTTTACTGTACATATTTTTTGTATTTCTGAATTGACAAACTGTGTTTGTACTCATGTTAACCGAAATTAGAAGGAATTAGTTTCTGCCATTTATTGTTCTTTATTGTTTAAGTAGTTATGCATTTATATGTGGCCATTAACACTGATTCCTGTTCTGATATTTAACATGCATTAAAATGCACAATGCACTAATAAACTCTATGACAACTCACAAATACACAGTGGTTTGGGCGAGTCCCAGTTGCCCTGCTTGGTGCAGTGGGAAACGTTTCTCCCCTCCATGAGGAAGCCAGCATGACAGCTGTAATGGAGCACAGTGCCTTCTGCTGGAGGTCCAGGGGGTGGTAGCATTGTCACTCTGCCGTTCTCCAAAGACGTCCATGTTTGGGGACACAGAAACACTGAGGAGGAATAAGAAGGTTTGTTCTCATTACAGATTAGGACTAAATTAACATTAAGGTACTTACTAAAGTCTCTTCCATTTTCAGTTACGCCTTTCTCTGATTTACTTCTGTATGGCTATAAGAATAGTAATGCCCCTTAACTCTTTTGTCAATTAAAGGGTTAGAATTGAAAAAGGGTTGAAAAACATACAACGTTGTATTACTGTGTTTCTGAAGAGTCAAATCTTTGACCTGCATCAAGCAAAGACTAGGGAGATTACTAGCTGAAATGACTGGAATTGTGTTAAAAACTGTGCAATCCATTATCAAAATCTGAAAGGGTGATGCCGAACTATCAGTATAAAATTATGAATGGCCACGCTTTGTGAAGTTGTATTGTAAATTGTGAGCATTTCCATACACACACAATGTGATGATAAGCACAGGATCAGGACTAAACAGATGTGTGGCCACTTGTTAGTCAGACTAATCAGGAAAAAAAAAAAGCTTCAATTTGCTAGAAAGCATAAAGGTCGGACTTTGGAGCGACGGAAAAAGGTCATGTGGTCTGATAAATCCAGACTCTACCAGAACGATGAGTACAGGTTAAGAAGGAAAGAGCATCGAGCGATGCACCCATCATGCATTATGGACACTGTACAACCCCCCGAGGCAGTGTTATGATCCGGGGTTGCTTCGGTTGCTCAGTTCTAGACTCAGCAACGTTACATGGCAATAAAATGAAGCCAACTAATGACCTGAATGTACTGAATGACCAGGTTATCACATCTATGGAGTTTTTCTTCCCTGATGGCACGTGATATTCCAGAACTTAAATTGTGAAAGAGTGGTTCTGTAAGCATGAGGAATCACTTTCACACCCAAACTGGCCACCACAGGATTCCTGACACTAAGCCCACAGAAAACTTAGACTCTTCTCTCATTAATAAAAGATCTCGGACAAAAATGTGTCCAATTCCAGATAGAAATAAACTTTGTGCTGTTGCATAAGGCTGTCAAAACAATGCCATAGCAAATGAACGCTGAAATCAAAGGCAGTCTGATAAAAGATCAGAGTGTGAGACTGTTCTTGTGCCAGGCAGTGCATACTGTATAATGTATAATACCAATACAGTATGCGCAGAAATGGATGTTGTGTTGTACATAACCGAGTATGGTTGAGTATTATTTCCACTCATACGGAAGCGGTTGTGAATGGGGACGAGTTTGAAAAAGGTGGCAGAACAATTCGTTCCCATACTCGTCCCATTACCCCGATATTACACCCCCTTATGGTTACTGGTCGGGAATGTTAAAGGAAAGTGTGAAGTTCGTCCAAGAACTGTGTCTGTATTACGCAAGCAAATCGTCTCCTTATGCAGGAGTCTGCAGCTTTATTCCAGGAATCAGGGTTGAGAATCTGCATGAACGGTATGAAAACTGTCTACAGCGAGGTGCTGCACACACACTTTGAATACTTACAATACACATACTGTGGTAAATCGCCATGCTAATAGTGTGTATGTTAGTTTCTTTCAGGAGAACAACAAGGTAATATTGCTCGTCTTTTCATTTCCGTACTGTAGATTTTTGTGCATACTGTAATACGAATGTACTGATCGCAGTGGGAGACTGAATGCTTACAGCATCTGCTCTGCTGATCCATATCTGTCCATGTGCCATCGGGGAGACACTTCCGCACCTTTGGTCCCATAATGACTCGGTTCCCCCGGCAGATGTATTCAATCTCATAGTCTACAGGCAAAATCTCTACACTGCGAATCTGCAGAGAAAGTGAGATTAGACAAAAGAGGAAGAAATGGGATATGAGATTACTCTCTTTATTATGAGGATGTCTCTCTGGGCTGAGGCAGTTGTGCAGAGCTAATAATACTAAAGCACACATTACCTGCTCCTGAGTCAGTCCTCTGTAACGAATCCCTCCATCTCTAGGAGGCCGAATGATGGCACACCCTGATAAAAACACAGAGAGACAAAGACAGTACAAGAGAGGGAGAATGAAGACAGTGCATACAGAGAAATAACCAAATAAACAACACTCATTATTCATCATGTATTCATTACATACATCTCTTATTAGTTTCAACACTGAATGATAAGGGCTTGTTTTTTTTTTAGGTTTTTATCAGTGTTAGGATTACAGCTATGAGTAATATTTTTTTTTTAATTCTTATCATTTACAATCATAGCAGTTTACTGTACACACTGCAACACTAAATATAAAACACCGCAGATGGGTTGCAGGAATCTTGGAGGGAAAAAAATGCTGGAAAAAAAAAGTAAAACACTGGAAAACCAAAAACACACAGAAACATCAAATAACATGAAAAAAAAAAAACACAGCAAAACAAAAAACAAAAAACATTAAATAACATGCAAAATGTAAAATGCTGCAAAACCAAAACAGAAAAAAAACATCAAAGAACATGCAAAAAGAAAGACACTGCAAAACGAAAAACACACAAAAACATCAAAGAACATGCAAAAAGTAAAACGCTGCAAAACCAAAAACATCAAAAAAACATGCAAAAATTTGAACGCTGGATAACCAAAAACACACAAAAACATCAAAGAACATGCAAAAAGAACAACACTTCAAAATCAAAATTACACAAAAACATCAAAGAACATGCAAAAAGAACAACACTGCAAAAACAAAATTACACAAAACCATCAAAGAACATGCAAAAAGTAAAACAGTGCAAAACCACCAGACAAAACTAAAAACACATTAAAAAGTCGAAGCAAATGCAAAAAGAAAAACAATTCCTGAGGAAACTGGCTACACTGGAAATCCTCCAGGATGGCAGAAGGAGCGATGAGCTTAATTTGACTTAACTGTTACATGAACCAGGAAGGACAAGTGAACGCAAAGTTAATCCGTGTTTCCAAATAGTAAATGAACAGCAGTAATTGGTTATTTTAAAGTTATTAGAATCACTGCGACGTGCATTATTACAGAAACAGAATCAAGTTGCATAATATATTTTAGCAGCAATTAATTTAACCATAGTCAGTTATATAATTAAGTAATTATTTTTCTCCGGGAAAAAAAAAATCCCATTAAGCCAATTGTATTTTAAAAGAGGGTTTGTGAATAATTCAGAGCTGTTTCCTTAAAACGTAACAGGAATCTGGACTGAACTTCTGTTTATAGATCATTCTCATCACTCGTTTCCTCAATACAGTTTTCGAAAGAAGTGCTAAGTGGTGAGTCTATCATTTAGACAAAGTCTAAGACATTAAAAACAAGCCATCTTAAAACTCAAGTATTTCTCTCAACAATGTACGTATAATGTTATACAACATATAAAATGCTATTATTGAGGTTTATTGATTTTCAAGTGATGTTACAGTATATGGACTCTAATGGTGAGGATGTCCTACTGTGGTTAGACATCATGGAGCTTATACAGGAGTCATTAACAAGACAAAATATAAGAATAAAGCACATTTGCTCTATATGTATACATTGCATATGTTGCATGTGACTGGGTATACACTCACTGGCCAATGTATTAGGAACACAATATTAATACATAATAGCCCTAATACATAACCCTTAGTAATACATAACCCTTTGTTTTAAACTCTGTGTGACATGGATTCCACAAAGCAGTGGAAACATTTCCTGGTCCAGATTGTCATCACATAACTGATGATTTGTCAGCTACATGATGATCTCTATGAATCTTTATATAGGGTTTGTTTGTTTTTCTTTGCACCATTCTCTAAAAACTCTATAGAATGTTATGAGTAAATCAGCAAAGAGATCAGCTGATTCTGAAATACCCGAAGCAGCCTGTCTGGCGGTAACATCCTTATTATGGTCAAAGTCACTGAGATTACACTGTTCCACATTCTGTTGGAAGAACTGCACTGTAATGTGTATCATAAATGGCTTATTGAATAATAACATGCATGAATGAGCAGGTGTACCCTTGCTCCTGATAAAGTAGCCAGTGAGTGAACAGTATATTGAGCTATATAGAGGTACATAGAGTGCTCTCTCTCTCTGTCTCTCTCTCTCTCTCTCACACACACACACACACACACAAACATTACCTTCAGTTGTTGAATTATGCATGGATGCAATAAGTGTGGGAAGCACGTTGGAAATTACAAGAAACAACAGCTGCACCATTTCTGCATCTAATAAAAGATGAAAGAGAGACCTGGATTAAAATAACCAACATTGTCCAACCAATTAAGCTCTCAATACAGCTCATTTGCATCAACTCATTTATAGCGTATCTACATTTATATGGAAGCGTGACATACATGCAGTGTGGAGCAGTAGTCTCTCAGCTAACACAGACTCGCTGCTCTTACTAGTGCTCTGGTTAAACATCTCTTAAGCAAAGCAAAGTCAGTTTAGGTCAAGAATACACACACACACACACATGCATGTTTTCATTCAGTAAATTCAGTAAATTATGCAAGATGACATCTTTAATTTTCTGAAAGAAAGAAAGAAAGAAAGAAAAACGAAAGAAAAAAGAAAGAAAGAAAGGAGTTAAATGAAAAGTAAACAATACAGAAATATAAAGTGAGAAAGAGAGAGAGAGAGAGAGAGAGAGAGAGAGAGAGATGAAGTGTATCCTGCCAGGCTAACAGTGGGAAACAGAGGGAAACTCTGCAGCGAGGATCAGAGGACACGGTTAAACTTTAAACATGTCCTCAGGGTCTCTGAATTGTAACACTGCAGCTATGTGACGGAAATCTCCATCATCCATCCAAGTCCAACTACACACACTTCAAACTCCATTAATCTACACACACACACAAATATATGCATAAATAATAAGGAATTTATGTCGAGTTTCACAAACATCCTTTAAATGAGATCATTTGTGCCATTATTTGCTTTTAGCTTCGATGAATATGTCTGAATGCAAACCGGTACATTAAATAGTTGCATATCGTAGTTAAATTCGAAATCACAATATATTTCGTAATGTTTACTTATTAACACATTTATATGCTTTAAAACTAAAAACACTTTAAACTACAAACATGACAAGACATTAATTTATGATAAAATGATTTGTGAACAGCGTGCACCAAATTATGGGAGGATCTTACCATCTACACACACATGTACACTATCTCTCTCTCATACACACACAAAACACTGGGTAAAGGAACCAGGTATGCCCCAGTGCGATGCCGAGCCTTGATCATATCATTGATATAAGGGCCTGAAATGTTGTGTCAGTATCTTATCAGGTTTGTTCCTGACATCCCATCCAGGGTGCATTTGTTCCCACCCTTACACCCAGTGTTCTTAGGTTACATCCCAGACCGGGATAAAGCGCTTAATGAAAGTAAATGAGGTCTAGATAAAAAAGACCTGAAAATACATTTACATAAATAACAACAAATTCGATATTTCAATATAAGTATCTTTTTAAAGTTATTTACAGACATTCCAGCTAGATACTTGCTGAATATTTAAAAGGAAAAAATTATGAAAATAGATGTTGTACAGGAAGCAAGTTTATATTTTGGACCCTAAAACTGTTAGAGGGACATTTGCCAGCACCAGCTCTATGGGGAAGGACGTGGACTACACGGATCTGTCAGATAAGTGAAAGGTCTTTTCAGTGGAGTTTACTGGGGTACTGCAATACAATAAACTATGCATCATAAAAAATTTAAATAAAAAAAAAAAAAACACATGGTGGTTAGCACTGTCGTCTTGCACCTCCAGGGTGGAGGTTCGAATCCCACCTCGGGGTCTGTTTGCATGTTCTCCCCGTGCTTGGTGGGTTTCCTCCGGGTGCTCCGGTTTCCTCACACAGTCCAAAGACATGCAGATTAGGCCAACTGGCGTCCCAATTTGCCTGCAGTGTGTGAATGTTGACCGGAGGTCCCACCATGGTTGTAAAATGGGAATAAATAAAATGGCCTCCACGGTCCCTAGTTGAACATCAAAGGTTCATGGATGGACATGGAAGTCAGTTATGGACATCAGTCCTAGTTTCTGGCTAAACATTTAAAAGAAAAAAATTCTTTAAGTAGCAATGTGATGAAAATGGATGTTGTACAGGAAGCAGGTTGATGTTTTTGGATACTAAAACTGGACAGATTTGAAACTTAGTGGGACATTTTCCAGCACCATCTCTATGGAGAGGGACACCAGGCCTTTCAGATAAAATGAAAATATAAAAGATATAAAAATATATAATTTTTAATGGATTTATAGTCACGGAATTCTATATAGCTAATAAACTTTTATATATTTAT
Organism: Clarias laeviceps; assembly: GCA_030014305.1. Taxonomy (NCBI): domain Eukaryota; kingdom Metazoa; phylum Chordata; class Actinopteri; order Siluriformes; family Clariidae; genus Clarias; species Clarias laeviceps. The sequence goes on along the minus strand of JAQMYJ010000003.1, from coordinate 9,033,909 downwards.
GTTTTTTTTTTTTAATATATAAAATAATTATTTAACAACAAAAAGCATAAATGAATCGAATATAAATGTAGATGAAGGTGGAGTCTGTGAAGTTGGATGTAAATGATGTTAACAGTTGGTGCTGAAATACTATGTAGCTAATAAAGAAAAAACAAAAACAAATAAACAAACAAACAAACAGCTCAGTGACAGGAGTGAGGAATGAAATTAGATACAATGTATTTATATACAGTACAGACGCACAGCAGATGTACATAGATGTAGAGCAAACTGATTTACTTACATATCTTGACAGGCCCGGTGCAAAGAACAACAACAACAAAAAAACAGAAAGAAAAGAAAGAAGAAGAAGAAAAAACGGCCTTTAGAATAATTTCCGCTTGTTGGATGTTTACATGCACGAAAATGTGCAGTGATTTAATAGTGCAAATCCAGCGTCGTTGCATAGGCAGACATATGGAGATGGCTTAGAGCGGCTCGCTGCGTGTATTGCTTTGCAAAATAATAAAAATAAATAAAAATCCATCTGAGATCTTACTTCCTATATATATAATATATATATACAAATACAAATACACCGCTTATAAATGTTTCACGCTCGGTACATCCTTCCTCTCCTCCTCCTCCCTTCTTTTTTTCCACTCTTCTCCATCCCTGACGTTTTTCCCCCTCTCTCTCTCTTTTCTATCCGTCTCCAACAAACACCGCCCCCTAGAGTTCACACTCGCAAGTCGATTGTTCTCCTCAAATTGAAGGATGGACGTTCTGTCCAATCAGAGAGCTCGTTTCTTTAAACAAGGCGGGGCTTGTAGGATGCAGGTGGGGAAGGAAAAAGTCTTCCTGACGTGCGACGTCACACAAGGACGCTAGGGGGGGTATGTGTGCGGAGCTCTCCTTCAGCACCACCAGCATCACAACCATCATCATCATCATCATCATCGACCTGCTTGGTTAATTTCAGCCGGCTGGTAAATGGCCATCAGACTAAAATGCGGTTGAATATCTTATGCGTTTTTTTTTGGAGTGTACCAGCTTTCAAACCATAGTGTCATTAGTGGTGGGTTGTGCCTTTCTCATTCCTCTTCCTCTTTATCTTCATCTCATCATCTATTTATACACAGTGTTGATGAATAATTAAGGATAGAAGATAAAATCTGTTCTGCTCCAAAATCCTTTCCTTGTAATGTAAATGCACATTATTTTCACATCCAGAAAACACACACACACACACACACACACACACAGTCATACAGTCAGATTTGCACCGAGTTAAGCCAGATGCAATGCTGTACAGACCTAAATTAAGCGCCGTCTCAGTGTCCCAGGGAAAATCTTTCACCGTTGACATTTCAGGATATAATCTGCATCACAAATGATGCACAAGTTTTAATCAAACCCATTTCACACAATGTCAAAACTGTCATCCTGAGGACATCTGGTCCCAAACCGATAAGATAAATCATGGAAGCGGTTGCACGGGTGAAACAGAAGGGAAACTGCCTTGCACTGTCATTTTGAGGACATTAATTTCCCCTAAGAAATGAATCAGATATTCTGCATGTCATTGTCCAGTACCTAACCAGATGGGCCCCTGGCCTTTACCACCCCATGTGCAGAAATCTGGACACGCAGGCAGAGATCAGCATCACGCACACAGGGCAGATCTAAACTGAGTGCAAAGATTTATTGATTAGTGAATTAAGTGTTAAAAAATTATCTTTAGATGAACGTCTTTTTGCTTTTCTCATAAATTTGGATTGTATTAATTTTGTTTTTGAATAAATGTAATAATCATTATCCATATTAAAAATACTTCCACATTTCGCTGTAGTCACTTTGCTAGCAAAAGATATCAAATCTTTTTTTTTTTTTGTACGTGGCTCAGATTTCTTTTATAACATTGTGGGAAGCACAAACCACCTGGAATCTGATCTTTTTGATTCTGATTTGGGCCACTTCCTTGTGTGCTCCTAAATCTGATACAGACATTTTTTTTCTGATATGACCTCAAACTAAACAGTCAGATCAGAATTTGTGCAACTTTTACATCAATCCAACTTGACATCTATCGTGATTACACATCACAGCAAAGAAGGACGAATTCTGTGGTAGGATAGTGAGGGAACAGACTTCATAAACATTTGCTGTGGCAAAATTAGAAGGTACATATTGCATTCGCTCCGTGCTCAAAGAGATCTTAAAATAAATGCCTGAACACAGCTGTAGGAGAACCTGACTGCAGGGAAATGAATAAGTTCAAAGGAAAATTTGAACATACCAAGAGCACGACGAGAGAACTGCCTGAATAACATCGCATTTTGTCATTACCACGTTATGCACTGTTCCTCTGTCCATATGGTTAGTTTAGAAGCTTGTGGCCTCTAGGTTTATGCTGTGACCATTTCATCACCCAGTCTCTCTAGAGTACGAATGGACCTCGTCATGTCAGACTGGATATGAGCTACATTGACATTCCCTCTCGAAAGACATCTATCAGTAATTTAATCTTCAACTCTGCTCAGGCTCTATATCTGGGCTCTCTCAGGAGACACACAAGCAGCAAGCATAAGAGAAAAGCGTGAGATGTGAGAGATAAGATATTGTCGTTGTGCTTCTCGTTCAGGCGCACAGCTCGACTTAGGAGGAGCATCACATGACTGCTTCCGCTGGCAAAGACATATCTTTCTCTGCATTAGGGTCATCTGAAGGACAGAGACAGAATGGGGAATGCAGGCTTTACTCAGAACGCCTCCAGATTTTTTTCAGAAAAGAGGCCAACTTTAGATCTGAGCCATGACCACCTGACCTTCATGATTCCTGTCGGCTAATAATTTTACAGAGTCTCAATTTTCATTATTGAGGTAACTAAACGTTTTTATTGATACGATTATCCATTCTGTACAATACGATTATGCAGCACTCTTGATAAAACATGTTCATATGTCTAGAGAAAAAGAGGAAAGTAAGAACACAACTAAGAAATTTTATATTCCCAGACATGAACAATATGAATAGAAAGCTCTAATTCAATTGCATGAAACTTAACCTTACACGTGAACTTAATGTATAACAAAACATTTTTCTGTCAAGCACTGCATAAACATCTTTACAGGAGAGGGCATTAAAACAAAATGTATACATGGTATTAAAGCAAACTAGCTTATAGATAGTTCACAAAAATCCACAGCTATGACCATCTTGAATAATAAACATCTAAAATGTTATTAATAATCAATAGTCAGCCGTATCATAACACAACTATTTTAACTAGAATGCATGTTTAATATTTAAAAACATGATACACCAAAGCTTCACTTGTTGAATAAAAATAAATGAGCACTGAAAGCAATAGAAAACTCTTATAATAAACAATTTACTGAACATAGCAATAAAGCAAGGAGAATACTTGCAATCTACAGAGCAGCATTTCTTATGGATGCACACAAACTAAAACACTGAAAAGTCTATTAAGCTTAACCCTGGTAACAATTATCTCACTCAAAACATATTCTCGGTGTGCTAATATTGAATAATATACAGTCTATGAAAGAAGGGATGGGATAATTTAAGGCAAATTTCATTGAGACTTTAAGGGCAGTGTGAGTACCGAAATCATTTCATAGAAACAGGAGACAGAAGACAACCATGTGCCTGTAGGAGACAGCGAGTCAGTATTGCTTTTTTTTAGTGAACTGATTTATATTTAAGTTAAAGATAGAATTTTGGGGGAAAAAAGAGAATGAAAGTTACTAATTCAAGATGTCAGTGAAAATTATATTTAGAGATAATCAATATTAGGGGTGTAATTATTTGACCATTTTCAATCGATTCATCGATTTAAAAAGCAATGACTGAAATAAATTGAGGTCACAATCATTATTATTGATGCACACTGACCTGCCACAACACTAACACCTCAGCCAGGTGAATTAAGTAACACTGAATATCAATTAGACACCAGGAAAAACTGGTGAAAGGATCATGGGGAGTCAAGGCACACAGGGACCAAAGGCCAGCTTGTCCAGTCTGATCCCACAAAAAAGCCGAAAAATATAAAAATCACCAAATCGCTGGCCATGAGAGAAAGGCACCAGAACACCCAGTGCACCAGAGGGCCCAGCAGGCCATTAGGCTAAGACGCCAACGCAGCATCCAAACTCCCCAGATCCCAATCCGACTGAGTGGTAATCGGGATGTTCTAAAGACGTCCGATCCACTGTGGCCCCACCCCACACTAATGGTTTTAATCTGTGTATAATCAATTAGACTTCATTAACTGATATGCAAACAATTTTATAGGCCATGAAGGTGATTTGCCTGTAACTTTCATACTTAAAACAGTTTCATCATCATGTGAGAGTTAACAGCAGGCTTTACCACAGAACCCAGAACAAAGTTGGTCACATATCGATCAGAGGCTACTAAATCAAATTATATGATATGTTGTCATATACAGTATCATATCGTTAATTAAAAAATTAATCGATGTTTTATGAATTAAAATTATTGTGACACAACAGATTCAACCAACAGCAAACCAAATCAGTGGCTTAAGATCTGAGATCATACTGTATCTTTTCATATAAAGTACTATGCAAGTCCTGAGCCACCCTTCATTTCTTCATATTAAATGAAATGATGTAGATTAAATTAAAGAAATAGGAACAAATGTTTAACTGCAACAGGCTGCAAAGTGCCTAAAGATATATTTTAGAAATTGGTTGTTTATGTCACAACCTCAGCGGCAACCTCATTTCCCCTCTCATCTGTTCCAAGCAATCAGCATTCAGCATTAACAGGATACTAATCACCTGATCATTTATCATCATCTGCACCTGTTTTTCACTGGTTTATGCCTTAAGTTATTTATGGTTTTTATGGTTTAATGTTTCATAGGTCACTGTGAGGCTTAACAAACAAGAAAAAACATTCTTTTGCAACTGGTCATGAGAGCCAAAAACATCTTCAGGAAGCAATTCCTCAAGACCACGTTTGAAGAAAAAAATATATATAATAATAATAATAAATTTTTAAAAAATATATATATTTTAAACATGAAAGTCTGGCTTTCCGGAAGCACAATATAAAGAAATGAGGAGTGGGTCAAAACTTTTGCATACTGTAGTACTGTAGTTTCAAACCCCTAATCATTTTTGTTAAGTTTTGCAAATCAGCTCTAAAACTCATTCACACACCCAAAGGTTTTGTCTTCTGCAGCTTGTGGAAAATTGAAATATCGCCTTTGTGACCTGAAGCCTGTCTGGGTTAAAGAGGTGTAAATTGACTTGAGGGGTAATTACTGAGGTGGCTGTTTATTGCTTTTTAGCAGCTGCCATTTAAGTGTCAGTCAGTTCCAACCTGTAATGTAATGTCTTTTAAATGTCATTGTACATAAAACAAACAAACAAAAAAATCTACCATTTTTATGTTAATACCAGATTGAACTTGAAGCTGAGTTTTAAGAAAGGCTTTAAGGCTTGTGCACTTAAATAATAAATTATATAAACAAATCATAACAGCACTCTGGTCAGTTTAAAATATATGTTCTTTGCGTCGACTTAATATTTTAATGTATTGTATTTTTTCTGTCATTCTTTTCGTCAGTATCTATGAAAACAAGGTTAAAAAAACGAAAGTGAGCTTAAAAGAGGCTGGCAGAAAACTCAAGGAATTGATTATCAGTTCAGTATTTCTGTTTTAAGGCTAACTGTAAAATCATTTTATTCATATCTACAAGGTGCTCTAAGCAATTTTAATGATGACTTTGATTAATATGAGTTTTATGAGAATTGCCAGCAGTGTGTCTTCTAATAACGTTATCTGGAACTCCAGGTGATGTTCTCAAGCAGTAACGCTTTTTTTTCTTTTGGTTCAGTTCATTTACAAGTTCTGCTGTTAATATCAGCATCAACAAAATCCTCTGCACCACAGATGGTCTTTTTAATATCTCACCTTTCTTACTATATTGCAGAATGAGTGTGTTTGCCTCTGTGCTTGCATTCTAATTACCTGCTGAACCGCTGCACAAAATTACACTGGCTTCAGTTTCATGAGCCTGGATCTGGGGTATAAGTCCATCTCTCATTAGTCATCGCAGGCATTCGCAAGAAGTCCATTTCTTTCCAATCCCTTTCCTGAGGCAAAGTGCAATTACAGAGCTAATGCTCTCACAAATGGGACAATTGCTAAAGAGATCGACAGTACTGCACTAATCCAGTTTAAATCAAATATACGCAGTGAAACTTCTTGCCTTAATAATGATTTTAAAATGCAAGACATTTTTCTTCACGAGTTTAAATTTGACATACTGGTGCCCCAGACACAGAGACCGTATTGTGCCAGATGTTTAAACTACGCAGATTAAGAAGGCATGCTGGGACAAAACACAGCCCGGGTGGAACATAAGTCTGGACAATACCTTAAAATGATAACCAGAGGTAACCAGGTGGTTTACAAGCGAGCTGGTCAGTGATATAAACGTACAGACGATATCCGTCATGATATTGTGAAATTGTCATTCAAAGTTATAAGTAGCTGATTGGACTTATTATTATTATTTTTTACACCCCCTAAAATAGATCTCCTATGACGAATTGCTTCTAGGTGTGAAGTGTGCGTGAATACGTCGCCTGTGACGGATTGACGTCCCATCCAGGGTTTCTTCCCATTTTAAACCCTGTGTCCTCCCTTTTCAGGACAAAGCAGCTACTGAAGATGAATAAATCACTTAATTTTTTTTATCCTTTTCAAATGCTATTTTTCTGCAATTAAAAGTTTAAAACCATTGCGTTGCCTTTTTCTTTTTTGGATTATGACTACTGTTTTATATGATTACTATGTTATCATTACGTATTGTGCACTGTGGAAATGTCTTCAAGTATCACTGAATCGTGCACTCCTGTTCACACCTTCTCCTTCACGTTACCCTGACATGAGCCTTACTCACAAACTCACACTCCTGTGATGTTGCTTAACAAGCTGCTCTTGTTTCTCAAGCTCTGTAAAATCAGCCTTTTTGTCCTTTCTGTGTTCCGCTCCTCCAGTCGCCACCCGTTCCTCTTCTTCTCCAGAAAGACTAACAGAGTCACTCAGCTGGCCGAGATGCTCGACAGAGTCGCACTTCTCCAAGTCAGAAGCGACGGTTTTAAAGCTAAAAACAGAGGTGGAGTCAGAACCCACTCCGGACAACGGCCTGGGTTTTCCTCCCTCCCACCAGCCAGACTCCCTATGCCTCTCCACCCACTCTCGCGTCTTAGCTTCTTGGCCATCCACCCATTCATTTGTCTTATTGCGCTCTCCGGTTTCAGTCCTCGTAGTAATTACCGCCTCGGCTCCGATCGGAGGACTGCGTGTTTGGAAGGATTTCGCAGAGCCGTTTGTAGAGTCCGGTCCTCTCTGGGCGTGGATCTCCTCGCTGATTTTCTCCAAACGCTGCAGAGTGTAGGAGTAATGCCTCTTCACTTCAGTCACACGCACTTCTAACAGAGTTACCTTCAATTTATGCTCCTGCAAACATGATAAAAGAGGTCTCAGCACAATCAGTTTGGCATGAACAAATATAAAGGGAAAATAAAGAGAGAGAGAGAGAGAGATGTTCATGCAACATGCAGGAATGTGTTTACCAGAATAATCAAATCACAAAATAACTCTGTAGCTCCATACGGGAGCCAAAACCTGTTCAAATATAGTAACTGATTTATTATCCAATGCCAGTGGAACTGTATAAAACTTAAATGTAAGTAACACACATAATTAAAGGTCCCCTATTTTACTTTTTCACTTCTATTCAGAACATGCAGTTTCAGGGTCTATGTAAGCGAGCTACAGATGAGCACCAAGCTGGGGGAGGGTATGTTTTTTTTTTAATGAGGTCACATTAGGGCGAAAATTAACAAAAATCTTCTGAATGTTCAAAATAAGACTTAAAAGTGAATTTTCCCCCTTTGATTATTAATTAGCACTTTATTCTACGTTCTTGGCATAGTAAGTGATTCATTGATTTCAAATCTGCTTAACTTCAATATTACATGATCACAAATGTAAAAAATAATCTCTTTATCATTTCCACCGCTAACACAAAATGCTTTGGCTTTTTAGGCGACTCATCAAAGCATCGCGAGCTGTCACTTTTTTGCATTTATTTATTTATTTATTTATGATGTTTTAATTCCTATATATTCTGCACACTGCTTGTGAAATTTGTGTTTTTGTGTATTTTTCCACTACGTTTATTATGTACAGAATGATAAACGAAGTCACAGCACAATTGGCTTGGTATGCCCAAATATAAAGAGCAAGGAAAAGAAATGTTTATGCACCAAGCAGGAACTATGTGCTACTGTATGTGTAGGAAAAAAAAAAGGAATTTGCACAGGGATGAAACTACACTTTTGTTTTACACCTTTACACTACATGGCCAAAGGTTACTGGAACCCTGACCATCACAGCCATAAAACTACTGAACATCCCGTTCCAGATGAATCAACCTTTAAGGTTACAATAACACCTACCCTTCAGGGAAGGCTTTTTATTAGTTTTTGGATGGTCACTGTGGGGATGTGTGTTCATTCAGCTATAAGAGCATTACTGAGATCAGGCGAGATCATTACTGATGTCAGGAGAGGAGGCCTGGGGCGCAGTCAGTGTTCCAGTTCATCCCAAAGGTGTTCAATAGAGTTAAGGTCAGGAGTGTGCAGGCAATTTGAATTCTTTCACCCTAAACTTGTCAAACCATGTCTTCATGGAGCTGGCTCTGTGTATGTGCATCGTTATACTGGAACAGTTTTGGGTGTCTCAGTTTCAGCGAAGGTAAATTTAAATGTTACAGCATTCAGAGACAGTCTGTACAACTGTGGGAGTGACATATGGGTGTTATGGTCGGGTGTCCGCATAATTTTGGCCATCTGATCGGAAGGTTCCAGGTTTGGACTCCAGCACCATCAAGTTGTTTCTGTTGGGCCCTTGAGCAAGGCACTTAACCCTCAACTGCTCGGATGTGTAATGATTTAAAAAAATGTAAGTCGTGTCTGTCAAATGCTGAAATGTAAAAGTAAATGCAAAATGTATAATTACAGTTTCTAATTTAAACAATTTCGACACTGTATTATTTTTTTAGAAATAGTATAAGGTTTAGTTGTAATTTTAAATACCTCCTCGTCTTTTAAACGCAATGTACGAAATGTACACAGTGGGGGAAATAAGTATTTAAGTACTTATTTAGTAAGTATTTGATCCCCTACAGATAAGTATTTGATCCCCTACAGATTTTCTAAGTTTTCTAAAGCACATTTGTATCATGTGCTTTTACTGAATTTTTGGTTGATATTCTTTACCATAAACCTATAATAAAAATTATAGACCCTTCATTTCTTCATAAGTGGGCAAACTTAGAAAATCTGTTGGGGATCAAATACTTATTTCCCCCACTGTACATGAACCTCAATCATTCGTTCTCAATAAACATTTACTCAGAATCTCGCCACACAAATATCATCTGATGGGTTCCATCCGATTGAAGTGCACAAAAACACAAAAACCTGACTAACCTCCAATATGGATGTAAGCTGGACCTTGAGCTCGAAATAAGGCTTCGACTTGATAATGGTCCTCTTGAGGGATTTCTGCAGCGTCTGTACGTTTGCCTCGGCCGCCTGACACAGCTGAGTGACACGCATGTGCTCTCGTTCGCTCCGCAGCCGCTCGTCTTCAGCCTCGTTCACCTGCGAGAAGCAAAAAAAAAGAGAAAAAAAATAAATACATACCAGGCTTCATCATAGTGACTCAACTGCGGTGTCTGAAAGCAATACTTATGCAACAAGAGCGCCCCATGTGAGAGCTGAGACATCCACTGGAATGCATTTGCAGCAACGAGATGATGATCAGACAGTGTTTGAGTACGTGAAGAAAACAAACCAGGCTATTTTTGTCTGACAGCATGACTGCGGAGGCGTAAATATAGGTCTACGCTGCCATTTATAATCTCAGTCATGGTTGCGTTTCGACCCGCTTACACAGACACGCTATCACAGAGTCATCAAACCTGTGATCCTCACCGTGAGCCGTCAAAAAAATCCCGTGTTTTCCTTGGTCTATATTCCAAAGCGCTGCCTGAGCTGTCAGTATTTTTTTTCCACATTTTAACTGTTTGGAAATTTGCTCATGAATAATACAACAATGGAGTTCTGTATTTTACACGCACGGATCGGTTACCGCCATGAATTAAACATTTTCCCTAATCCGATCATGATCAGATGGAGTCGGAACAAACCTGGCGCAAATGCACATGACGTGCATCGAATTCTTAAGGCGATAAAAAAAAAAAAAAAGGAATCGAATCAGCTCCAAAAGATTCTGTTTAGCAGCACAGAGGAGATGAGGTGATACAGATGGAAAACCCTATTTATACTCGCAGTCATGCTTACATTTCATCATGCTTTCTCGGTGTTAACCACACTGTTTTAGACGAGTGATTAATAATGAGTGGTGGACCGATAATGAAAGGGCTAGCGACTCATCAGAAAGAAGCGTGTTCGGTGGTATAAAAATAATCTCCCGCTCATATCAGGCTGAAAGCTGGCAGACGTCCCACACACTATCCGGCTTATTTGCATTTCACACAGAAGAAAGGTCCAATTACAGTGTGTACTGAAAGCAGACGCAGCTGTAAAAACAACCACTAATGAACTTTTTTCCATCATCTGTTTAAGCAGCTGTTTTCAAGTTTGTGCAACCAAACAGAAACATAAAACTACAATAAAGTCAAAGATTAATTATGGCCAGAATTGGACTTTGGACAAAATGACAAGGTAAATACTGTATAAGAGGGCTGGGCGATATAATGATTACAACATCAGAATTAGGACGCAACACAACAAGCTTTTTTTTTTTTTTTTTTTTTTAGATATTGTGG
>JAQMYJ010000003.1:8992464-9003460 GCA_030014305.1 Clarias laeviceps | reverse complement strand
TATATATATATATATATATATATATATATAAAAGAAAGAGTGATGTTGATTTGTTCTTGAACGCTCTTTAGTGACCTTGATTAATTTTTTTTAATGCAATTTTTATACAGCTTTGAAACATAACAGGGTTAAGCAAGGAAAATCGTTTTTTTTCCGATTTTAATAATCATAACATTTGACACAATATATAGTATATTCATCAAGTGAACTTATTCAGATGTAACAGAAGGTTATTTAGAGTATACTTTACACTGCTGTACACATGACAAAAAAAGTCTACAATACACGGTGCTTTAAACCTTTTTGTATTGGGCCACTGACACAAGAGGATGATGGCAAGACCAACAGATATATTTCAGCCAAGTCATCTCTACAAAACCAACACAAAGTCCAAGTTTGGTTTGCTCTCCTGCTCTCTACCTCAGTTCATCTTACAGCGTTTGCCTCCAACTAGTCATTTCCTTCGTTGTTATTGTTAGGTTTCTTTATAAAAAAGACGTTCGGCATCACCACAAAGATCAAAATGCCCATTATTACCAAAGCCACCGCGACCACAATGATAGAGATCACGACAGTGTAGTAGCAATTATTGGACCGGAACAACGTTCTCATGCGACCCCTCATCCTGTTTGGAGGTCTGCCTACGTTTATAGCCGTAGTCGATGCGAGACCTTCCTCCATGACCCCAATTGGCAGAACTGTGCTCTTCTTATTTAAGCAGCTTGTTAGAGGACTGTTCTTAAGGACCAGTTTGCCTTTCCTGCGTTCAAAGCGAACGGACCGAGCCTTCTGCATCTGAGGTGGTAGCTGGCTGAAAACCTTCTCATTGTTGCCAAGTTTTGCCAAGTCTCGGCCGTGCCGGATTTCAGTCAGTTCCCGGCAAACGGGGCATGACAGCTTCTTGATCTCCACAGACGAGACGTTGATGCGAGCCAGACACTCCAGGCAAAATGTGTGGCCACAGGAGAGCAGCTTAGGAGTCTTAAATACATTGTCATAGCTGCAGAAGCAGATAGGACACTCTGTTTCAGTTAGGTTGTCCTGGGGATAGTTAGTAATTCCACTGCTGCACCTTTTTGAGCCATGTCTGGACTCTGCGCTCCGACCACGCTCCCTCCTTTCCACACTTTCCCGAGTTCGCTCCCTCTGTCTGCCACGACATTCTACGTCACTGCTACGACTCCGGCGATGGGATTTTTCACGCTTTGCTGGCTTCTCCTGCGCCTCCTTCTGGTTACCGTCCTTCTGGTCGTACTGAGGTTTGGCATTCAGTTTCAGCTTCTCCTGGCCTCCTGCTTCACTTGCTTGGTTGTCAGTCATGGCACAGAACTTCAGGGGTTTGGAATGGAAGAGGTAAATATTCAGAGGAGTGGAAGCCGCCACCCTGTAAGAAACAGATGCAGTGATATGTTAGAGATTCTGGATAAAATACAATTGCTGTGTTTGGTAGGTCTGAAGTGAAGATCTAATATTTGCCAGCACAATTCTCGAAAATTGTAGTATTAATACATATAAAGATATAAATGCTCGTAATTGCCATCAAGTTTTACAGTAGCAAGCCTTACAGACTTCAGTAAAATGACTCCACCCATGTGAACAGAAGCAAAATAAAACATTTCACATTTATTGCTGTCATAAAAAAGCTTTGCTTTGTTAGATATTATAGAATTATGGGTGTATCAATGTAAGGCAATGGTAAAAAAAAAAAAACTGAATATGTAGGGGGTAAACAAGAATAAAGACAAACAGGGGTTTTGTACAGGACAAATCAGTATAAACAATGAACACTAATGAGATTCTTGGTTTTATTAACTTCAGTTAGATTTACCAACATTCTTGGCTTAGAGTTGGATTAGAATATATTAATTTTAATATTTTCTAAACCAATCGAACACAAACCAGCTCAAAATTTATATGATAAAAGACATTTTTGTTATTATTATTATTATTGTTGTACTATGGGGTAAGATTTTAATTAAAATGTTTAAGTTTTACATCATTTTATCTGAAAAATGTGTTTGTGTGTGTGTGTGTGGGGGGGGGGGGGCGTTAGACATCCTGACTAAAGGTATGACATTTGGCAGGGACATTCAAGTCACCATCATACTTATTAGGATACACATCGGCTGCAAACATTGACCAAAAGAAAAAAAAAGTAGCAACACATATTAATATCGTTATTAATATAAGGCTGTTACACTGCTAGCTTTCATGCATACAGCTGAGGATCCAGTTAAGACCAGATGTCTCGAGCAATGTTTATTAGATACATTATATTTAAACTGATTTATAATGACTTATCACGAGGGAAAGAAGTATGCTATCTACTCGATTTAGCATAAAAATTCAAAAAAGGAAAAAATAAATAAATAAACTTTTTACGTCCAAGAGCTATACACATTTAGACGCATACTACACAAGTAGTATTACTGAATAAAAATGAATGATTATATGAGATAAAGCCACAGTTTCCCTATTGTTGAGATAGCTAAGCAAATGCATATTTCTGTTTATGAATCATAAAACAAAGAAGAATTATGAAAGCATGCAAAGGAATACCTTGTGTTCTTTGGTTTTAAGAAGCGTATAAAAAGGTTTTAAATGACAAGTGTGGACATTCCTGCTGCATATCAGTGATATTTTGGTAGTTTTAAAATTACTATAAATTATTGAATATATATAAATGATTATAGTGTTTTTATGCCTTTCCTGCTATTACAGATCTGTAAAAAGTCAGTATAGAAAAAAGCCATTAGAGAATAATACTCGCTTAAAATGAAAATGCGTTCAGTAAGTCTGAACTATGAGTTTTAAATTAGTACTGTTTTAGTAGGAACTGAAAGAGGAGCATTTGTTTTACACATTGTATAGATTCCAAGGTTTCTATCATATCTTCACATGACCTCTTAACAAACTTCACAAACATTTCCAATGAAATACGAGTGTCCCAGGTAATGAATATGATCTGATATGAAATTCAGTTTGTTTGCGTCTTACATGATATATATTTATTCACGACGCATAACCCAAGTAAACCATTTCCCAGCTTCTATCAGTTGACAAACGGTCCATATATCTCAACCTATTGCATGAAATTTCCTGTTACTTTCCCTTGAGTAGGTGCCAGAATGGGTTTATAATGCTCTTTCACCATTTTTAAAATGCTTCTCGGTCCCAAAATGACCTTTGGAAATGAAATGAAATCAAGCAGGTGGATATAAATAGCACGTTTACAGGATAATGACGGACTCAAACAGCTCAAATGTCAACAGAGTAAGTGAATTAATCTGTGTTACTGAGTGCAAAAGTGATTCAGAGAGATATTAGGAAGCCTTTTTTCTTACCTCCAGAGGCTTGGACGGTCAGATATAGTCCAAGCCTGGTTGGCACCAAGGACAGATAATCCGGGCTAGTCGTGAGTCTTGCTTTCCTCACTTCACCATCCATGTAGACTGCGCTCGTACTGTGTAAGCTTGATGTTATACCTTTTCCTCTTGCTCACCTGCGTTAACCATCAGTCACCCTCCCTTCCAGGTCAGACCTGTTCGACTGGTCCAGGAAGAATTTGAACTTTTAGAAAAACACAACAGAGCAGAGCTACTTAACACAGCGCAGAGTGTTTGTGTGCATTGTGTTCAGGCTGTGGACTGAACACAATGCACACAAACTGTAGATACCATTTTGTAACTGTATATGGGTATTCATTTATTTACTCAAGGTTCCTTTCGTAACACACTGAGTTCTTTTACTGAGTAAAAAGTAATAATAAACAGAGTTCATGTACTTTTCATGTACTAATTCATTGATCAACAAATTTCCACAACTTCCCCTAATTTGCCCCAACTAATTTTAAGACTCAGTATTTTTTCACTCGTTCAAAGAAAGTGAAGTAAGGTGGTATTAGACTACATGACAGCTGTTATGATCTCGCCATCATCCTTTAGATATGGACGTGCCTTTCATTGCGTTACATTTAACAGATATTTATGTTGCCTTGCTTCCTTGTTAAAACAAACTATTGCAAAGAAATGTTGCACGGTTCACTTTCCATCCAGTCTACTAATGGAGAGCTGGACAATCTAATAAGCAGACTCGATTATCTGTTCTAGCTACCACCAGATAGACTCTCATTCATTCCTTATTTTGAAGTGCAATTATTTGACAATTCTACTGTACATTTATTACTATTCAGTGTGGACAGAGAGTAGGTCAGTGTAATGTGGGTCTAATTGCCTACCAATTTGAAATGTCCTTCTGAGAAGGCATTGAATAGGCTTTTTGTTCATTTATATTGACAAGTCCACTCTCTCACTGTTTATAACGCTCATTCTGTACAAGGTCATGAGAAGCATGGAGCCTATTCCATGGTATTCAGACGAAGCCCACCAAGCTTGAGGAAAATGCACAAACGGACTCAAGTTGGGAATCAAACCCTCAAATCTAAAGGTTGGCTGGGTGCTAACCAGTACGTCAATTTTGCCACCTAGGCAAATCCAGTGTATTTTAAAAAACAATTAATGTAACATCTTGAAACACCTACACTTACAGAAACTTACAGAGCCATGACACCAAGCCACCATAACACATGCAGCAGCATTACGCATACACACGCACGTATACACACCGGCACAACACTTGAAACTAAAATGATTGGCATTATTAAAACCCGAGCAATTAATTGTTAATAAAAAAATATTTTCAAAAATCCTGTAACCTTTCCAAAAATATAAATACTGTTTATTCTCCATGACTTTTCCAGGTCTGGAAAAATGGTTTCTAAATAACATGATTTTTTCCACAATTTTCATGACCCTGACAGAACAGCACGAAAACAACATGATCATTTTTCAAAATCAGTTGAACATTAACTTATTAGGAACCAATTATAGCACGTCTATATTTAGTTGAAGAAAAAAAAAAAAAAAACAACATCATACCAAGACACTATTTCATTCCTAATCACGTCACTGTTGGCACCTAAAGACAGCACAGATGTACCTAATCTCTACAGGAAGTTAAATCTCACACAAAATGATAAGATCTAAACAGAGGTTGTTGCTACACATACTGCTACAGACTACACTCTTAAACTCTTAACGGCATCAAACAACTATTTCCTAAAATGTTTCCAGAATTAATAACATAACAAAAAATACTTACTACTATATCCAACATGGGCTTGTGTTAAATTCATGCATTTCCTCTTTATTGTAATGTGTGATTTGTACTTCTACATCACCTGTAGCTGTAGGGTAATAATTACCACAAGAGTAAAATATTAAACCAGAAGTGTACCCGATTTAGCATTCAATGTAAACTCGATTCGATTCAACCCATTTGGGTGAATACTGTTTGCAAAATGCGCAAAGAAAACCCCCAAAACAACAAAAAAAAAACAAAAAAAAAAAAACTAAATCTTAAATGTTATTATGATAAGAATCCTTTTCCTTTCTAGCTGTTTTAAGTCAGATGTAAAGAACAAAGAAGAAAAGACAAGGGATTGTATTCAGAAATATATATTTTATCATCAAACAGAGAACAGAAGCAACAAATAAGTTAACATCCATTTGGCCCACACGTGAGAATACAGCTGGATTGTAACACGTAACTTGGTACACACCCTCTGCACGTGTTTATAAACGTGGAACAATCAGGCAGAGTAACTGCTTGAAGATAACATGCCACTCGATCCGTTGATGGGCTGGCAACGTTGCTTGTCACGTCTACAATCGTGAGTATGAACAACACTTTCAGTCACAATAAGAAGACAATACGATTAACCAAAAAAAAGAAGAAAAAGGTGGGGTTCCCCCCCCCCCCCCCCAACAACAACAATGTAAAATAAACAAACAAAAAAACCTGTCCTTACTGTCGTCACTACAGTGTGTGTTATTTTTACTGGACATTAGACTAGTTTTAACCCCAACTGAAATACTGCAGATATTCAAAATGCGATAATTTAATTATCTCCACTCTAAAACCACACCACGAGCCACTGCCAATAGCTTCAACAGGAATTTTGACCACAAAGCTCAGGTCCTGAACGGCATCTCTCCTTCCTTCAGTCTCTGTTGGGTGAGAAATGACCCACGGCAGACTGTTCCCCAAAATCAGCTGAGCTCCTCCCGAGCTTTGCCCTGTTTGCGAGGCATCTTCTTGGTGCTGCTGTCTTCCAGTTCTTTGCTTTTGTAGTAGTGAGGAGCCACCTCTAAGAGCCAGCTGCTGTCTATTTCAATCACCTGAAAGAGATGAGGAAATTAATTGAACAAAAACAATAGAATAAAAAAAAAAAAACTGGCCTATGGGCAAGGATCACAAATATTAGTAAATCCAATGTGTGTTCCTTTGCATTCTCTGGTTTCATCTCACCTTTAAAATACATACCACTAGAACATGCCAATTCTATAAATTACACCTAGGGGTGAATGTGTGTGAACAGTGCTCTGTAATTAAATGGCATCCGGTTTTAGGTGTGTACTCCCATCTTACAGTCAGGAAATGCTCCCGAT
Organism: Clarias laeviceps; assembly: GCA_030014305.1. Taxonomy (NCBI): domain Eukaryota; kingdom Metazoa; phylum Chordata; class Actinopteri; order Siluriformes; family Clariidae; genus Clarias; species Clarias laeviceps. Next base: position 8,996,951 of record JAQMYJ010000003.1, on the reverse strand, counting down.
CCACCACGACCCTGACCAAGATGGTCCCGTCCCCACTTATGGATGGCAAAGGGACATTACGTACCAGGTGCTTGTGCCAAAACCCACAATCATCATTAATCATACAGTAGTAGCACATTATGTAATTTTAAACAACACTAATTGCTTCAAAGTTATTCTGAATTGCCTCTCAACCATCAGTGGTGTGTTTTGAGTTACAACACTTGCTAGTTTCTAACACAGGGCTGTATCGCTGTATTCAGTTTAATCCTGATAAAGACTGCTGTCAATCTGTAGCCTATCCTGGGAAAACGGACCACAAAGCAGGAACACACCTTGAATGAGGTTCTTGCTCATCACTCCTTCACTCAATCATTCATAGGAACAATTTAGCATCCATCTGTATTCTAATTAGCATTTCTGGGAGGTGGGAGACAAATAGAAAAAAACTACAAACCTGCATATAGACAGAAATCTGAGGTCAGGATTGACTGTCAACCCTGGAGCTGCCCAGGTCAAACTTTAATAGCTTATATTAAAGTCATAAAATCATCAAGACAGACCCTTATGCTGCATCAATGCAGCATTATGAAAGACATCCATGAAAAAAAAAAAAAACAGAACTACACTTAAAAGTAAAACTGTTCCACCATTTACTGGTCTGGTGTGTCTCATCAATAATGCAGTAAGAACTAACTAATCAACGAAAGAGGCTGTGCAATAAAAATCCAACTCTTACTAGTGTTCAAACATTTGTTTTTTTCCTGCTGGGACCCAACAGACCATCACAGCTGTAACATATCCTGAAGCTTCTACTCAGAAATGCGTATAAGAGTGTTGGCAGAGCACCTGAGGCTTAGACTTACACTCATGGGAAAAATAAAGTACACCCTCATTAACTGGCATGTTTTTATAAGGGCTAAATAACAAATGTGTGCTCCTCACCAACTTCTCTACACAAACAATTAACCTCAAGTGATGACGAAATCTCATATTTCAATTTGTAGGCTTTTTTTTTCTTCAAAAACGTAATCTGACAACAAGAAACCATGTGAGGAAAAAAAATAAAATGTACCCTTCCTACTTCTAATATCATTTAGAGCAATTAGCACCCAGGTGTAATGCAAATGATTGTTTAATCCTCAGGAAGTGCAACTACATCCAAAAACCCTTTAAGTAGATTGGTGTTCCGGAAAACTCTAAGGTCAAAGCAAATATCCTTTGTTCTTGACATGAAAAAGGGAATTCCCCATGGGGATGAATAAAGTATCTATCTATCTGAACATCTGAGAAGCAACTGTTGTTGCTGATCAAGCTGGAAAGGATTATAGAGCTGTCTTCAAACAATCTGAAACTTACCCTTCTACAGTGAGGACTGTTTACAAATGGACAGACTTCCAGGGAGTGGATGTCCCAGCAAATTCAGTCCAAGATCAAACAATTAAATCAAGAGTTGAACAAGTACGCTTTCATGAAAGGTTGTATGTAAAGATTATGGCAGCATGCTTTAGGTTTGCAAAATCTCATCTCTCATCTGAACAACCCACAAAATTTCTGGAACAATATCCTTTGGAATGACGAATCTGAGGTAAAAATGTTTAGTCATTGTGCGCACCAAAAAATAAATAAATAAATAAATAAATCACCACAACTTCTGTCTTGCTGCTCAAACTGGCAAATTAGGTGTAGGAATGATCAAGTCAAAGTCAAGATCTCAATCCCTTCGAGATGCTCTATTGGGATTTTGAGAGAAGTATGCAGAAAGAAAATGAACCGCAAATGAACTGATGTAATGTAGTAAAGAAATTGTGGGCCAAAATTTCACCACATTGATGTGCAAGACTGATAAATTCCTACAGAAATAAACTTTACTTCAAGTTAGCACCCATTAAAAAAAAATACTATCGCCAATACTATGTGGTAGCTCAGTGGGTAAGCTGTTGGAATACTGACTGGAAGGTCCCAGGATTAAATCCCAGCACCACCAAGTTGCAACTGTTGGGCCCTTAAGCATGGGCCGTAACCTCAGTAAGGTTAAATTATTCGGCTGCATCAAGTACTAAAAACAATTGAGGTGATTTGAAATTCAGCCCCTGAGTGGCACTGTACAAGCCTGTGGAGGCAGTGTTATGATCTGGGTTTGCGGCACATTATGTGGCAATAAAATGAAGTCAGCTGTTGACCTGATTCTAATGAATGGCCAGGTTATCACATTTAGTGTCTTGTTTAAATTAACAAATCTAAAAGCATGAGGAATAATTTTCAGACTGTGCACCGTAATCAAAGCTAAAGGCGGTCAAGGAAATCTTGGTGTGTGTGACCTTTTGCCTTGGCTGGGGAGTGTACTATATTAATTACTATAGTAATTGATCTTATTATTTCTATGGGTGTTACTAAAGGTTGTTCTACATGTTACATAATTGAAGGGTGTATTAATTTTTTCCCCACCCAGCTACAGTATACATTGTGTGAAAAAAAAAAAGCATGACAACATACTGTGACCTGTTGTGTTTTCATGTTGCCAGAGGTTCGTTGTTTGTTTAAAAATATTGCTGAGACTAATATAGGTCCTGATGAATAAAAACAGTACTAATGGAAAGAGTACTTCCTTTTTCCCATGGAAAAAAAATGAAAAAAATGCATAAAGAATAAACAATATTGTGTACGACACAAATAAAATAAGAGTGACATGATGGTGGTAGAACAGACCTGTCTCATAAACTCCTTTGTGGTAAACACCAGCTCATGATAGATGAGCCAGCGTGGCTGTTCCTCAAATAACGAGCTGTTGGGGTGCACAAACACCGTTTGTTGATGTTTCACGGTCTTATAGCCTCCCTTGCTGAGACGGGACGTGTGGTAGAAATACCCAGCAGTGATTGCCTACAAGATACACAATGAGGTACAAATGTCATAAAAAACAACAGAGAAAGTTCTAAATGTTAAACAGGTTATGACGAGACTTGGATATCTAAGAAAAGTGTGAGTCAGACTACTTTAATCTCTTCTGTAACTTGAAGCAAACATTCCAGGAAAACATGAAAGTTTTTAAAAAATAAGTAATTCGAGTCTGAAAAATAAATCATGTAGTAAAAAGTATTATTAAGTATTAGTCAGTTTGAATTGTGAGGTAATATACAATAAGACATTATGATTTGTTTGTTTAAAATGACCTTACCTATTTGTCTCAACAGCAAGAAAAACAAATGTGTCACCAAAATATCCAAATAATTCATGATTCAGAGTTCATTACTAAGATTAGAACAAACTCAACAGCATTCCAATGAGTTGTGTAGCTGCTCCAAAGGCAATATGCAGATGAACATACCAGTATTCTCTGCTACAGAATATTCTTTATTCAACCCCTCCGGTGCTTCTTAACTATTTTACTCACTTTGGCATTTGTCATATTTAGACATTATATTTTTCCTTCAAACCCATTTTTGTCCGCCTTCTTTTAGATGAAAAATTTTTTGCTTCATTCTTGAAATGAAAGAATTAAATAAAATGAAATATAAGCTTCTTGCTTCGCCTCAATGTGAATGCAGTATTGTTGTGTGTGCTACTAAATGTGAACGAGAGAATGTAGGTAATGGCAAGGTAGTATAACATGGGCAATGAAAAAAAGCCATGCACCTATAGACACATCGTCTCTGTGCGTGTGTGCGCGCGTATGTTTGCGTATGTTTTGTTCAGAGTCTAAAAATGGAAAGGGGAGAAGAAAGAAAAAAAAAAAAAAAAAAAAAAAAACTGGAAAAACACAATGGAAAAACAATTGTCAAAGTGAAAGTCAGACTGCATAATGACAGTGCAAATAATTAATTAGATAAATAATTTATTAATTGATCGAATATTGATTAGTTGATTTATTGACTGGTTGATTGATTGATTGATTGGTTAAAAGAATATAAAAATAATTTAGTTGTTATAGATTTCACTTAAGTATATGACGTTTACGGCATGAATTCTTTTGAAAAACATAAGTGCTGATATGCGTTACAACAGCACAACCTCATGTTTGACATTGCTTTTATACCACAATTCCACAAACATTTTATTATCAACAGATTATGTTGTTTAACCAGTTCTTTTTCCTGAGTATACACTACTGTATGGACATGGTGGACAGTCCTTTATATTTCTCTCTACATTTCTACTTATTCAGAGTTAAAATACCAGCTACACCCGAGGATGAATCCCACACAGTGTTAAATGGAGAGCTACTGCACTATTTATTATTGCCCTCGATTAGGGAGTTGTCTGACTATAATCAGAATGCTGTAGGTGAGCATAACGGTCAGATATGATGCAGGTAACATATTTTTTGTCTTGGAGAAAATAAGATTGGCTGTTAGCAATTAAAACAACTCAGAAGTGCTAGACATTTAGTCACTATTCATCCACTGTGTTACAAGAGCTTTTTTTTTTTTTTTTTTTATTGAAAAAAGGAAAACAATACAGTACTTACATTTACAGAAATACAATTTACCTTTCTTCATTTTTCTAAA
>JAQMYJ010000003.1:8969290-8984112 GCA_030014305.1 Clarias laeviceps | reverse complement strand
TTTTGTGCAGTAGATAAATAATATAGTATTTGTTTTCAATAAATAAATTTTAAGATAATTCCATTTTGCGGGAGTCCTGCGATTAATTTTATTCTCCTGAAAGCCGCACATACATGAGGACCTTACCACCCGCACCCGCATTCACCCATCAAATCTTGTCCCGCGCCGCAATCCGTGCGCTGGGTCCCGCGGTACTCCCGCGGGAGTGCAGGTCTCTAGTCCCTGACTTACAAACATTCTAGTTACGAATTTCTGCAGATACGAACGGACCACAGTTCCACTTCAGGTTCAATCACGGAAGTAGATCACTCTCAGTGTGTAAGGTCTATGTCCAGTATATTTGGTGTGTGTGTGCGTGTTGGGGGTGCAGGAGAAATGAGTCGGCCTCGCCGGTTTTAATGAATCAGTCCAGGAGCACAATGATAGAAAATGGCTGTCCTGTTAAGCTGTCCTGATGGTGAATTATAAAAAACACAGTCCAATACTGTGAAAAACTGCTCTGAGACAAAACGGCATCCGGGATTCCCCTTGCAATTTAAAGGCGCAGACAAAACACTGTTACATTTGTGTGATATTCATTTGCTTAGGCGGTTTTGTGGTTTTTGGCCACATGATGTGAGTGTGGGGAAAGGGGGCAGATTTAGTCAAGCAGATTGCTATGCTTTACATTGTATTTTCGTGTCAAAGGCTCACTTTGTCAGACTTAAGAACAAATCGGACTTATGAACGTACTTATTACTACCTGTAATTTCCAGTATACTCACCTCATTCCCCAGTTTCACCGCCACTTCCTGAGCCACTCTAGCTGCTACAGACATAGCTGCTACTCTGCGAGGCTGGGTACACCCCACCTTCAAACCTCCTCTGGTGTAACCCTGAAGACGGACACACAATGACACCAAAACTGATACATTAAAAATGCAGAAAACAAATGATGGGCATTGATTTGGAGTAAAAAGTGATTAATGGGAAAGTATCCCATTCTACAGTAAATACTTACATCCTCCATGAGGTACTGAGGAATCTGTGTTGTCTTGCCTGAGCCGGTCTCACCCTCGATAACCAGGATCTGGTGGTCTTTGATGGCAGTGAGGAGGTCCTCTCTGTAGGGGAATATGGGTAGGCTGCGTCTCACTTCCTGGATCGACTGCTTTTGTTTTTCAGCCTGAGAAATCTCAGGTTCAGAATCCTGTCAGCAATCGGAGTGAGAGGAAACAAATATATAACAGTAAGACAACAGGAATTATAAGTATCAATATAACGGACTGATAGGATTTTTAACAAAACCTAAAGTTTGACTGATTTTCACAATGAACATGATTTTAAAAGGTTCATAAATATGATACACCACAGCGAATCTGAATTCTGATTGGTCAGAAGGTATTGATCAGTTTTCTGTAACCACACCTGTGAGACTGGTGCTGGCTGCAATGGAAAAAAATAAATAAATCACACGCTTACAAGCACTCGCTTCTAATACGCTTCATACATATGGTATCGGTACATATGACGTTCCACATTAAAGGATTTAAGAAAGTGTTATTGTTGCGATGGTGTTGTTTTAAGTAAAGAGAAACATTTCTGATAGAAACATTATTGATGAATGAAGCCTGAAACAAAGTATTACTATATTTTTAAAAAATCCTTAAATAATAGCTGCTATAAACCCAATCTGAATCCACTCCTTGTGTATCGGAAATCAAAAGTTTTATACATTAGCTTTTTTCACCAGCTTCACAACTGAGTTGAATGTGAGTCAATGTAGTCCACGCCTTATGTTAATTTTCTCACTTAAAACCCAAGGGCAACCTTCAATCTAAATAAACTTGTACAAGAAAAACAAGAGTTCAACATTTAACTACAATTTAAACAAAAAGCTACATTTTATATAATAAGATTCATATTTATAATCATTATTTCATTTCATCATAATATATATTTCACTATAATATTAATAATCATAAATATTTCTAAACAAACTTGGCAAATCTTCAGTCCTACCACACGGGATGCCAGTGTGTGAATAGTTTAGAGTGTACCACCGGTTATAAAAAAAACTGTGTCGTTTTATCCCCTCAAACGCCTCCTAAGTCTTCAGACCGTGTTGAGTAGTTGTGAGCACGCTGCCGCACTTAGCTTCTAACGAGGGCTTTGAGACTGGTGTATACAGATTGGAGGCTTTTTAACTTTTGATAATGTAACGCCATAAAATGGGTTTCTGTTGCACTATTTGGAAGCCCATGCACCCGATGCAGAATCTTATATCTGAACCAAACCGGAGTGATGCCTGATCAAGCTGAAAACCAGCCAATTCTGGTCACTGGCTGATCAACCGAAGCGCATCTATTAATATCTTGGAGTGAATGCGAAGAAATGCGATTCATAACTGTATAAATTGTTCCACAATCAGTTATTTATGTACCAACCTTGTCAGCGAGTGTTCCTTTCATAGTGATAGCAGTGCTCACAAAGTCAATCATCTCATCCTCTTCGAGCACTAACTGGTATTTATCTTTTTCCTCCTTCATACGCCGCTCTCGTTCCTCTCTGGCCCCGAACTTTAGTGTGGCTGTGGCGACCCGTGCCTCCTCCCACCGCCCCTGCTCACCCCCACCCTCTCTGGGTTCCTCATCAAACTCCAACTCCATGTCCCTCTGAGGGATGTTCTGAGGGTGAGAACAGAACCGTTAAGATAACAAAGAAAGAATAAAAAATATATAATAATTCTTCATTCTCAAACTTAAAACAAAAAACATCTACTTTACATGTAATTCAAACTGTGCGACATTACTTTATTGCGTATCTCCTCGGGCATGTAGTAGCGGTTTTTCCTCTCTTCCTTCTCCTTTGCGCCGGCTTTCTTATAGTCTCGAGCCAGGTCTCTGACCTTCTTCTTGTAGTCCAGTTCCCGCTTCTCACGTTCTGTGAGAGCATCACCGGCAAAAAGGTACTCCTCATCATTAATTTCAGCCTCCAGGTCCTCCAGCTTCTCCTGCTCACGTTTGGTAAGGTATTCACGCCGCGACTGTTTACGCAGCTCTGGCAGCTGTGAAAGAAGATGAAAGAACATACATGTTTATGTTGCTTGTTACATACAGTGGAACCTCGGATTGCGAGTAACGCGGTTTGCAAGTGTTCCACAAGACAAGATTTTAAATAAAGTTTGACTTGAAAAACGAGCAAGTCCTGGTTTACGAGTACCGAGTATCATGTATCACAAATGCTGTTCTTGTTTTGACGCCGAGCGTCACATGATCACAACTGAGCCAACGGTTTTTCTCTGTCTTGCGCTGCGGAATTGTGGGTAATCGTCTCCCCTGCTGGGTCTTAGTGCTTGTCTCTTACTGGTATAATCAACATCCGTGCACACGTGTACTGTTTACTATAACACTGTGACCACGTGTGTGTGTGTGTGTGTAAAACATTTTATTTTGTGTTTGTATGTGTGTGTGTGTGTGTGTGTGTACAGCACGCGTGTACTGTTTATTATAACACACGTGTGTGCGCGCGTGTGTAAAGCAAAAGAAAGTCTCATTAGAGAGGTTAAAGATCCATTTGCTCCCTCTCTGTATTAGCCTGTAGTTATGTGTGCGCGCACACGTATTTTGATACCATGCACCTTCACACACACACTCCTCGCCTTTACAGACACCATTGTCTTTCGCAATGTTCCTTGCTAATTTTTCCAATAAAACAGTCTTTCCGTTAATGTGTGTGTGTGTGTGAAACTTCAATAAGAGAGGAGGAAGTTTTACTGTGTAAGACGAGAAGAGGGGGAGGGTCTGATTCCTCCGCTCTTCTTACTTTAGCTTCACACACACACACACACACACACACACACACATACACATATACATACATACACACGCACATACACACGCACATACACACGCACATACACACGCACATACACACGCACATACACACGCACATACACACACACATACACACACACATACACACACACACACACACATACACAGCGCCTGTGCGCATAAATGGAAACACTTATATGTCGGGATTTATAAAGTGCAGGTTAATTTGTTTTATTTTTACTTAATATTTTGTATTAATTATTTTTATGTATTTATTTTTTTTGGGTTGTAGAACGAATAATTTGAGCTTCCATTATTTCTTATGGGAAAATTTGCTTTGATTTATGAGTGTTACGAACCCAGAATGAATTATGCTCGTAATCCAAGGTTCCACTGTATTTTATAACACACTTTTGTGCATTTTTCAGGTAGACTGTACATGAACATGCAGGACAGTGTGAATGTATATATTTATTACCATTCTCCTCTTATCTTCTTCAGCCATCTTTAGTCTCTTCTGCGCTTCCTCATACGCCTGAATGGGAGACAGATTAAGATTTCGTTATATGACATGATCTTACAGGGTTTTTTTGTTCTTTTTTTAAGTTTTTTTACTTTTTAAATCTAATCTACCTTTTTGTCATTTCTCTCAAGTATGTGCCTCGTCTTCTCTTTGTCCCTTTGCTTCACTCGTTCTGCAAAGGCATCCCTCTCCTCCAAATCCTGCAGTCTTTCTCTCTCTTCCTTCTCCCACTCCTCTTCCTCGTCATCTTCCTTCTGGCTTTTCTTCTCCTTGTGTAAAGAAGATTTGCTGGTGAAGAGTGGAAGAAGTGTGATTAGGATGAATAAAAAGAAAAAGCTAATCAAATAAAGCTCCTTGACAGAGTGTACTTTTCTTACACAATATTAATTTTGTTTATTCATGAACATGTTCGACATACTAGATTGAACTCCATATGTTGCACAATAGTTAACACTCTTGGGACGCTATGCAATCATGTACCAATCCACTACTGAGCTGAGAGGAGTCTAAACATGTCCGTGCTGTATCAGATCAAGGCTCCTTTCTTTGTACATTGCTTAAAATCTCTAATATAAAGTGGCATGTGACGGATTTAATAAATCTAATAATTCCAGATGTGCTTTTAGGGGATAGAACGAGGTTTAACTGTTAACTAAATATACGTAAGATGGCTGCTGTACATATCCTGCATTTATTTGCCATGCTAAACCGATGTAGAAAAAGGATGCATTAAAGCAAAATGCTCCATCTGTGTTATTAAACAGACATCATGTCTCAAATCTCATTTGTCATGTTCTACTCTACACTGAGTAGAACACTGAGAAGAACATCACTGTTTTCAGTGATGGTACTATTCAGTACCATCACTGAAAACAGTTTTCCTATTGCAGTTACGTGTTTGAGTTTTAAAAGCCTCTTTAAAGCATTTTTTTTCCCATTTGAAGCACATCATTACAATCAAGTAAACAGCAGAAAGGACAAACAGAACTTGGCAGTCTGTTTAACAGTGCTGGTCACCTGATAAACAGAGATGTTTTGTCCCTGATGTGGCAGCAAGTGGCTACAATTTTGAATCTTTTAAGATAGTTTCACAAGACTATGAGATAAGCAAGCGACAGATACGCTATGCATGTGAAGAATGCGGCTCATGTAGTAAGCTACGTGATATAAGCATGCTGAGGAATCTGTCCTTTTTTAAAACTCAAATTGAATTATGGCAGCAATGTGTAGTTTTATGCGTCCTCTAGAGATGTCAGTATTTGCACCATCATTGGTTATATCATGTGACTGTCAGAAGAGAGCCAAAGAAAACGGTCAGCTGCACGCTTTACTTTAGAGCAACACAAGATTATTTTGAAGTGCTATTGTACATGTGAACACTAAACACTAAAGCATTATAAAAACCACATACGCTGGCTGCATTATAGGAAGAAATTGAAGTATCATGCAAAACAATCCCTGTGGAGACTCAATGTTGTTCAAACAGTAGTTTGCCAAAATCAAAAGTGTCTGGATGCTATATATAATTAATAATTTAAAACTGTAGTCGTGTCTATACATTGAAGATATTTGCAAAAACATTATTTGGGGGAACATAAGATGAGTAATAGAACACATCAGGATGTTCCCCCCCCCCCCCCAAATTTTTATCCGCCTGTTTGTTTGTGTACGCATCATCAAAAACTGCTGAACAAATTTTAATGGGGTTTTCCAAGATGTACAGTATTTGGCCAATCTTGAAGTAACATATAGACTTCGCTTCATCGCAGTCCACGGGAAAAGAAAATATGCTACTTGGAAATTTACACGCAAAACGCCCACCCCCCATAGTCAGTGGTTTTGTACATAATTATGCAGACATGATAGACAAAAAAAAGAGCATTTGTACTAAAGATAACACACTGCCCAAGACTTTTGCACAGTACTGTGCATATATACTGTATGTAAATATAAGTGTGTATATATGCATTGAAATTTTTTCTCTATCCTCCCACCTCTTCTTTCGATCTTCCTCACTTGACAAAGGACTTTCTTCTCTTTTTTGCCTGAGGTGCTTCCTCTTTTTTCCTCTGTCCTTGTCTCTACTCTTCTTCTCCTTCCCTCCTTCTCTGGATGCCTCTCCATCACTGTCACTGTCCTCTAACAGAGTGTAGGTCTTGTTCTTTCTTTCCATCTCAATCACCTGTCGCTCGATGGCTCTTGATGGTTTTTCTACCACCTGTTTCTTTGGAACCTAAACAGAAAAAAAAAACAGAGTAATCAAAATTATGGGACATTAGCTGTATAAAACAGCTTCTCTGATTGTGAGACAGTTTGTACCTTGTTGTATAACTCATGAGCAAATGCAGTTACTCTCTGGTCAATGTCGATGGTGCCGGTCTGTTGCAGACGAGCCACGAAGTCCTGTGGGGCGGAAGATTTCTGCGCCAGGCCGATCATAAACTGGGCCACGTATCTGTCACTTAGGCCCAGGATCTCATGGAGCCTGTCGCTGACCCACTGCTCCAGACTGGCCATGGTGAATGCTGCAATATAAAAATAATTGTTTTAATAATATAAACAAACAGTTGGATTAAGAAAGTATTAGTGCTGCATGATTAATCACATAAAAAACGAAATTGCAATATGGAACTGTGCAATTATTTAATCAGAAAAGGATGCAATTTATTACTGGTAATATACACATAGGCAGGAATTTAAGTACCATTTGTCAACTTATTAAGTAACTGATTATATTGGAGGACATCCTATTAATGGGATCCTTTGTGCCATTACTTGCTGTTAGCCAAGATAAATATGTTTAAATATAAAACAGTACATTTAATGGTTAGATAATAGCAGTTTAAATCTCAAGATGGAACAGTGGCGTAGTGGTTCGTCGATTATTAGAGATAGGGAGAAAGAAAATGTGATTAAATCAAGAATCGTGATTAAAATTTTTAAAAGATTTAAAATTCTGACAAAAAAAGAGTGGGGGGTGTAATGTCGGATTGGGATATTTGTAAAACTGAATAGAATCACAATCTTATTCGAATTGGCACCTAGGTGTCGTGATTATATCGTTTCAGGAGATGACTTGTGATCCCCACCCCTACTAATTATATTTCGTTAATGTTAGATAATAAAAGCATTTCCAATAGTTTGTCAGTTAAAAACTGAAGAAGAGCAAATATCGCGATATATATCGTACACCGTGAAAACACCGTAGGTATCGCGAGATTTCCCTCATAACTATAATTCTGTGGAGTACAAATGTCTGCAACATTCACAGTTTAAATAACACAATATTTGCTGTCGAAAACAAGCACACAGAGGCAGTTGCACTACACAAAGAGACGCCCTTACGTCCTGAACAAGCTAAACCATATATAACACAACAAAACACGGAGTAAATTACACCTACTGTAACTATAAGCAATTTCCCTCTGGGATTAATAAAGTTCTTTTAATCTGTTGTTGCAAATGATCCTGATTTAACAACCAGCTGAACAGTTAAAACAAAACACCTCGTCTAACCTAACTTGCATGTAAAGTAATTACGAAGTGTATTAAACTCATATCCAAACTAGCAATAAAAAAATTAAGAATTAATATGTTTATAGAATAAAGTTCCCACATCTCAGGTTAGCCCTTGCTGTTCACGCGCTCCTCCTTCGTCCGTGATGTTTACTTCCGGGTTACGATTGGTTCCGGTGCGCGCGCGGCAAAATAAAAGTCTTCATAATACAAAGGTCAGTGTGGAGTGCACAAGGAAACACAATGTCTGTGTAAATGTATAACTTCGAGTTCTCCCTCTGGCTGCATTCCAGTTACTTGTCTTTAACTTAGGTTTTACATTTAATATTTGGCCCTTGAATTGACTATATTCCTTAATTAAAGTAAACCAGTGCACATGCATGGATCACAGGATAAACAAAGAGAAGCGAAAGATTTCGCCTCCTGTTAAAGCAAACTGAAACAACCTTAAACAGCCATTTAAAGCAAGAGGTAATTTAGCACAGTTTATAAAAATTGGACAGAGTGTCAATCCATCGCAGGGCACACACATACAACGCTCATTCACACACTATGGTCAATTTGGGAACAGCAATCTACATGTGGAAGGAAACCTGGAGCAGCTGGAGGAAACCCACCAAGCATGCGGAGAACATGCAAACTCCATACACACAGACCTGAGGCAGGAACAAATCTAGACCCTAACGGTGCAAGGTGACACCGTTAAGTTCAGTTGGTTAAACGTTAACCAACTATACAAACATGACTGAGCAAAAAAAATATATATATATATTTTTTTTTAAGTGTCACATATGCAAAGAAATAGCACAGATACACATTTCTTTTTGTTTTCAGGTGTTTCTATAACCAAAAAAAAAAAAGATAATAATAATATTCTCTTTTTTAGAGTTTACTAATACAAATATTTTTCCCCTTTTGGTGCTTCTGTACTGAAATAGAGTCTTGTCACAGGATAAACAGGCTATTAAGTACCAACTTAACCAAAATAAATAAATAAATAATAATATATACACAAAATTAGCCCTCACAAAATTATTGGCACCCTGTCAAACTTGTAAGAAAAAATTTGCAAGCATGTGATGCTCCTGTAATTTGTATTTAGACACACCTGTGGCAAGTAACAGGTGTGGAAAATATAGTAATCACACTAGCAACCAGTTAAAATGGATAAAAGTTGACTCAACCTTGGTGTTGTGTCACACTGAGCATGGAGTAAAGGAAGAAGTGTAAAGAGTTGCCTGTGGATTTGAGAGAAAGAATTGTGGAAAAACATGGACAATCTCAAGGCTACAAGTCCATCTCCAGAGATCTTAATGTTCCTGTGTCCACTGTGCGCAATATCACAAGAAGTTTACCTCACATGGCACTGTAGCTAACCTTCCTGGATGGAGGAGCAAAATTGATGAAAAATTACAACGAAGGATTGTTCGAATGGTGGCTAAATAACCCCGATTAACTTCCAGACAAATTCAAGCTGATTTGCAGACAACAGTGTCAGCTCACACTATCCGTCACCGTCTGAATGAAAAGGGACACAGCAGCTGGGAGAAGGCATCCTTCAAATCTGAATGACTTGGAGCATTTTGCAAAAGAAGAGTGATCCAAAACTCCAGTAGAGGGGTATAAGAAACTCATTCATGGTTACAGGAAGGGATTGATATGGTGCTACCAAATAACAAGTTAAGGGTGCCAATATCTTTTTTTTTCCAGTGCATTTTTTGGGGGGAGATGAGTTCTGTGTGGAATTGTATCAGAATTTACTTTTTCTTCTGGTTTTTTTTTTTTTTTTTTTTTTGGTGTGTCGTTCCAATGCAAACACACAAAAAAAAAAATAAACATGTGAGTACCGAAACATTTGGCACTGCAACAATTTTTTGAGGGAAGGGTTGCATTTTTCTGACAGAATTGCAAGGGTGCTGATATTTTTGGCCATGACTGTGGTTATTATATTATATTATATTATATTCCCAGCAAATCAAAGCAAGTTATTTTTTAAAGCTTCTACTTGTATATGATTTATTTTTGTTTAAAAATGGATACCCTATCTTTAAAGAAATAAGGGAAATGATGTTTAACTGCCTGATCAGCCACCACCTATAAGAAAGCAGAAGAGAAACGAGCAGCTTCAGGCTTAGATGTGATGAGATTGCCTGTCAGTGAGCCTCATTTCACTTTTCTGCATCAATCTGAGCCAACCTGTGTCACCTGCTCTGACTTTCACTCTCAGTTTGCACCCAATGTGCAAAGGAAAGAAATAATTTCACTTTAACTTGGGTGACTTTGCAGGAGTTCAAATGATGAAGAAAAGCCCTCGTTTATTGCTGAATGTGATTGTTTTAAGTGTCATGTTTGTGATTGCAGATGGATATCGACCCGTCATTATAGTTCATGGATTATTTGATGGGCCAAGACAGTTCATCAAGCTGGCCAGCTTTATCAAAAAGGCAAGAAAATTATTTCATTCATATTTGTTTACTATGAATAATTTACTGGTCAGGGGCACTTGTGATTTGTAGGCAGGCCTGATTTTCAGGCTTGTGAGCTTAATTATCATCACATGGCTTCAGATGAATTTGAAGGTTTGAGGCTTCCAGTATGTGTTTATTTGTACTGATATTTAGTTGAATCTACTTTTCTATATTTAATTACAATACTTCTCATTTTGTTATACTTTGGCAATGCACTAAATTTATGGTCAACACTTGTTTGCTCCATATAAAAAAAAAAATAATAAAAAGTGTTGTTATTGAAAAAAAAAAAAAAAAACTTGCAAAAAGTCTACAGATTGCTAAGGGGTTCAAATTAGGCTGTTTGGCACACAAATGACTTCATGACTAAAGCTACATTTCCTCAATGTACAATATTAAGGTATGGTGATGTCAAACTCTCTGAATGTTTACTTAAAAAAAAAAAACAGAACAGTTAAGTACTTGTTACAGTAATTTTGACTTGCTAAGTAAAAAGTTTGCATCACAAATATCTTGCTGTCATCCTGACCAAAATGAACACAACTGAAGCGTTAAACAAATTAGGTTTATAAATCTTTTTTTTTTTTTTTTTTCATGCTGCCAGCTGGGGGCGTTATAAAAAAACATCACTATTGGCAAGTGCATGTGACTGCCTTGTTAATGAACATACTGTACATGTGAAGTTTAAGCCACAGTGCAACTATGCCACACTAACATATCAATTAATTTTTTGCCATAGCAACATTATTTTATTTATATATATATATATATATATATATAAGGTTTAGCATTGCTGTCATCTTGACATCATTCTGAACAAATTTGCTTCCAATCCATTAGAAGGCATATATAAAAGGTTTCATAAAGGTGTGTTAAAATGCAAACAATCCAAAATGCTGACTTCCTGTTGGGCAGAGATGAAGGACGTGGTGGTGAAAAGCAATATTCCTACCACATTGGGTGTGTGTGGGTGAAACTGGATGCCCCCTGTTGAAAAAAGAGCCTCAGGACCAAGCCAGAAATTCTGCTGAATGTGGCAAGTTTAGCATAGCAAGTTTAGCATTTAAAAAGGCCAAACTTGATAAATTGTGTTGCCACCACTGTTTACATGTAACCTGACCCCAGTTCTTTTTTTTTTTTTTTTTTTTTTCACCTTTCAGTTCTGAATGAAACTCTGCACCTTCTCCTTTTTTTTTCCTTTTTTTTTTTTTTTTAAGACTCACCCAGGGACCAATGTAACTACAATAGACATGTATGATGACATGGCCAGCCTGAAGCCTCTGTGGAAGCAAGTCTGGGGTGTCCAAAAGTCAATTGGACCCATAATGGAGAACGCAAAAGATGGCATCCATCTCATCTGTTTCTCACAAGGTCTGTTTCACCATCACCTCTATTTGATGACATTCCTGTCTTTTGTTACTAACTTTAATTCATCCTTTATTTGTATACATTATTCTTTTATTTTAATGACATAAATCTGGATGCTTTTTTTTTTTTTTTTTAAATAAATACATTTCATATACATATAGGAATACTGAGAAATAGTATACCTGAGTTTAGAAAGGTCAGGTCTAAAAATTGGGTGTAAGGAATGTTTAAAGGCATCATAACTTTATAACATAGCATTATTCTTGAATTTGTGTATACATGCAGTGGTGGCCGAAAGTATTAAGACAACATATGACATCCATTATAGTTCTCCCTGTGCTAGACTATCTGGCTAGAAAAATGTGAAACTTGCTATGTGGCAATGGTCTTCAGCTTTTGGAGCCATGATCTGAGACATCTCCTGACCTAAATACAATAAAATAAAAAACTGTTGGACAATGGTGAAGAATTCAGTAGCAGTCAAGAAACCATCGTCTGTACAATACCATCAGGAAACAATCAAGCAGGCATGGAATGAGTGAGTGACACCAGAGTACTGAAGACGTCTATTTGACTCTATTCCCAGCCGGATCTGGCAAGTTTTAAAGGATGGACGACTTTATGCTAAATATTGATTGTTGTAGAGCAATTTCATTGCCAAATAACAAACTATTCTTATCTTGATTATCATTATAAAAAAAAAAAGTGTCATAAACATTGAATTTCATTTGTCTGGATACAGAATCCCTTGCCTATGACATCAAATACTAATGCTGGATAAGACCTATGCTTTTTAAAAGTTAACAAAAAGGTCATTATCTATTGATATAAACAAGTTTGATTTTAGCGGTCACTATTGTTATTTTGGTACTTATCGTGAGGACATGTTCATCCTGACTTTAATAATTGCCTGTAAAATCTCAATCTAATCTGTGTGTTCAAATGGAACAATTCTGCAGGGGGTTTGGTATGCCGGGGAGTTATCGCAACACTTCCCAGGCACAATGTCCACTCCCTGATCTTCCTGTCATCACCGCTGTCTGGCCAATATGGAAGTGAGAACAGAATCTCATCATAGTATACTTTTGACTATCTTTCATTGTACAGTACGCAGAAATCCTCTTTTATTTTAAACAGTTACATCGTACCTGAGGCACGCTTTCCCTGACTGCTTTAAGAAGCTCGTTTATCAACTGTGCTATAACCTCTTTGGACAAAAGATCTCGATCTGCAACTTTTGGAATGGTAGGAGATTGAAATGAGGCCTTTTGCTGATTTGTTTGTTTTAAAGCACTCAGTGCTTCATATACATTTTCTCATGCCCATTTTCTACCTCACACTTCCTGACTTTTTTATTTTTTTATTTTTTTATACTTCAGATCCGCACCAGAGAGGGAGGTACTTGAAAAGCAACAAATATCTTGCCCCACTGAATGGTGAGATCAAGCATCCCAATTTAACAGGTATTCACACTTTGAAATATATTGTGTAAGAGAGGTTTTATATGAAAATAAAATCTGTTTGGAAAAGACAGTACCTTTTTCATTTTACATTGTTTTTGTTTAAACCTGCAAGCATCAGTGGCCTGAAGCCATGTTCTCAATCTTGCTGTTATTTATAGCATGGCGAGAACACTTTTTGGATATTAAGCAATTGGTGCTGATTGGAGGACCAGATGATGGCATCATTACACCCTGGCAGTCAAGGTATCGAGCTTTATATTTACTGTAACTGCATAAAGGAGAAGAACATTCAGCATGTTGCACAAATAATTAAGGAGAGGCTACAGTAAGTGCCTTAGGTCTAGTGTAAAATCTAAAAGCTTTTACCTAGTAGATACTATGAAGACCGGGATTAGTCACATTAACAGTCCTGTAATGTCCAAGTTATAGAATAAATGTAGCTTTGTTTAAGAGGGTTAAGCTGAGTTGGGACTCAGTAGACTAGAATAAATGAGAAGTTCAGAAAGTGATGTGGAGATTTAGAGGGATTATACACAGCAAAGCATTTTGATAACCTATGATTCCAGCGAAAAAATTCTAAAGATGTGCATGCATGGAAAAAATCTTGTGTGAATCATGATTCTTTCTTTTTTTTTTTTTTTTTTTTTTTGTCCTCCACACAAGTCAATTTGGATTCTATAACAGCAATGAAACTGTGGTTGAAATGAAACAACAGGATGTAAGCTGAAGCAAAAATTTACACATAATCTATTTTATATGATCAGAGTATTGATGCCTGTACTGATAATCAATTTTTTTTTTTTTCTTTAGTGGTATCTGAGGGATGTGTTTGGACTGAAAACACTTGACTCCAGAGGAGACCTGGCCCAGTGTGTTTTCTCGGATGTTGAACACATTAACTGGCATTCAAATTTCACTGTGTACGAAAATTGTATTGAGAAGTGGCTCACATAAGTAACAGAAATTGTGATACACAACCATGAACCATGACTGTTACCATTCTGCATTCACAGTTTTACAGAAAAATGTCTGCTTGTGCATATACATCAAATATCCTTTAAATTATGACTATCTGATAATTATATTTACAATGGAAGAATTTTAACTGGATGTCAAACATGCATATTGTTTTCCACACTAGACAGATGAAGCTTGCTGTAAAAATAAAAAATAATATATTTGTGCAACTACTTTCTGTTATGGTATGTTGCATTAGTTTTGTTTTATAACAATTTCCATACCTCAAGTGGACAAAACATCTTGATTTGCAACTTTTGGGATAAAAAGTTGTTCGGCTAGTTTACCCTGGGCTAAACATACATGTTGACGTGACTGATGTAGAAAAATGTAACAGTCATTTCATAGCACCACCAAAAGCAAATCTGAGAGCCAATAATTATATTCTTCCATCAATAATATTCTAATGTCCATGTTAATTCTATTCAAGGTCACAGGTCTGGAGTGATTGGTGATGAGCAATTAACTTGCTTATAACTTAGACAACCAGAGGTGGAAAGTAATAAATTACATTTACTCGCATTACTGTAATTGAGTAGATTTTTTTTTTTTGTGTACTTGTAGTTTTTAAAATTTGTAATTTTACTTTTACTTAAGTATGTTTTGTTTAAAGTATTGTACTTCACTACATTTTAAATCATATTCACTACTG
>JAQMYJ010000003.1:8949381-8963852 GCA_030014305.1 Clarias laeviceps | reverse complement strand
GTTTACCATCCACGCTACAAAGGGCTAACCGCTAAGGGTGCTAAATCTTCTGATCATTCCGGTTAGTTCGTGACAGATTCATATTGCAAGAATTCATCTTTGCTTCAAATGAATGATGAAATGAGCCATTACTAAAATTAATACTGTGTTATTGTGTTATTCCTTTGGCTGGTATTTTCAGCCAAAGAAATAACACTAACAATTGATAAATTAATAATTAATTAAATTTCTTAGTTAAATTAATTTTAAAAAACTTAATTAATTTGGTGTAAAAATAAGCATGTATTTTGGAAGTATGCTAGTCTGACAAAACAGAAGCCAAGCATAACCTTAGAAATGCATTAAATCATAGAACATTTCTTATTTTATATATAATATATATATGTTGCAATTTCTCTGTGCTGTTGCATATTTATTTTCTAAAATGGATCAACTGTAACACAATCACTTTATTTCTGATTATGAATTTGATAAAGTGATATTCAATTGAAATAAATAAATTAACTATGTTTTATTTTCTTGTTAATAAAAAGGACAGATTTTCTCTGACACACTCAAGCCCCAGATACGTGGGCTGCTTTGTGATGTCCTGGCTACTGGACTGGAGCAGCTGATTGGGGAGGCGAGTTTGGCTGCAAGCTGGTCCAAACCCCCAGAAAAAGTACTATGAACTGTCTACCTGTCTACGAATTGAAGATCAGGCAAATGAGTATTGAAAACGTTTAACTTCAGAATTGTTGTGGTCGGTGGCTTCATGCGGGTTTGTTGGAAACGTGTTAGTCTACACTCTTCCTGGTTGGTAGTTGTCCTTGACGTGGGAGTGCCCGTAAACGACGAGTGGAAATTGGGTATTACTAAATTAGGGGAAGATTTGTGTGAAAAAAAATTTTAAGTGGTCGATAACCTTAAATGAAAAACCACCAAAAAGCATACATTACTATTTCTGATAAATAATAGTTAAATCACTACTTATGATAAATAATAGTTAAATAAAATTTAAACAAATACAACAACAATTTTTTTAACTAAGCTTAACACACACAAACTATTCCATTAACCCTTTAGGAGACATGTAATTATGCTATGATGAACCACAATCATAGCATAAGTTACTGCTTTTCGCTTGTAATGAGCACTATAGTAATTAAATCAAATATCAAGTTACTCAGATTCAAGTGATAATCAGTCCTTCGTATAAGTAAAGAGCGGTATTATCCTACCATCAGTGTCCCTGAGATGACCAGCAGCCGATTCGCTTCCCTGTCTCACGTGTTACTACTGACTGCAGTCTCTTGACTTACACAGAGGTTTTATACACAGACCCTATACTGTTACATCATAGTAGAGACTGTGAGGTGGCGATTCTCTGTCACAGATGGTGCTTGTATGTTGAGTCTGTACCTTTGCTCCATTAGTGACTTGTGAGGTGTTGCATACTGTGATGTCATACTCTGTTCGTGTCACAATTGTTCCTTTTCGAATGACTTCAGCTCCATCATTTCACTTATTGCTTTTGTCATGTGACGTGTGTGTACAGTGTGACTAAATTGGTTCTGTTGTTGTGTATTAAGTGGGGAGGAAGATGGCTGAGCTACCTGTTAGGCATTAAGAGTCTTTTAGAATGTGAAGTCACTGATCAGGGAAGGAAGCATTTAATGTTGTTTTTGAGGAAGATTGGACTGGAAAGTTAGCTTTCCAGCTGAGGAGAGTGAGATCTAGAGGTGGCGGTGCTGCAACCCACAGAACTCCAACTAAATGCTAAGTGGTATTGTGAAAGGGAAACCTGTCAAGAACAGTGTGTGGAAGTACTGGATAAAGCAGACAAAGAGTTCAAGAAACAGAACAAGTAAAGACAAGATCAGGGAAGAGTGCATTAGACGTTTAAAGGAAAGCTGGTCTGGAATGCCGGGAAGATGAGATGGGAGAATGAGACCTAGAGTTGGCAGTAATATGTATTTACTGGATTCCACCAGCTATTAAAAATTCAAAGAAGAAACATTTACTGGTCAGGTGCAATAGTGATTTGTAGGCCTGAATTCAAGTCTCTGAGCTTAATTATCTTCACATGAGCTTGAATTGGAAGGCTTGAGGTTTCCAGTATCTGTGTTTATTTGTATTTATGTTTAGTTTAATTAATTTTTCTACACTTACAGTTCCACTCACAGCCCCCATTTTCTACCTTACACTGCATAATAATAAAAAAGTTATGCATCAATAAACTATTAATTTGTAGTTTTATATGGAGATTGTTACAGCAGATCCTGGCCCGAGATTAAAGTTAAATGTAAAAGATCCAGATTTTTGACATCGTTGTCATAGCAACGTTTACAGGTTGCGAGTGTATGGATTTACAAGTCACAGAATCGGCTCACAGGCTTTCACGTTCAAAATTACTGTGACGATGTCGCGATCCAAATATGTAAAGAAAAGCTCAATATCTCCATCTAGCGACCAAACCTTTTAGTGCTACTGTTTAGGCAGCTGATTCAAGTCAGCCTGTGACATGTAGCCGGCTCCTTGGGGCACCATGTAACTTTTACTTCAAAATAATTTTAATATTATGCTGTCTTGTTGTGTTTAATCGGTTTATTCAGTCATAAAAAAAGGTGCCTTGCACTTCCAGGGTCAAGGGTTCAATTCCCTCCTCGGGTCTGTGTGTATGTAAGTTACTTTAAAGTTAGAGTTGCTTTGGTTTAAGCATCTGATTGCAGTCAGTCACATTTTTACACTAGGTTTGACTGTATTTTTGTCTCAGACTGCATTAAATGTGAATGTACGTTGCTTGTATGTTATTATAATAATCAGATTCGGACCTTTGAAGTTTAGGAACCCCTGCTTTAGATCCACACCAGAGAGAGAGAGAGAGAGAAAAATTTGAAAAGCAACAAATATCTATGTTGAGATCAACCATCCTAATTCAACAGGTACTCACACATTTAAATATATATTGTTTCAATGGGGTTTTATATTAAAATAAAATCTGTGTGGAAAATAACAGTATTTTTTCATTTCACATTTTTGATACTGTTTAAACTTGCAAGCGTCGGTGGCCTGAAGCCATGTTCTCAAAATCTTGCCGTTGTTTATAGCTTGGCGAGAACACTTCTTGGATATTAAGCAGTTGGTCCTGATTGGAGGACCAGATGATGTTATTACACCCTGGGAGTCAAGCTTTATACTGCATAAAGAATAAGATTGTCCAGCACGTTACAGAAATAATTAAGGAAAGGCTGCAGTAAGATGCTTAGGTCTAATGCAAAATATTAAAGTTTTACCTTGTAATTACTATGAAGACAGAATTTAGTCACAATAATAGTTCTGTGTTCTTAGGGTTAAGTTAATTTTGGACTCAGTAGACTGGAATAAATATGAGAAGTGCACAAAGTGACGTAGAGATTTAGAGGGATTATTCTCAGCAAAGCATTTTTATAACATGTAGATTCCAGCAAAAATTCTAAAGACGATCTTTTTTGTGCTAAAATGTGTGTGAATAATGATCTTTTCCCCCAAGCAGTCATTTTTGATTCTATAACATCAATGGAACTGTGGTCGAAATGAAATAACAGGAAGCTGGAGCAAAAATTTACAAATAATCTATTCATAGTAATAATCAGAGTATCTGGTAATCTTTGCTGTTATTTCTTCTGTGGTATCTGAGGGATGTGTTTGGACTGAAAAGTCCAGAGAAGACCTGGCCAAGTGTGTCGAACACGTGTAATGGCATTCAGATTTCACTGTGTACAAAAACTGTATCGAGAAGTGGCTCACATAAGTAACAGAAGCTGTGATACACAACCATGAACCACGACTGTTGTCACTCTGCATTTACACTTCTGTCTGGGTGTTTTACAGAAAAATGCCTGTAATATTCCACACCTCTACATACCCTTTTTTCATATCGTTGCACATTCCTCCTAATCCAAATTGCATTCCTTGCTACTGCCATTATAAAATTAAAACCACACGCTTTGTTTTTTACTGTTTATACAGAATAAAAACTATTTTTCCCTTTCTTTATTTGCCATATTTTCTTTATATTCCTCTTCCAGGAAATCATGAACTATTCTTTTTGCTTTTCTCATAAAATTATTTAGTTTTTCACAAAAAATGAACATATGTAATAGCCCTTCATCCTCTTTGACACAAACTTGACACCTTGCTTCCATCTCTTTGTCCTATATTGTCTCGTTAGTGTCAGTATAGTGTTATGTTTCAACAAATAAGTAAAATCTTCTAAAATTGGCTCCATGAATTTAATTCTTATGTTTTTACATATGTCTTCTTCTTTTACGTTCTTATATCTTGTCATCCAATAATTGTTTGCTATTGGTTTAATAAAAGCTTTTTCCCTAAAAAACACAGAAATCTTTCAAAACATTTTCTCCTGTTTTTTTAAATACACTTCAGGTAGCTCTCCATTTTCATCTGACTCATTTTCTTCAATCCTTTTTATCCATTCTGGTATAGCTTTTTTAATTGTTTCATATTGGTTATATATTTTACTTGTACTTCTTTCCTCTTCTTCATTTATTGTGTCCACTATGGCTTGTGCTGGTAAAAAACCTTCTCTAACTTCATATAAAACATCTTTTATTCGTTTCA
The DNA here is from genome assembly GCA_030014305.1 of Clarias laeviceps. Taxonomy (NCBI): domain Eukaryota; kingdom Metazoa; phylum Chordata; class Actinopteri; order Siluriformes; family Clariidae; genus Clarias; species Clarias laeviceps. The sequence continues at coordinate 8,959,250 of JAQMYJ010000003.1, read as the reverse complement.
GATTAGTTTCCCACCATTCTTTATAGAAAAGTAACTTTCCATTAACTAAAATATTCAATTTTTTTTTTAAAAAGTGGCTGTTCTAAAAGTTGTCTTCTTTCTGTAGGTTTTATTATCACATTTTCCCGCATTTCAGCCCATGATTCTAATACATCCTGGTAAAATTTTGGTATGGTTTTTGTTATGATTTTGTTCGTTTTCATCCATAAAACATTCAATTCCATTTTAAAACATCCACATTTCTTAAAAAAATATTTCATTACCTCTTTCCACACTTCTTTTTTGTTTTCATCCAGGAATCTCTTCATTATTTTAATTCTTGCACTCTTCATTCTTAGTAATAGATCTTGTAGTCCTAGCCACCCTTTATTTACTTCACAGATTAGTGTATCATATGTGATCTTGGCTCTGCCTTTTCCCTTTTACTCTTTTATAAACCCATTGAGGCATCCCCTTTAAAATTCCATCCCTCATTACATCATTTGTTTTTTCTATATCTGTTCCAATGTTTATTCCCAAAACCTTTACATTTTCTTTTTCCTCTTTAAATGGTATATATTGAGTTATACATTCCACTTACCCAACCCTTAAGCAATGGCTTTTCTCTATATTTATTTTGGCTCCTGCTCCTTTACAATATTTTTCCAATATTCTGAGTGCTTCAGTTACACTCTGTTTGTCTTTGATTACTAGTGTTGTGTCATCAGCATACTGATAGACTGATTCAGATTTATAGTCTATTTCTGTCTTTTTAATTTTCTCCTCTTTTCTTAATGCTAGTCCTAATGGTTCGAGTATGCTTGAGTGGTTTTTATTATGTGCATTTCACTGCATATCGTACTGTTTATGACTGTGTATGTGACAAATAAAATTTGAATTTGAATTTGATATGCATCAGTGAGCCTTGGCTGCCTATGACCGTGTCCCCAGTTCAATGTTTTTTTTTTCCTTGGATCACTTTTGGTATGTCCTGACCACTGCAGCCTGGGAACATCCCACAAGAGCTGCAGTTTTGGAGTTGCTCTGATCCAGTTGTCTAGCCATAACAATCTAGCCCTTCTCACAGTAGCTACATTTTTAATATCTTCTTGCAGTGGTGGCTGGCATTGGTGGGATATATACATATTTTCCCTTAAGTTGATGTGTTGGAAGCAGAAAAAATGTGCAAATATAAGGATTTGAGAAACTTTGACAAAGGCCAAATGGTAATGTGTAGAGGACTGGGTCAGTGCATCACTGTTATTGTGGCAAAGCGGGCACCTACTCAATATTAGACAGGTAACATAATGTTATGGCTGGTCGGTATACTGTACAGTCTCTCTCTCACACACACAGCGTTCTCAGGACTAATGCGGCGTGGCAGCTGCAGCCTCTGTAAAAACAGGTATGGTCGCTATGACGTCATCAGGGCAGGTACCGCGCCGAGGTGTTCAATCAGGATCTCGGCGCGTGCACAAAGCTCGTGGAAGAGACTTTAGCAAGCGGCTCGAGCGCAGTAACCTGTAAGTTCACCTATTTGTTAAAATAATAATCATAAACATTTTGTCCATGGTGGCCCGTAGGCTGCAGTTAGTTAGTCGGTGTTATGTAGTGGAGTTGTAGCTGTTCGTGTAACTAGCCTAAAGTTAACTTCATGTCATGTCTGTTAGCTGTAGTTTGTTCTCAGGGTTAAACTCATTTTAAACACAGTTCAAGGTTTGTTCTCGACAAGACTTTCCTTTTCGCGAGGTTGTCAGTTGACGTATGTTTGTATTTAGGCGTACTTTTACAATACCGCCTGCGTAAAATATCGTTTTCAAATAAACCTTTATAGCGTTAAACTTGTGACAAGCCGTGTTGAGTTCACAGACTTCAGACCCGGCTTATGACCGAGCTATGTTGCCAGATTGAGAATGTTCCCTCATTACTGTTAGGGGTTTTTAGTTTCTAAGACGGTGAGAGGAAAGGTTGGCGATAAATCACTTGAAATATTTTTATTTCATTAGTCATATTAAGGAAATGGACGCTTGATTAAACCCTGATTCGATACGTGTTTATAAGACTAATCTGGCATCCCGAGGTCGACGTGTCCTCCTGCACTCTGTAAACAGCAGATTTGTTTGGACAGAGCAGGAGAGCTGTCATGTACACTGACTGCCTTCATTACACACAGCACTGCATGTCCTGTTCAGTACCAGCATTAGGTTTTTAATGTGTCTTTTTAACAAACTGGCATCACCTTGTCTTCTTGTCACATTAAGCCATCCAGTCTCTCCTTGGACACATGCACACCTTTACACTTTTGTTTTTTAAAAATCTCCTTCAGGTCCCATTTCCAACAGGATGACAACGAAGAAAAAGCCTGAAGAATGCCGTATATGCGGTGGCAAACTGCAGGGGAACCAACGCCGCTGGCTTTTTGCAGCGCAGAATAGGAAAGAGGCCCAGAATCAGACTCCAACACTCTCCAAAGAATCTGCTTATCTGTTGTCACCAACCAGGTCTACCCAGAGCAGTCCATGGGGTATGATGAGCAAACACACACACAAATCCGGTTTCATTTAATTAGATTTAAAATGATCAATCTTACAAATCAATGATAAATTAATACAGGTTCAAGGAATACACCAGTATTTCCTGGCATACCAAGACAAATAATTTCAACAAGTTTCCCTTTTGTAGAGAAAACAACAGAAAGTGCATCTAATTAAAACTCACTTAAATGTCAATTACTGGAACAGGAAATACATGTTCATGCCGTTTTATAGAACACATGAAGGTATTATTGATTTAGCAATGTTTTCTGTAAATCTGCATAATCACATTTTTAGAGACAGAATAACTTTTAAAAGGAAAATATTTATCTTACTATTTAATTTTGTAGGCTTTTTCACAGTCAGCAATTGTATTTGCATCTACCTACTGTAGATTTTTTTATTTTATTTTTTTTAGAAGCCTAAATGACATTTTAATAATAAAGCAAAGATATGCTGAAAGGCAGTGATGTAATAAATGATTGGGGCGGTAAATTTTTTATGTATTTATTTTTGTCAAGTTTATGTTTGGTGAGATATGTTATGGAAAGAATTAGACAAACCTCGTTTGTTAGTCAGTCAGCCACAGAATACATATGAGGAAACATTGACAAAAGATGAATTCAGTACTGTATTTCTCCAGTGCTGGATAGGTGTATTTTAAAAAAAAATATATATATTATTTGCCTGCATCTAAGTTTTGTTTTACTTTATTGAGTTTAATCACTTCCCTTAGACTTTTCATTTCATTTAAGTCATTTCAGATCAATGGAGTATTCTTTTAGTTTCTTATCACAAGGAAACATGCCTGTTAATTTCCTGTGGTAATTCTAAATACACTAAATATGCAGTAGATAGAGTCAAGATTAAAAAGATATAGCCATTTCTTTATATTGTTTATTACATTTAACATACTGTATATTCTTTCATTTTTTTTATCTTCTGTAGTCACCTGGGGGGTTTAAATTTGATATATGTGGTTTATAAGTTTTAAAAAGCAGCTTTATATTCCTAATTACTAAAGCCTTGAAATTTGTATTTCTTTCAGGTAGTACCTTATCACTTGGCTCCTCAAATTCTCTGTACAAGTCTCACACCCTTCCCAATCCTAGTAAAGGAATGGACCTACTTGCTGTGCTGACACACATATTAGGGCAGTCTGTCACAAGGGGGGCTGGGAAAGGGGAGTTTGTTTGCGGCAAATGTGTGTCTGTGCTTGAGCGAGTGTTTAAATTTGACACTGTCATAGCCAGAGTTCGAGTTTTATCCAGAGAGAGGCTTCAGAAACTAACTCATGAGAGAGATAGCTTAAGACGGTGGGTACGAACTATTTATAGGCAGCGGCACCCATCTGACTTAAAGAGCAGAGGAAGTTCCAGTGATGATGATGTTGACCTGGGAGAGCGCGACTCAGGGAAAGCTTACCGAGAGATGCTGGGGGAAAACATGGCTCTCGCTGCGTATGAATTTTGGGCTGAGAAAGCTGAGTCATGTCCATATTTTAAGAGAACGGGTAAAAGATGCAGCAAATTGAAAAACTGTGAGTGTTGTGACTCCTTAAGAGTGTCCGATTCCGATTACGAATTTGTCTGTGGTGTTCCCCGCAACCTACCTGAGCAAATCTTTTCCCCGCTTGGCCTATCTGGGGACAAATCCCAGAGCATGCCTCTCAATTGGTCCAGAGCTCTGACACACCGCTCCAGTCCTGCCTCCTTAGCTGGTTCCTGCCCTTCACTGAAAGCCCAGTCTCGTACCGCTTCAGCACAGTCGCTCGACTCTGTAGATGGTCATGATCCATTTGATTGGCCCGATGAGCATATAGTCATCTTGGACTCCATCCTCCTCAAGTTGAAAAGTATTGAGGGAAAGCCAGTCAGGTCTCCAGCAGGAAGTCGCATCCCAGTTTTAGCAAAAGGCAGTGTGGATGGATCAGATGGATCACCTGGAAATAGGGTCACACAGGTGCTGAATTTTGGACAGGGAGATGATTGGGAGGAGGAAGATGTGAATGGAGAGAGTGATGACGTGCTGACTGAACTGAGGGATGAATATCTGCCGCTGCATAGAGAGGTGAGGAAACTGGTTTTGGTATGCAGTCACACTGGTTTTACATTCTAACAGCTTTACTGCTAGTCCACAAGGAGAGCTTGTTGTACAACCTCAGTTCCAAAAAGATTGGACAGTATGGATGGTATTGGTAAAAAAAACAGAAATGTGTTAACTGTCTAATCACTCTGAATTAAATAATAAAAAAAAACACTACCTTAGAACATTTTATTTTACCATGTGAATTTAATTTTCAAATCTGATGACTGCAAAATTCTTCCAAAAAATTGGCACAGTTGACTATCTACCACTGTGTAATGTCGCCATTTCTGTAAAAAACACTTTTTCATCATTTTAGTAATGAATTAGTCAAGTTTAGCTTGCGGGAGTTCCCCATTCTCCCATTATGCAGGGCTTCAGCTGCACCATACATTCTCAATTTAAGACGGGTCAGGACTGCAGGCAGGCCAGTTTATCCCCCCGTAGTGTTTTTACGTAGTTATGCATGTGGAATCTGAGCGGAATGTGGTTTGGCATTGTCCTGCTAGAAAATACAGTGAAGACTATGAAAAAGATGCTCATTGGATGGCAGTATAGGTTGGTACAAAATTTTAACATCTTTTTTCTTTTTCTATTAATGGAGCTCTCACAGGTATACAATTTACCAAAGCCACAGGCACCGGCACACTGCCCTGGTCATATGAGTGATGCTGGCTTTTGTATCTAATGATGATAACTTGCTCTCTGTCTCAGGGAACACAACGGCTGTTGCTTCCAGGAAGTATTTAATTATTGTCTCATTGGACCACAAAAAACATTTCCAGAGTGGAATCTCTAATGAGACTGAGACTTTTGGACAGTATTGATGTGTGTGTATGTATATAACACATCATTATATACACTCAATATAGACTCATAACTGATTTATTTATATATATATATATAGTGACGTCTGAGAGATGGGAAATCAAGTGCATTCAGAAGTGGTTCAGTCCTACCCTGTGTGCATTGAGATTTGACTGTTTTCCTTGAATTCTTTCTTGAATATTGTGTACTCTTGAGTGTGCAGTGCTCCAAATCCTTCCAATTTTCTTTTGGGGAAACGTTATCCTGAATGTACTGGATAATTCACTGGTGCATCTGTTTGCAAATAATCCCATTCTTGCTCTAAAAGAAATGGCCTTTCTTGGAAACTCCTCATATACTATAATATAATTGGTTCACCTGTTTAAAAGCGCCAGTTTCTCATCAACTTTAATTTCAATTTGTCCCATTGTTATTAGTCCTAAATTGGCCCTCATCAGATGAGGTAAAGTCTTTACAGATGACTGTGTTTTTGTTTTTATTGGCAATTTCTATATTATCCCAACTTTTGGTTGTTGTAGTTTTAACTTAAGCAAGGATTTGTTAGTTGAATCAAACAGTGCGGCATTCAAAAAAAAAAATTACATAATTAAAGTCTATATCTTATGGTCTTGTTCAAAACGTCAAATTATTTGTCAGGGAAACATTTTGGCCTTCCCAGTTGTGTTGCTTCATAAATTTCTGTTAATCATTGTCACAATATTGACATGTGTGGTACAGTGTATTCACCTGATTCAAAACAATGTAAATATTTATTTTCAAAGTAATGTTGGCCAATCTGCCAGATGTTAAAAAAAAACAAGCATTGTTTGACAAATGTTGATTTAAGGAATATCTGAGGGGATATAATAAATAACATAAAGTGTGTCATGTTGTTAGGCTGCCGTGAGTGATCAGAACAGCTTCAGTGCACAATGACAAGTCTCTGGAACTTTACTGAAGAGATGAACAGCATTCTTTCAAGACAAATTTTTTTTTTTTACATTACTCTAAAATCTCCCATAGGTGTTCAGTTGTGTTAAGACGCGGTGACTAAAGGTCATAGTGTTCATACTCCTCGAAACATTCAGTGAGTCCTTGAGGGCATGTGTGGGTGTATGTGTGGGTGGGTGTGTGTGTGGGTGGGGACATCCTGGAAGAGAGCACTCCTATCAGGATACACATTTCATTATAGGATAATGGTGATCAAGTGACACTAACACCTTAGGGGACAAATTGATCCAAACCACGCCAGCAAAAAGAGATAAGCATAAGAGAATTGTGCGGAAATCTGTTAAAATTGTTAAAATGCTTGTTAAAAACAGAATGCATTTTGTTCACATGGGTACAAGGAGGTTGTGTAGAGATAGTGATATGTTTGCAGTGTAGTGTTTTGTTCATATGTTTATCGTCTTTTTTATTTTGTTTTATTGCAGTTCACTACAGCCAAAGTGGACCTTGTCAAGCAGTTACAAGAGCAGCTAGACCATGCACAAGCTCGTATCAGGATGTTGGAGGCAGGACTAGTGAACGGCGATCATTCAGTTCCCAGTAATACCCATCAGTCAAAGCAGTCACTACCAGAGGTAAGAATTCTGGCATTACATAACAAATGAGGCCTAATCCACATGCACATGGGTATTTTTAAAAACTTTTTCCCCTAATTCTTTTAAAATAAATAAATAGATTGTTGTCGACATGAAAGCGCAAAAACATGCTGTTAAAGGATGGCAACCCATCAGGCAGTGATATCACCATAACCACACAGCCATGTCGACCAATTAGAAGCCAGAAAAAAGTCCTTACAAGCCAAAAACCAGTTTTAGCTCTCCACACATCAACATAGAAGTGTGTTTTTTTTTTTTTTTTTTTTTTTGGTTTTGTTTTTGTTTTTTGCCAATTTCCATACTGTCCCAAGTTTTTTAGAATAGAGGTTGTAGTTTTAATTTAAGGAGGTATTCGTTAGATAACAATTAGTCCAAAAATTCAACTTTATCAAAAAGTGAGGCGTTTGAAGAACAACATTATTAAAATCTATATCCTATGGTAACTTTTCTCTGGAAGGAGTTTTTCAAAATGTCTGATTTCTTTGTCCTTAAACAAAGTTGGTGTATAAATAAAAGGCCAGGAATTTTAATTTATTCCTTTTTTCATATTTGTGTACAGTACATGTGGACAAGGCCTTAGTCACTTAACTAATGTTCCCCAGGTGTGTTAAGACTGCTCCTGCGGTTTTAAAGCTAAAATTATGAAACACTGGTTTACATGTTTATCAGATAGACATGTATCTGGAAGTTGCTACACTATAAGCAGAAAAATCGAATAAACTAGTATTTGTCTTAAGGTCAAGACAAATATCAAACAACAAGAAAAGTAAGGTAATGTTATGGCTTAATAGTGAGCATTGCGGTGGTCAAAATGACATTTTAAAAGAAATGTAGAAATATTCAACACATTGGCAGATAATCGGCAAAAAAAGCACTAAAATGACTAATACACTACCACTAAAAATCTGTCATTTTGAAATCTCCATAGTACCTGAAAGAAGATAAGTATGGAGATTTCAATACATTTATCATTTTTTTTATAATATTAATGTCAAGAATTCTTATTTATTTTATTAAAATATTAAACTGGAAATTATAAATTGAAGCGATGTTGTACACACTACTGCTGTCACTTTAGACATTTGTACTGTAGCTATTATTTTACTTTTATTATTATTATAAGACTTGATGGGCTGCCAACTTACACATCAGCCTGATCTGGGTGTACTTCAGCTAGGTGTGCGTCTTCAAAATGTGATCTATCAAATGTGGAACAGGTTTTGTCTGTCCTGCAGCTTGGTCTATAAGGCGTTGAACATCCTTGTGCTGCTGTTTTCATGGTGTATATAAACACTATAATCACTTGTATAATTAATTATGATGACATTGTTTGCCGAGTACTATAAAAAAAGACCTCTGTTTATCTATTTTTACACAAATTTGGTTGCATAAGGCATGTATGTTTGTGTTGAAGTCCTGTGGGTGTGGTGTCAAATAAGGTATTGCACAAATGCAGGTACACAAAACAAACCACACACACGCACTCGTGTTTCTGGAATCTTCTTCAGCAGGAGGTGTTTTTGTGCAGAGCGTAGCTAGAGTTTATTAATCATTACTCAGCTATTCAGCTGCCGTGTAACATGAACCACATATTTTGCCTAGTAATGTTCTTAAACATTTGTATGCATAAGTGTGTGGTGATGAAGTGTTAATGTGGAAAGTTAAATTTCACAGCTAAATGTGAAAGATACTGCTGAGTATGAATGTATACGTGTAATTATTACTTGTCTTTCAGGAATGCCATCATATGACCATGTAATATTAGAAAATTTTCAAATACACTAATGACTTGTGCTGTCCTTTTGTTATAAAAATATGAGGACAGTAAAAGTTTCGACATAATTCGGTGTGTCTCCTTGTCTCCTGCAGTATACAGACATCAGCTCGGAGGAGAGGAGCGGACTGATCCGGAATCTTAGCCATTCACTGAAAAGCAGAGACAGAGTTATTCAGGTTAGCCCTCAAACTTGCAAGCGCAATGATTCATTTTTAAATGCACTAGTGTTGAGCCTCAGGTAACTGACTTGTGATTGATCCAGAGCTCTCCTCTTGTCAGGAATGTGTGACTTTGATCCGAAAGCTGTGTGTGGACCTTGGCTCAGGGTTAGAGGAGGCTGATAAGCTCATCAGCAATGTAACTTTGACTCTGACTGATGCACACTCAGAGCGGGAGGTAAGTGAGGTGACATTTACCACCATACATGTTTGAAGGCCTGAAAATCAGATTTAATGCATCATGTATACGCTGTTTCCAAACAGTCTGTTTTTTTATTTATTTGTCACAAAACATTCAGTAGTTCTAATTTACAACAGTGACAAACCTGGGGTGGGCATATTTGGGCAAATCTGTTGAATGTTGGTTTAGTATATTTAAACGTCCAAGATTTTAGGTCAAACCTTTTTTTTTTGGTTTGTTTGTTTTTTCAGGCATCATTATTTAAAGATACATTCAGCTTATTTTCTTTTTTTATATTTTGTCCCTTGCATATATGTGAAATGAGACAAAAGATGCTGAATAAACACGATTCAAAATAAAAGTAATTTTTTTTGTTTTAAAATGTGCAGTGCTTGTGCCACTGATTGAAAGAGTTATTAAAGAGGTCCTATTATGCTTTTTCAAATATGATCTTTCATGCAGTATGTCATGTAGCTGTATGTGAACATAAACTATCTGCACTATCTGTGATGCTGACAGTGCACGATAAATGAGGTTTTTGTCTATTAAAAAAAAAAAGAGTCGGCTCACATTCGCCTAAACGAGTCGTTAGCAAATAATTTTTTTCTCTGTTACGGATCCACGTCACTACGTAACATATTTGCATAATGTCCGCCCACGTTCTACGTCACGAACAACTTGCCC
>JAQMYJ010000003.1:8913991-8932803 GCA_030014305.1 Clarias laeviceps | reverse complement strand
TTTGGATTTTTACAACATTATTGTTGAAATACACAGTCCTGAAAAAGGGACGTTTCTTTTTTTGCTGAGTATATATTAGTTTAATGCAGTCTATCTTTCTGCTGTAGGGTCCAGTCTCCTCTGATGACCTGTTCTGCAGAGAGAGAATGAACAGGCCTGTTGTTCAGGTCTATGAGAGACATCCAAGTCTCCAGGTGCCTGAGTCGAGACTTCTAACACAGGTAGCGTAAACACATAAACCAGCTCCATATTTGTAAGCCTCTTAGGAAATGTAGCTATGAATTCCAATATCATACTTTAAGTCTCAGCATTCTAAATGCCTAAGTGGTTTGGATATCACCAAATGCATGGGAAAGTACAAGTACATAAATATTTTTTGTTTAACGCAACTTGATATTTGCTAACTCTACAGCATAGTGAAATGTACTATATCGTGTGTGTCCTCTAGGGCAGTATGATGCTGAAGCAACATTTGGAGTTTGCAGAGAAAGCAGTAAAAGATCTTCAGGTCGCAAAGTTGCTGATAGATGTTGATTCCTGTGCAAAGAGAGCGGCAGTGGGTGTAGACTCCGCTATAGCCCTGCTCCGAAGAAGAAATCTTCCTCACAATCTTGTCCAGTCAGCATGCACTTAATAATAATGATAATGCTTAACCCATCTGCGTCAGCATTATCAAACTCATATATCTGTATTTGCGACTTTTACAGGGTTGTGCATGGGAGTGTATTACGTTTGTAGAATGTAGCGACTTATTATATTAACTTGCACGATAACACATACTCACCCATATATTTGCTGAAATCTAAATAAAAAATTGTGTAAAATTGTATTACAGAACTGTTTTTAGCTGCACGTGACACATGGTGGCTAGATTGGTGTGGTCGTTATTATACCTATTCATATGTGCATATAGTTGTTTGCAATATTTATATTATGGGCTATTAATTATATATATTAATGCTGTTTGGGTCCTTACTTAATTTCTTAATTACTAATTGATCAATCTATTATGGATATTGATTGGTATTTAAAACCCTTGTAAGGGGCATCACTTGTTTCAACTAACGTTTGTTTGAACTATTACAGGTTATCCACAGCTATCTAGATTAACAATGATTAACAATGATTTAAGCAGGTTTTGGGCTCCTCTATTTAAGATAGAGTTGAATAAGATTTGAATTATTTTTATACTTTTTAAGCCCCCTCTTATTGCTGTACATTATTAATGCACACAACGCTCCACCCCTAGAAACTATATGGTGGTCAAACTAGAGTTTGAGGGCATTGCTTTGAGAGCAACCATGGGGACGCGGGGGGCGCAATCCAGTGACTTCTTGTGCCAGTCCCAAGTCTGGATAAATGCAGAGGGTTGTCAGGAAGGGCATCCAACGTAAAACGTGCCAAATCAATGATGCAAATCACAAATGTCACTTCCATACCGGATCGGTCGCGGTCCGGGTTAACAACGACCGCCACCGGTGCTGTTGACCTACAGGGTGCCGGTGGAAATTGGGCTACTGTTGGTCGAAAAAGGAGAGGAGGAAGACGTGTTCGAAAGCAGAGAGAGAAAAGGAAAGGCAAGAGTTTAGGAGTGATAGTAGGGACTTTGAATGTTGGGACTATGACAGGGAAGGCAAGAGAGTTGGTTGATATGATGCAGAAAAGGAAGGTGGATATACTGTGTGTCCAGGAGACCAGGTGGAAAGGTAGCAAGGCTAGAAGCTTAGGATCAGGGTTCAAATTGTTTTACCATGGTGCGGATAAGAAAAGAAATGGAGTAGGAGTTATTCTGAAAGAGGATTTTGTAAGGAATGTTCTAGAGGTGAAAAGAGTATCAGATAGGGTGATGAATCTGAAGCTGGAAATTGATGGAGTGATGTGCAATGTTGTTAGTGGTTATGCCCCTCAGGTAGGATGTGATTCAGAAGAGGAGCAGAAATTCTGGGGTGAGTTAGATGAAGTGATCCAGAGCATCACTAGAGGTGAGAGAGTGGTGATTGGTGCAGACTTCAATGGACATATTGGGGAAGGGAACAGGGGTGATGAAAATGTGATGGGCAGGTTTGGTCTTCAGGACAGGAATGTAGAAGGACAGATGGTGGCGTGTAAAATAACCCTGGTGGTGAGGAAGGTGGACAAAGTGGTTGAAGTTAAAAAAGGAAGAATGTGTAGTCTTCAGGGACGAGTTGAGACAGGCTATGGGTGGTCAGGAGGTGCTTTCAGTTGACTGGACAATTACAGCCAATGTGATCAGGCAGACAGGAAGGAGGGTACTTGGTGTATCATCAGGAAAGGGCAAAGTGGACAAGGAGACTTGGTGGGGGATAAGGAAGTACAGAAGTACAAATTAGTCGAATCTGCATGTCATTGGACTGTGGGAGGAACCCAACCAAGCACGAGGAGAACATGCAAACAGCCCGGAGGTGAAAATCAAACCCAGGCCCTGAAGGTGCGAGCCCACAGTGCTAACCACTACGCCACCATGCTGCCTCAGCAAATGTTTTAATTGCAAATAAATAAATAAATAAATAAATAACAATAATAATAATGAACAAAGGCATGCCAAATGCCAAGCCTTTAGTACAGCCTCTATTAACTTCCATTAACCATTGCATTCACACTTTAAAATGAAAAAGAATGCTTAGCATTTTAGGTAGAAAACATCGGTTTATTGCAGTTATAAAACCAATATATATGAGCAGTATTGTACATAGACTAATATTCAGCAAAATAAGATTACACACTCAGTGGTGTTTTAAGATCACTGATGTACCGTGTAAAACATTGTTCTCTCATCTTTAAGTAATTAACTGAAAAGTAATACTAATTAATACATAATCATTTAAAAAGAAAATGTAGATATTCAAAATGAATAAGTGTTACAAAGTGCATTGCTAACTAAACTAATTAAGCAATACTTTTAAAAATAAGAAAGAAACGTCTTATACTTCCTCTTTTATTCATGGATTGTCAGTGTACAAAACATGTGAAAGATTTAAATACAACATTTAAAGAAAAGCATTTTCAGTCTAAACTGTAACTGAGTTAGATGCAATCACAATATGATTTTGTTTAGTTGTTTGTAAAAGCTCGTGTGCAGTAAGTCCCCAAGGAATTAATTCACTAAAGAGGCCTCTACTGATTTCCCCTAACTGTCTGGACAGGGACTCACAATGTCCTCTACCTCAATGATTTCCACCACCAGATCTCTGATGCACTTCACGCTATCCAGCGCCTCTTCTTCCAGATCCTCTGTGAAAGAGTCTCGGTGTGGTTCTGTGCTGCCTTCAGTCTCTACCTTTGCAGACTGTGCAGGCATGTCTCCCCCTGCTGGGAGATCAGGGACACAGGGGAGTCCATTTGTGCTGGTATTGGCGGCGTTCTCCGCCACGCTCTCTGCTGCTGCCTCGCTGGCTGTGATGTCAACTATAGGGGGAGAGGAATCACAGGGAAGTGTTTCAACTTCAGTGTCATGTGTGTCTTTTGTCTGGAAACCCGAAGGATTTTCAGCACTGTTTGTATCAGGCTGGACTGTAACACTTTGCGGCTCCTCAGAGGGTTCTGACACAGCATGACAGATCTCAGAGTGAGACTGATTTGCAGCATCAACCTCTGTTTCCTCTGAAGTACTGACACTTTGGTTTTCTTCCACAGGAGGAACAGGACTTTTCATGTTTACATCATCTGGTAAGCTGACAGAAATGGTTGGCTCTGGAACTGACTCGGGTTCTGACACGATGATTACAGGAGATATGTTGAAATCAGTCTCAGGGGATATCACAGGTTGGCTCTGAGCTGTAGCATCAGCTGCTTCTGGTGATGAGGTGCAGGACACCATGTCAGGATTATTCACAGAAATCTCACACTTTTGATCTGAGGCATCAGATATGGATGTTGAAGGGACTTTAGTAAGATCTGGGGAATCTGCCGGGACACAAGATGGTATACTGGGTACAGCTGAAAGATCACTCGGCTTAGACGGTTCAGTATCATCTGTCTGAGGTGATTCACTTGCAGGTTCTTCTTTCTTTTCCACTTGTTGCTTCTCTGAGCTGCCGTTTTCCACTACCAGTGAGCTCGAAACCTGCTCAGCTTTTTGTGCCTGAACAGTCGACTGTACTTTGGCCGGACTGGAGGGGCATGAGCGTGGTGGAGTCCGGCTGTCTGTCAGACTGCTCTGACTAACACACTGCAGCTCGGTGCTGTCCACAAACAGGTTGTGTTTCTTCAGAGTGGCCGCTTCTTTCACCACTGCATGGGAAGAAGACAAAATGAGATCAGGGAAGAAAGACATTCAAATAAAATAGGCTAGACAGTGGAGAATAGGACAATTATGCTCACTTGGACTCCATAGATTATTATCTCTTCAACTTGTAAGAATAAAAAACTTTTCTTAGGTACTTATCAGTATATTTAGTCCAAAACATGTGAAAGATTTAAATACAACAATTAAAGAAAAGCATTTTCAGTCTGAACTGTAACTGAGTTAGATGCAATCACAATATGATTTTGTTTAGTTGTTTGTAAGAGCCTGTGTGCAGTAAGTCCCCCAGGAATTAATTCACTAAAGAGACCTTTACTGATTTCCCCTAACTGTCTGAACAGGGACTCAAAATGTCATCTACCTCAATGATTTCCACCACCAGTTCTCTGGTGCATCTCTGATAAAAGTTAATAATGTTGGGCAATAGTACAGTAATACAATAAAAATAAAGCCTTTTAACCTTTGTTGACTTCATTGTTCAGGGTGTTCAGCATTATATCCTCATAGACATTCTCCACTTGGATGAAGTTTGTGTAATCAGCGAAGATGAACTCCTCATAGTGCTGCAGCTCCTAAACGAAAAAAAAAAAAAAAAACTCATTCAGTACAAAGACACAAATCTTAGTAATGAGAAAAAATGCCGGGCCTATCAGATTCTAACATCGGTTCTCTCTGCAACAATCCTTAATGGCTTTTGTCCTTATTCATTCAAGTAAAATAGACATGATCAAATATCAACAACTGTTTCTATATGCATAATTTTACACGTTTACAGTACGTGATCAAACTGCCATCTTGTGGGAGCGTGCTTTTATCATTTTAAGCCTAACATTTGAATCTGGGAAAGGAATAATTGGCAGTTTAAATAATCAAAGCCAAAATCAAAGCCATTATAGCAAATCTTGGTAGATTAATTTAAGTGGTATTTAAGAAGCAGGGCTCCTGCGTGAAACGGAAATGAGGTCACGCTATCACCGGTAGATCAGAAGTTTGATTCCTGGGTGAGGTGACACCTTTTCATAGGTGGGAACCTAGAGAGAGTAGATTTAGTGCACTGCATCAGAGGTGATCTATCTGCACTTTATCTGCACTCTCACATTAATTATAGCGACATAGTCTGTGAGCTCACACAAGTATCTTGCTACTCCCTAATGGTGCATGAGCAGCAGTTCAGAAAAGATTTCCAAGCATTGCTCAGAGGAAGGACGTGTTAGCCTGCACCCTCTAGGGGAAGTGCCCTAACAAGAAGGGTTGGATGGAATTGAACATGACCAAATTATGCGAAAATCAGGGAAAGCTGAATAAATAACAGATAATAATAAAATAACAGATAATTACAGTTGCACACATTGAAACCGACTGTAATTTTGCGTAATCATAAACTATGCCAAATGTGATTTTATCGATTTTAGTGGTCTGACTAATAAGGAATAAGGATTTGTTTAATTGTCAGGACAGAAAGTTGGCGCATCTACTGTATATCTTTACCTATTTACATCAATAAGGTTTCATTTGTCAGTTGTCTGTCTCAAAAGGAACCCAAAGATTTCGAGTTGTTTCAAGAAGATATGGCCCTGATCGTGTACATTACTGGAAAAAACTACCCAAGAGAGTTCCCAAGAAGTCCGATAAAGGGACAGACTTGACTATAAGACATGGCCAACTGTGCAGCTGGGTTTAGCAAATTTAATTGTCTGTCTTTTTTCATTTCAGTTCTGCTCAAACAGTCAAGATTGATATCATAAATTTTATAATATTGTACAGTATTTTCCTAGCAAACTGAAATCTGAAATTATGTCTCATTAGGTTTTGCGTAATGTTGTGTGAGTGCTAGTAGTTACAGTTTTACAGCTGGGTGCTAGGTTTCTCCTGATGGCTGGCAGTGTGATGTCCACCAGAGCTTCCTGGAAAATCTGCTTCCTCACTGTGCTGCTATCATAGTCATATTGCTGAAAAATAATGAATAGGGCTTTAAGCTGCTAACCAACAGTTATCATTCAGTCTTTTTATGGGTTTTATGGACTTAAGTCCATATAATATTTAACAAATTAAATATGTGATAGGATAAGCACCTTAAGTACTCTGTGCTTGGCTTTCTCCATGACTGTAGCCAATTTCTCAGGTTCTTCCTTCATGGCTGACTGAAGAAGCAACTCGAACGTGTACACAGCATTCTCCATCAGCTAAAAAAAGCAGAGCACCCATGAAACAAACACGCTTCCAACAACTGACAACTGTCTCTTTATAAGATATATTATGGCACATTACAGACAGAGCCACCATTCTGAAAATTTTAATTTTAACCATAACAGATTATTTGAAAAATACTGTGGCTACAGTGAAGACAACAAAAATAGGCATTGCTTAAGAGTTGAAGATCCCCCGAGTGGAGCTGCACCGTGAGTCTTACCTGCTGCATGTGGCTCTGAGTCTTGTGCACCACCAGTGTGGAGTTGGAGAACTTGAAGCGGCTGCGCAGCTCCTGCAGTTGTTCCTTCAGAATGGAGACATGCTGATAACAGTCCTCCAGCTGGGCATGAGACACCTCCTCTAATGCCTTATAAAAGATGATACACAAACCAACATTTACTCTGCAATTAAAGACCAACATTCACCATTAAAAAGCATCAACGATTCTCCAACACCATTAACCAACATTCTTTATCAAATATCAACTTTTACATATGCCAAAGTCGACCAAATACCAAACATTTTCCATGAAATACCCTCATTCATAAAGGTAACAAAAGCAGTTATAACAAATAAATGTAAGCTAAGGTGGCCCCTCCAGGGTCAGGGTTCAATTCCGCCCCGGGTCTGTGTGCATGTGCATGTTCTCCCCATCCATTTTCCTCCCACAGTCCAAAGACATGCAGATTAGGCTGACTGGCGTACCCAAATTGCCCATAGTGTATAAATGACCATGTGTGTGCCTTGTGATGGATTGGTACCATGCCTTGTGCCCTGTGTCTCCTGGGATAGACTCTAGGACCCCTGTGACTCTGTATACAGGATATAGTGGTATAGACATAAAGTGAGAGATAAACAACCTTTATTTTTGGATAGAATGTAATGCACTTCTGAAGCTGCAGGGGGCAGAAACATAAATATTCGGCATCTTCTTAGCCTGTAATGGCGCTAAGATTTTAAAAAGACTCTGTTGTACTGATGTGGTGCAATGTCCATGGCCATTGGTCACAGTAAATAAAGAGGATTAGTGACACTCAGTTCTATGCAATAGTTGCATAAGTGCAAATGTGGCACAACTGACACTGAAAATGAACAAAGATTCTAGTCCAAGTGTACCGCATACTTGAAATCCTTAACTGTCAGATAAAACATTTGCACCTCATTTAGCTCTTTTCTTTTTTCGTGTCTTACCTTAGTAAGTTCTTCTTTAGTTCCTCCAGGTTGGAAGTCTTTACAGATTCGGTTCAGGTCTGTCTCCAAACGCTGCCTCACGGCCTGGAATCCTGAACTCACCGGGCCCATCAGCTCCTCCAGAATGGAGGCCAGATACGGAGAGACACTCTCTGAGCAGAACTTCATCGCTGGTTCTGAGACCAGGCCTGAGGAAACACACATATAAATATTCCAACATGGACAAAACTGTCTATGGCTTTCAAGGCATGTCTATCCAGTACTGTTCTCATTTCCATATAAGGAGTCATGAACACACCTACATTCATGTACATGAACCAAGTAAACCTTTTGTGATCTGATAGCTGCAGACAAACTGTACTGTATGGTATCATACCATCAGGATTTAATCAACCGAAGTGCATAGAATCGGAAAAAAAAATTTAACTACAGGCTTCAATTGTATTAGGCGTAAAATGGTGCACTGATCATGTAATTGGATTTTCAGAACAGAGAACAAGAAACTATTGACTCATTCTGCAGTTTATATATGGGGTGGTGAAACTGGTATGACGGTGTACAGGGATAGGAAAATCTGAAACTGTTATTCCATTAGTGGTATGCACTGTGATAGATTTTCAGGATTTTTGGTTTGCCATTAGATTTTTTAAAGGGGTCAGCCCATTTTTCAAGACATTAAACCAGTATTTCTTTATTATAATAACAGGAGGGATAATACTGAAGGATAAGAATTAATGTCTTGGATCTGTTTTACAACCAGTCTAGCATTTTTACTAATTAAAATCTCCTGTCTTCTCACATTGTGAAACGTTATATGGAGCGTTAATTAATGTAGTCATTAAATATAATGATAATGCATTGTGACTGTGGATGTTTTTTTACAGCCTGCTGCTATTCCAAAGTATTTGCAGAACAGATATTTTCCACCACGTTAAGTCCGAGACTCTCCAAGTGTTTAACAAACCGCAACGCATTTAAGAATTGATTATTTTATCATTTTGGTTCCTCACCTTGCAGTTTTGTCTTCAGGAAGTTGCTGGAGTTGATGATCTGGTCCATGTCAGAACGAATGAGTGTCTCCTGCGTTTTGGCAATCTCGCTGCATTCTTCTTTCAGTTTCTGCAGTCCATCGCTCAGCTGATCCTGCACCAGCTCATATGTTGCCTCCACAGTCTGGAAAAAGTAAGCATGCATGTTACTTTATTGTTTTATTATTTTGTTTATTTATTATAGATATATAGATGCAGATTATATAGATATACATACTGGCATGTGTTATACTGTATAATATTGAATATATCCAATTTAAATTTACAAACACACACAATAGCTCAAAAAAATTACTAATATGCATAAACAACATGTTTAAATATACAGTACATGAAATCAAATTCAACTACAGGAATTATTAAAATTATTTAAAAAATATTAAATTGCTAAAATCTCTAAGACTAATGATAAATAAAATAGGAGGGAGATGTTATCAGTCACGTGACTGACAAAGAGTTGCAATGAGTTTTAAAGAGTTGCAGGGTGACCTGAAAGCAGCAGGAACAACAGTTACACGGAGAACAATAAGCAATAAGAAATGAGGGGCATCATAACCATCTGTGTTCTTACACCTCACACAAAACTCTAAACAATAAATCTCCTCTGCCCTTTTAAATACATTTAGTCTAATTGGTCAAGAAACCGAATCCAGGGAGAAGATGGATGTTACAAAAAACTAAATCAACCATGAACAGTACCAATCAAAAAGGTTTGGACACACCTTCCAATTAAATGTTTTTCAATGTTTTTTTGTTTAGTGATTCATTTTCTACATTTTAGAACAATACTAAAGATTTCAAAACTATAAAATAACACTTATGGAATTAGGTAATTAAGTAACAGCTACAACATTCAATTGTTATTTTAGGACACAAAAGTCAGCTGTTCTGGAATAGTTCTTGCAAGAACAGTATTGTCAAGTGCATTTGCAAAACCCATCAAGCACCATAATGAACCTGGCTCTCATGAAGACCATCCCAGGAAATTAAGAACAAAACTTACCTCTGCTGCAGAGGAGACGTTCATTTAGAGTTACCAGCCTCAGAAATCACCAATTAACAAACAGCACCTCAGATTAGAGCCGTTATAAAGGCTTTAAAGAGCATGCATGAGTAGCAGACACATCTCAATATCAACTGTTCAAAGAGGATTATTGCTGGTTTTGGATGCCCTCTGTATTGTTTTACATTGTTTCCTTATTTACAAAAATAAGGAAAGAACACTGAATTAGAAGGTGTGTCCAAACTTTAGACTGGTACCTGCAATGCACTCCTCATTGAGACTACTGGAAAAATCCTTCAAAACTGCAGTACATTCAAAACAGTGCTGCTAAGATCCTGATGAGAGCGCGTAAATACGACCATTTTACACCCATTCTTAAATCTCTTCATTGGCTCCCTGTTTCATTCAGAATTGAATACAAGGTTGCCCTTCTTACCCACCAGTCCAATCATGAGGATGTCCCTCCCAATCTCAAAAAACTTCCTCCGCTCTGTGTCAGTAGATCTTTTAAAACCTCCTAAGACCAAGCTTGATACTATGAGGAGATCTGGCTTTTTGATCAGCTGCACCTAGACTGTGGAATGCTCACTCAGATTCTCTGTTGATGCTTTTAAATCTGGTCTTAAAACTCATCTTTTTATCAGAGCTGTTGGGTCTAATTAATTTGTAGCACTGTGAAATTTGCTTCAAATATGAAGTGCATTAAAAATTTAAATGTATTATTATTATTATTATTATTAGTCAAAATTCAATGGCGTAACCAATCTCATCACTTGCTTCCTACAAAAAATTTGTTAAGGATTTTGATATTATGAGTCAGGGAGGAGCCCTCATAAACTTGAAGAATTAAGGATTATTCACCAAGAAAAACTGTCTAAAACTATATGGTTTATGGTTCTATATGGTATAAGAAACTCCGCAGACTACTCTAAATCTAGTCATGGTAGAAATATTGATCTTATATCGTATCTTATCATATATACTTATATCAAATCAATTGGGCAGTCCGATCATGGCCCTGGAATAATGAGAAACCTTTCCACCTTGATGGTATCCAAGCACTAGTGAAACACTGGGATAAGTGCATTAGTGTAGCAGGGAGAAATAAATATAGAGAAATAAAGGGAGATTTTACTCTCATCATTTTGTTCTGTTATTCTGCACAATCAAAAGTCCTGGTTTGACTTGAACACCCCCCGTACAACATCCAAAAAGATTGTGTAGATTAGTGTTTAATTTAGATGTGGACATGTGCACTGGAGGTATATTACATAACAAAAAAAAAGTGTTCAGATATTTATTTTCGCTCACTCTACAAGATACAGGCAGATACAGGCATCCGAAACAAGAATCACCCAACACAATCTTAAATTATTGTGTGTTAAATATCTCGTTACTCCACATACACAAAGCTATGTTTGAATAACATTTCAGATAGTAATATGGTCCTTTCTCACTTCTTCATTCTTCTGAGTTGTCGGAAACAAAATATGATTGATTTTTTTGTACAAACAAAAGCAGTACTGATGTAAATGTAGAAAAGACTGTCTCTCAAAAGCCTATTACTCATTAGTCACTCTGTGCAACAAGGACAAATAAGTACTGTATTATGTTCTCCCTGCAATTAAAGCACATTAGATGACGAATATAAAGCTGCATCAACTCTGATGGTTTCCGTAAATATCCGTTTGAGGGATATAATTTTTTTATAATTTTTTTTATTTTATGATGAAATAAATATGATTACAGTGTAATAAGTTGTCAGCTAGACTTAAATGAAATGTAAGTGAGATTACTGTGTATGAAACTTGAGTCATGTTGCTGCAATTGACATTCTGCAGTTTTGAGTCACGAGTGTCTATACATAGCAACTCACCGTGAACCACACTCTCTTCCTCTCAGCCTTCTTCCCCTTCAGTCTGGGCAATAGCTCTGTCTGCAGGGACGGCAAGAGCTCCTCCATCACCAGGTTGGCCAGCACCTACTCCGACACATGCAGACAAAAGTTTGAGGCAACTCACAAAAAATATTAGCGGTGCTATATATAAAAATACCTTTATATATAAAAATATACCTTTGCACATCAGCAGTTTAAGGGTTTTAAGTGTGACCTTGACAATTTTTATTGCATTGTACATTGCAGTCTGTGTGACAAAGGAACGTGAACAAATAGCCTTATTCCTAAAACTGAGAAATCTATTTTGGGAATATTTGCCTGCGTGCAAATCCAGTAAGAACAGTTTTACTAGTGAACCATCATGTCTAACAATCAGACGAAACAATAACAAGCAGCCTGTTTTAATACTAAGGACAATATCTATTTGCTGGTTTTAAAACAAGGACATTACATAAAAACAAATAACAAGCAGTTAACAAATTAGCAGACACCATTTAATCTATAGATATAAAAAATATACTGCTGAAGACCTGAGAAAAAAATAGAAAGAACAGTAAAATATATAAATACTGTATTTTAGACTCAGAATAAATAAATATGAATTAAAATTTTATCCTTATGAAAAAAGCACATTTGTAACAATTATATTATTTTTAGTATGAAAGCAGTCATCATATTATACTAACATAGATTATAAAATATTTAATATTCAAATGCATTTGACTTTTAAACTTAACTCCACTATTGTATCTGAGCACACTACAGTATGCACCAACATTACAGCAACTTTGTGTAGATACAGTGCCTTGCAAAAGTATTCATACCCCTTGTTTTTTTCCACATTTTGTCACATTAAAACCACAAACATAAATGTATTTCAATTGGATTTTATGTGAAAGACCAACACAAAGTGACACAAAATTGTGAACTGGATGGAAAATAATAAGTAATTTAACTTTTTTTTTTTTTTTTTTACAAATAAAAATCTGAAAAGTGTGGCATGCATTCATATTCAACCCCTTTTATAACTAAAAATCCAGTGGAACCAATTGTCCTCAAAAGTCTAATTAGTCAATAGAGTGAACAAACCAGACATGAACACAATGAACACACCAGACATGTCAGGGATAAAGTTGTGGAGAAGTTTACAGCAGGGTTAGGTTATAAAAAAATATCCCAAGCTTTGAACATCTCACAGAGCACCATCATTCGAATAAAAAAGGGTCTGACACAACTGCAAACCTACCAAGACATGGCTGTCCACCTAAACTGATAAGCCAGGCAAGGAGAGCATCTGTCCACAGAACAACTATTAGTCGTACACTCCACGAATCTGGCCTTTATGGAAGTGTGGCAAGAAGTAAGCCATTGTTGAAACAAAGCCACAAGAAGTGGCGTTTGCAGTTTGCAACAAGCCATGTGACGCTTTGTGTTGGTCTATCACATAAAATCCCAATAAAATACATTTACGTTTGGGTTGTAATGTGACAAAATGTGGGAAAAGTTCAAGGGGTATGAATACTTTTGAAAGGCACTGTAGCTTCTTATATGAGGGTATGATAGTATTCATCTTCTCCCTGAATTGTTCCTGTTTGCCAACATTGTTCGATTTTCTATAATTCATAAAGCAAAAATAATGAAGACAAATTATAAAGCATTATAGACAGGGTATCATGAGACCAATTAAAGGTAATTGAAACTTGAATATAATCTTTAAGGTAGTTCAGAATTCGAGTGCAAAAGCACATTATTTAGGAACTCTAAACCATCCTTTCTGTGCTTTTGTATAAAAATAAGAGTCACATCCATGATGCTCCCTTAGGATTTAAAATTACTTCATGACAAGTATAAAAGATTAGTTATCAAATGCTCTTCTTATCAGATGCTCTTCATAACAAATCAGTATGCCTTCTGTTGAATGACGAAATAATAAAAGGGCAAAGATTCTGTAAACGAACACAGAGAGGAAGGTGGAGGTATTTCCTTCACCACTTATGGATTTCCTGTGGCTGGGCCTGCAGTCACTTCATTCCACTCCCAAATATGGTACAGGATATAGTAATACATGAATGTTAATAATAGCACTATTCTAATGGTTCACAAGTCTCGGTCCGCTATTGTACTTAACGTGTTACGCCAACGGAGGTAATGTTTTCTACAGCACACAGAAAATATTTTCTGATCCTTTACATTTATTAGGAGAAGTGTAGTCAGGTCCATAAATTTTGGAACAATGCTTTTGGCATTTGGCCTTTGTACTCCACCACACTGAATTTAAAATTAAACATTCAAGATGTAAGCAAAGTCAAGACTTTCAGCTTTATTTAAAGGGTGTTGACAAAAGTCTGGTATTATCTAATCAGGAAATACCATCAGCCATTTTTACACACACACATTTTAGGGGCTCACAAATAATGAAACAAATGAATGTATTTACAAACATAAGGGTTGGCTTTAATACTTTTTTTTTTAAATATACTAATTGTTTGATGAAAATCATGTGCACTCAATGATGCCTAATGTCCGGAACCCATGGACATGACCATCTCTTCCTTCAAGTTGCTTTGCCAGGCCTTTACTGCAGCTTATTAAGTGTTTAATTTCAAATTCAACTTGCACAGAGGCCGAATGCTTCTTTGCTTATCATTCCAATATTTAGGAACGTGACTGTATCCTGACAGAAAGTCAAAGTGAGTGTATGTTGGTAATGTGGACTCTGTTGCCAAGCTAGACATCCAAAACATGTGTAGAGTTACTATCCCAGATAATCTGAAAAGAATCTACATTCACTGTCGTCTGACCAAACAAAAAGTCACATGTTCTAATATTTCATTTGACGCCTTTAACCTTGATTATGTTACACAATGTGGTGGCCAAATCACGTGTGAAAATGATTCCTCATGCTCCCAGAACCACTCTTTTATTATTTGAGTCCTGGCATATGCCTGTGCCATTAAGGAAGAAAAACTCCATGAATGTGATAACCTTGTCACTCGGCACATTCAGGTCATCAGCTGACTTCCCTTCCTACCCTGACACACCTATCGCTTGCTCTAAGGTCAATCTGGAATCACATAACCTTTTTCCATTTGCCTAAAGTCCAATTTTTTATGTTTCCTAGTAAGTTGAAGGCTTTTTTTCTGATTAGTCTAAATAACAGGTCTTTTTCTTATCGCTATACTACTGTTTAGTCCAAAT
Source organism: Clarias laeviceps (assembly GCA_030014305.1). Taxonomy (NCBI): domain Eukaryota; kingdom Metazoa; phylum Chordata; class Actinopteri; order Siluriformes; family Clariidae; genus Clarias; species Clarias laeviceps. Next base: position 8,918,011 of record JAQMYJ010000003.1, on the reverse strand, counting down.
CCTGTGTTCTCATCACATTGTGTGTGTGGAAAGGCTCTTATTTTCATTATTGAACATAACTGTGATTTTTTTATACAATACTTCTTTATGTAGCTAGTTGATAATTGAAAACTTTCACTGGTTACATAACAAGTTTGGACACCATGTATTGTCTTTATCCTTTTAAAAATATATTATGTATCCTATACAATTGTCAGTTTACTGATTCTCACTGACAGTTGTTTATGATGCAACTTCACCAAGTGTTTAACTGAGCTCTATTCATAATTTTTTTCTGACCACATTTCTTCCCTCAAGTTGACAATTCTCCACTATCCTTCCAGGTTTTAATAACTTGTTAGACAGCCAATTCCAGTCACTTTTTTTTTTATTTGCTTGATGCAGGCCAATATTTTAAGTATACTGAAATGGCGCTTTAAACAAAAAAAAGAAAAAAGGAATTTGGCCATGATGTGCAATCACAGTGAGCTAAATCATGAGCACACTTTACTATACTGTCATGAAAGGTTCTATTTTTTCAGACACAAACAGATGTATTATTCATCTGTTTTTTAAAAAGAACATTCTCAGTGGTACATATATTAATATGTTTTTTTTATATCATTTATATTATAATTTATATATATTATTTTATTTTTTGTGCTTATGAAAATTTCTTTAACCTGTTTTGTTTAATTTGTGGACAATTTGTTGTTTGCCCCCCCCAAGATGCCAATCTTTTTCAATGTTTACAAATGGCGGCAGCTCACATTTCCACCTTGGGTGTTTTGCCAATTAGAAAGTTAACAATTTGCAGAATTGGAAACCACTTACTGAATTAAATGTTTTTTTCATGCATTTGATTTTTTTTCCTATTCAGTTTTATATTTCCATCTGAGATAATAGCATACAAGATATTTCAAAGCGAAAAAATAAAGCTGCAATCCCGTGTAGTATTTACTGTAGCAAATTGGCGGATTTGCGGGCTGCTACCTCGCCGAGTTCTGACTAGGCAGAGGCGTGGCCATTTATACACGCGGTTGCCAGGCAACGCCGCCGCAAGCCAATCAACCTGGATACGCCGCACCTGGCGGCGTGTCTATTTAAGGATCCTGATACCTCCGCACTTCGTGTGATTATTAGGTAGCACCGGTAAGGTATCAGGGCTTAAAAAAAAAAAAAAAAAGAGGAAAAGACCAAACGCGCATAAAATACAAGCGCGCGCGCGAGAGAGAGAGATGCCAAGACCCGGCTTTGTCTCCCTAAGACGCCGGCGAGAAAGAGAAAGCGACACGCCTCAGTTCAGCGTGCGCTCTTAGTTTAAATCCTTAGTGCAAAGCATAAATAAATAAATTCTCTTTTATACATCCTCGGTAAGGGCATAGGCCCCGAGAGGATATAGTTTTTACTTCGTGTCCAGAGTCCCGTCGACGGCGGATCTCTGTTTATGTTGTCTTTTCATTTTTCTTTTGTTTACTTTAAGTTCATTAATAAATAACCCCACGCTATGTTCAAACGGGAAGGTCTTTCCGTGCGTGTCATAAGCGCTCTCACAGCCTCCTGTTTCATTCACCTCCTCTTATAAATACTATTACATCTCGGCTCTCCAACCCGCACCACGTAACAAATTGTTTCAATGCTGTTTTAATGGTTTTAGGCATCTAAAGGACAGGACCGTTTGCTGCTGCCTAGCATCAAAATTAGAACGTGACAATGTGTTTTTTTGAAAAACAAAACATTTCACTTGTGGTCACGTCAGTTAAACGGAGCTCCGACTCAGACACGCCTGTCTAACAGCTGAGGACACCACCTCTCTCACCACATTCGCGCGCACACACACACACACACGCCCTCTCTCCAGAGAGACTCGACTCTCTTCACACACACGCCCTCTCTCCAGATCCACGCCTCTCTTTTGTACTGAAGTGTTCTAGAGGATTTGATGTCGAGCTTAAAAACAAATGCAGGCCAACAGACTTAAAACAAGACAAAGGCGCTTACTTGACATTCGGTGCCCACCAGCATCTCCCATGACTCATAATGTCCTTTCTCCTGTCTGTAGAAATGAATGGCCTTGAGGAATGCTTGGACATCACATGTTGTCTTCTTGAGAGTGTCTGAATAAAGACGGGGAAGAAAATAGACATTGACAGTACGTGAGTCTGGGGTACTGGATTAGGATTGGATCAGATAGATCAGAGTTATTTTCATGCAGGACGTGTGTGTTAATGATGGACACAGATCATCCACATGGACAGAGTAAAAAAAAAAAGGATCTTTATATTTTATGTTTCAAAATATAATGTTTACATTGTGTGGCCAAAACCTACTACTGCTACTACTAACTATTTTCTTATTCTTCATCAAAAGATAATAGAGTTTGAGTAAATAATTTATTAAAATATAATATATTATATTTATATATATTTATAAATACAATATAATAAAATATAATTATAATATTATATATATAATTATATTATATAATTAATTTATAATAAAATAAAATGGCACTGATGCATCTGTAATAAAAATACATATATTTCACAGCATCACATGGCAAGCTTGGCACACACTTCTCTTTTGTGGTCAATAAGTTACCAAAACCAAGAAAAACAGAAGGATAAAGAGGTGAAACTGAAAAAGTGCTTCAAAGAGAAACTGGGTTAAGAAAGAGGTTTTCCAACATGTTGTGCTCATCATGCACACACACACCCAGTGCTACTACCTAGTAAACATGCCTTACCATTCTGAGTACAAAAGGAATTACTTGTATTTCTATTTCTTAGACATTCACAAGTACCACCCTTCCATTCACTGTTATTAAGTTGCACCAGACTTGAAGATTAGCTAGATAATCATCTTCATGCATAAAGTGCATCGCTGCATATTCTGTGCCAATCTACAGGATCAGTCACTTTGCATGACAACGAGATCATGTGGTATTTAAAGAATATGAAACACACATGCATCAGAAGGTGTTAAAGCAGCACAGCCCTACTTAACGTGTGTAACAGTTATCTACCCTGACACTACAGCGTGTGTTACCATGCTCTGCAGAGGAGAGCTAACCACTAAAACCACTGAAAAAAGAGACTTCTCGACCGTCCTTCCTCCAGCACAGGAAGAGCAGCTTCTGTAAGTGGGATATTATTAGCGTGTCACCATGGTCACAGAAAAAAACAACAGAAGCGACCTTAAAGTTTAAAAGAGGCAAGACATCTTCACTCTCTCTTAAAAAAAAGTTCTTTAGATGTTTACCAGTCTCAGTGCTTTAAATGGTACTACTTGGAACATATTCTGAAAGGGGAATCCTCTGTTGTTTGGTTTCACCTAGAATGCTTAAGGGCTTCCACGTGTGGAGAGAACGATGAAAGTGTTTTTCTCAGTAAATATCTATCTATCTATCTATCTATCTATCTATCTATCTATCTATCTATCTATCTATTATCCTACCTACCAATATACATAACAAGCCACCTGTCCGTCTGTCTGTCTGTCTGTCTGTGTGTTCAATATATAAACTATTTGCAGCTGTAGCTGGGTGAAGGTGTGTATGTGTGTGTTTGTGTATGAGGTTTGTGTGTGTGTGTGTGTTTGAATTTATTTATCAAGGTGACGATTCGATTTGGATTGAGAAAAAGAAGTATCCTTTTTAAAAAATTTTTTTTTATAATTCTAAACAAATTTGTCAAATAATTTGCTCCTACCACATGGGATGCTGTGCAGCCTGGCAATGTGTGAACACTTTAGACCGCACCACTAATAGGATAATAGAGGAACAACAACATTTTACAACTGAAAATGGTCAAATATCTAAAAAAACAACAAAAAAAAAAAGATTTTGGAGTCAGTGTGGAGATACATGAATGCCACAAAAAGAACTCTCAATACATAACTGAATCGATTTTTCTCCCATGTTTACTAACTACCTGCCTGCGTACTTGTCTACCTGTCTGTCTGTCTGTCTTTGTGGATGTGAGTGTGCTTGAAGTTAGGGCTGGTCTTTGTTTATGTATATGCATATACGTGTCTGTGTGT
>JAQMYJ010000003.1:8894361-8913891 GCA_030014305.1 Clarias laeviceps | reverse complement strand
GTGTGTGAGAGAGTGAGAGAGAGAGAGAGTGTGTTAGATAGCACCATGGCCGCAATCTGTTTGTATAGAGAGGGTTTCATATACCAGAGACAGATTTACGATGATGGTTTAAGCAAAGATTTAAAATACCTGCTTAAAACTGACAAATAATGTCTATGTGCATTTCTCCATAACTAATGAAACAATATTTTCTTTATCTAAACGTAAGGACACACGTTTTCTGTAACAACTTAACCAACAAGAAGATTGTCTCATTTTACCAGTGAGACATGACACACATAATGCAGCTTCCATGTTGAGTTTTACATGCTTTTTCATTCCTGTTTTAAACAGCGGACTTTACTACACTATATTACCAGTCAAACATTTGAATCCACCTACTCATTTTTCTAATATTCTAAATAGAATTTAGGATATTAAACAAGAACAATACTGAAGATTTCAAAACGATGATGACCTTGATGACAGCACGTGCTTTATAGATATGGGAACTCATTTAAGACTGTTGGAAATTCATTCCAGGTAATGACCTCATGAAGCTGATTTTAAAGAACACCAAGAGTGTGCAGAGCCGTCATAATTACTTTGCTAACTTTTTTGCTTCCCACCATTTATTTGATAGTTTTAATGCCTTCGGTATTCTTCTCCAATGTGGAAAATTGTAAGTGTTAAAGGAAAGAGAAATAGAAAAACTACTAAATGAGTAGGTGTGTCCAAGGTTTTGAACGATATTGCAAATATCCTCCTTCTTTCATAGAGCTCACCGTGGTTTTGATGGCGGATGCAGTCAGAGAGAATGGAGACGAAGCGAATCAGTTTGTCCTCCTCTTGGAAGCTGAAGTAGGCATCTCTTCTGTAGGGCAGTCTCAGAAAGACAGGAAACGACCCTGGAATGGACACCATGGGCGAAGCAGCCTCCTCTTTTGAGCCTAAGGGATGAGAAGTGATGAATAAATGGAGAAGGAGTGTCAATATTAAATTGTTCTGGATGGCTTGTGTTTGTTGTCTATTCTTCTAGAAAGATGTCCTTTACTGGTCTTAACCTACAGAACATTATAGGATTCCATAAGTCCATATTATACCTTAAACATCACTATAAAATGACAACAATCCCAAACGCACTATGGAACTCTGAGAAACACAAAGATCATACAAAAAAAGTAAATCTCATTTATTTTTTAAATGCTGTTTCAAATGATCAAATCTGATTTGTTTCTGCAGACTATAATGCAGACTATAGTTGCTTAAATCAATGATGCCAAAAAGTCTGAAACCACACCTTGGAGACTCGATAAGACATGTAAATGGACAGAAAAACTCACTGTTCAGGTCAGGGAAAGCCTTGTCCACTAGAGTACTGTATTTCTCCTCCGAGGTCAGCACCGTGCCCCCCGTTAGCTTGAGTGTTTGACGTGCAGGAGTTCCTTTTGCGAAAGTCTAGATATTATAAAACATGATATTTCGTTATGAATGATCACAAGATTTGCTTGGATGTGTTTATTATTATGTAATTATAAAGAAGAGAAGATTAAACAGTAATACTTCAGTTTGCAGACTATAATATTAACTATATTATATATATAATATATATATTAACGCAGCTTTAATGTTAGCACGACAAACATGAAATAGTTTGGGCTTCTTATAATCCATAGTGATGTGCTGCATTAGTGTGTTGACGTGTGATGCACCTCCTGGCTGTCATGAAGCTCCAGACTGTAGTCTGCCCGCACAGTCACAAACCTCTCCTTCCACTTCTTACTGTCATCAAAGTGCTGGACGCTGTCCTTATACACCAAATCAGAGGCCTGTGGAGGCTCCTACACACACACAGAGGTCAGTTATATAAAAACAGGTTTTTACTGATATTGCTTCCTGCTACAATACAACTCTACTATATGACTGTAACAATATCTTACAGCTGGTAGTTTAGTCAACTTGATTTGTACTCATATACTCTCAGCACTTTATTTAACTGGAACCAAACCTATCAAAATCCCCACTATTTGGCCAAGTGTTTGTAGTCATCCGAACATCACACTAAAAGCTAAAAACACACAACTGTCTAGAATGTATCCTTCAACATGACAGTTTCCCCTATAAAAGGGGCATAATTGCATTTGGGTTGGTTGTTAAACAGTACCTTCTGTTTGAGGAGCTGTGGGTGAACCGTCTGCTGCTGCTCCACTTCATCCTGCAGCTGTGAGAAAAATGCCACACAGTACTGCCTCTTGTAGTGCGGGCTGAAGTTGTTCAGCTCAGCCTCCGTCCGTCCTGCAGACATAGAGACACATATACAGGTTTAATCCATGGGTATATACTGTACATAGTACATACCTAGATAATTAAGCGTCATTTTATACACTGTGCCACAACAGTACATAATGGAGATTTATTGAAAATGATCAACTTTACCTGTAACAACACAAATTTTGCAGCTGTGGCAATACATTACGTTACTTAGTGCTTGCATGAAAGTCTTATTTCTTTAGAAATTATAAGAGCACCCTTTTGGAAAGAAGTGAGCAATCCGATATCAGAAATTTTCAATGTGCAGTTAGATTTTTGCTTTATGTCATTTTCATAGAAATATTCCCAAAGACATTAGACAAAGAGATATATACCTCTTAAACATCTTCATGCTTCCCAGTAAAAAAAAATCTAGCACTTTTTGCCTTTTGTGAATGAACTGTATTAATCTACCAAGTGTTGAACTGTTTCTGGATCCATCTGAAGTGAACTAACTGTATTGATAATCCTCTGGCCTCTTTGGTTTTTAGTACAGTATATAAAACATGTAAGTTGATTTTTTTTCTCATTATTAATATAATAATTTACCATTTTAAACGATATTGTCATGAGTAGTTTTAGAAATAAATTCTCTTTATATTGCGCTCAGCTGTCCTTCTGGGGCAAATGCATTACTAGAGGATTGACTTTAAAGTAGTGGACATATCAAAATCCAAAAACAGTCCTAAACCTAATAACAGACTAAGCACTTGGTATTAAGTGTGGCTTTTTATTCACCACATCATGGACAGAGTTTTAAAATTGAATTTATTGTAGGTTATTTATGATGTATTATAACTTCAGCATTTGCTGAACAACTTGCTTTTTATATGATCTTGTGTCTTAAAAATCCTTCTAATCCTCACAGCCTTGACTTCCTTTTTTTCAGATGTTGCATGTGTAAGAGGAAAAACAGATCTACATTCAGAGCCAACTCTATGATGCATTATGGAGAAATTTGGGCTGAGACTTGACGCTTCACTGCTCTGCCAAAATAACATGGCACAGTGATGTGGAGTCTGCATTTTCTCCTATTTCCACTCTTGTGTCCAACAACTCTCTCCATTTTGAATTTAGCTGCTTATTTTCAGAAAAACAGCCTGAGAGAGATAAAAAAAAGAATAATGCGTTTTCCTCCATGCAGAATGATAAGTGTGATAATCGGTTCTCCTGTCTCACTGATGACATCTAATACATTCAATGGAGCCATGTGCTCACATTATATTTTGATACTACATTCAGAGTATTTATACATTGTGTTTCATATCATATTATATTTGTATATATTTATTAAAAGCATTTGAATCTAACTGAGTGAGAAAAAAAACAACCTTTATTTCTTTATATAATCCTCTGCTACACTAAAGCACTTATCCAAGCGTTTAACTAGTACTTGGATACCATCAAGGTAGAAAGTTTTTCCAGTTCAATGGCGCCATGATCAGACTGCCTGGTTCAAGTCTGAAAGCCTGGCCTCCCAGGAACTCCTTTAACCATGAAACCAAACATGTGGAAATTACTTGGAGGGTCTTGGTGGGAATGACGGCGCACATGGCAATAACTCCCAGCTGAGTTCCTGTAATGTGCAAGTGGTGCTCATAACTGATTGCACGTACATTCCTACAGACGGAAGTGTCTCTTCCCACACAAGAATGACTGCAGTGGGCTCCGAGCCACCTCAGGCAAATATTCACATAATTCACAGATGTACGGGCTTCTTTAAAATGTTTCCACCATTCATATGTTTCACTGTGGCTAAGAGACTCATTACCCTGCCGTGCCTGAAGTCTTCTGTTAATGTTAATCAATTTTATTCCTCATATTCATAAAGAATTTGCCCCAGTTTGTCTTGAACACTACTCGTAAAATGTTATAGAGAAAAACAATGTCTTTAGGCATTGTGTTTGTAAAAGAAAATAACTAGTTTGAGAACAAACTACAGACTAATTCTAAAGAGTTGGCTGACATGGAACTGTCTTCAGACAATGATTAAATTAAATCTGTGCCTGATTTCCTGTTATCTAATCAGCCTCCTCTTCATATTGTCCTGATAAATGAATTAAGAGGCAGAGGGATGAGATAATGGTTTCCTGTGAGATTCCTGACTGACAGATTGTGTGCTTTTCCTCTTCTAGGCATATAGCAGGAGCAGAGAACAGCAGAGCTCTCTCTCTCTCTCTCACACACACACACACACACACACACACATGCACACACTGAGGAAAACATTGTTGAATCTTAATTTGTTTCTGAAATGAAAAATGTGCTAGCACTGCAAGATAATTAAATCATACTGCCGCGCCGACACACACACACACACACACACACAAAGCTGTTTTAATAATGTCAATCCACTTCAGTCTTAATTAAACCCAGCTTCTGGAATAATTCTGATACATAATTTTTTTTTCTAACAATTCGTCCATTACAACATCGTCACTCAAAGACTCAAAGGAAGTGACTGCGCAGTACTGTGGTCAACTGTGTCGCAATACTGTATGTGCAAACATGCCGAATGAGGCCCATTTTTACTCACGCTCTCGCAAAGGCCACAGTGTAGAACAAATCTTCACTGAACGACTTGCATATTGAGCCGTATAATTAATATGTGCCCTTCAAGGCTATGCGTTTATTATTTTAACTTTTTTTTAAGGTTAATCGTATTTCATTAACGTGCTAATCTATTTTCACTATGGTTAATTGTGCACAGCTTCAACTTTTTCACCAACAATATCATCAACACAATCTCACTTATCGTCTCATAGATCACTGACTAGCTGGACTTAATTGTGTCCTACAGCTGCCCTGCATCAGTGTGTTTTAGAACATTAAGGTCGACTCAGCTTGGCATATCCCCTATTTCTCAGGTGGATTTCTCATTATTATGATGTTGAGCATTGGTGGGACATAATGAGTGACAAAAGAAGCTCTTGATATGAAATTGATTACATTTGTCTTTCATTAAGCATCTTTGGAACTGCATAATGTCTGCCTGTGATGGACAACTTGCTAACTTGGCATGAGATTAACAAAAAAACAGCCCGATCCAACAAATAATCACCATGTTGTTGTCGTTAGTCTTTCAACTACTCCTGGTGACGTTTTGCCACAGAGGACCATCCGATCCACACAACTTTGCACAAGTTTTACACCGGATGCCCTTCCTGATGCTAATCATAATAAACATGTTTAATTCATTTCAGCGTGAGGTTTTCTTATAGGGACACATACAGACATACACCTAGTCTTTCTCACATAAGCATGAAGATTAATGCTACATCAAGTCTTTCGGGCTGCTCCCGACAAGTGGTTGGTTAATTAATGCTACATTAAGACGGCTTTTAAATAATCTAAAATGGTTATGGGTGTCGTCTCGCCAAACTGCAATGTTTGGCGATACGACACCTTTATGTGGCCCAATTCCAGTATGCATTGTATTCTCCACAATATTCCTCACAGTACTGTGTAGTAAAGCATGTCATATTGATTTGGTACATTACACAGACACTCGACTGCTCTCCATTTTTATTTGTAGATGCTGTCCAACCTCAGAATTACCTCAGACTACTTAATTCCGGTTCAGTTACTATAACCTGGAACGTGATTAGTTTTGGTGAGTGAAGCCAAAAACAATGCAAGGTGGCAGCAAAGACAACATTTTAGGAAGTCAAAATGTACAAAAGCCTTAATTTAGGAACATAATTACAGAAAAAATGCAGCAAAAGCTAACCAACCTAAACAGCTAGCTAACTAACATAAATGGTCTTTTGTTTAAAGTATTCAGCTTTTAGAGAAACAATTAAAAGACAGTTAATGAAATATACATAGAGTATTTTATATGTTTTAATTTGTCCATAATTGACTTATAAATATACCAGCTAATAAAAATGGATGAAGCTTCTTTGGTTGTTGCTAATAATTGTCAGTTAGCATGTGCTAGTTCACACAGGCAACAGATCAGCTAATTATGTTACTGTTTCCTACAGCATTTATATTAATACAAACTACAGTATAACAATGTAAGACCACTATATGATTAACTGTTATCTTCATCACACATTTTGTTAAAATAAAATGATCACGTTGCGTCACAGTACTTCAATACTATTAAGGTTGCTTCAGCAATGTATTAAGAAATTTGTAAGTGAGATGTAGACATAATATCCAAGTACCTTTAGTGTATTGAAATATTTATGTTGTTCATACACTGCATACAGGTTTTACTCTGACTAGTGTGTCAAGAATGGCAGTTCAGAATGCCTCATGGGTTGGTCATGTAATTGAATGTAATTGTGCTACTATTATAGTCAAGTATAATTACAGGATGTTGATACGATAAGATTGGGACATGGTGAGGGAGCCAGGATATAGTTACAAGCACAAAAGCAGTTGTTTTGTAAGTGTAAAACATAATAACAATGCAAGCTGAAAAACAAGAATGAAGTAATAAAGTAAATACTATGCATTTTGTAAAAATAGGTTATAATATGCTACTGCTGCACAATAAATCACATAAAAATCTTAAAATATGGCCCTGTGACAGGCGAGGCGAGGTGGCAAAGTGTGATGCTCTTAATTAATTGCAAAAGGCTGCAATTTATTAAAGGTAATATACACATTGTCAAAAATTCATGTAAAGTCTGTCAATAATTTAAATATATTTATTTTTTTATTTTTTTACTTTGAGCCGATATTATAATATTAATAAACATCCCCTTTATAGGATAATTTTTCAATTATTTGGTGTTAGCCTTGATCAGCGGTGGGCAACACGCGGCTCCGAAGTTGCATGTGGCTCTTTCATTCCTCTGCTATGGCTCCCTGTGGCTTTTGAAAATAAATAATGAATATTTATTTTAGTTCGTTAGTTTTTTAAAGGTAATTCTAAATTTGCAAATTATGGTGATCTTGTAACATTAAAATACAGCCGATGTGCGACATCCGGTGGCAGGCGATTTATATAGATAGTCCTTTGTTATTTAGGTTGACCGCTGACTGCACGCTCCAGTACACGCAATAAAAGGATGACGGCACACAGAAGCAGACGGCATTTTTGGTTTGCTGCAGAAGGATAATTTAAGTCCAGCTTTTTATTTCATACATACGAGGAGGACTCAAATAGACATCGAGTATTTTATTTGAAAGTAACCTTTAACTCAGCGTCTTTTTTGTCAGAGTTCAAAATATTTTTGTTGCATTCAGAAATAATATTTAGTTAATTGATTTCATAATTGCAACACACTATAGGTTTTTTTATACACAGAATAAAGGTTAAAAAACGATATATGAAAATCATTTTAGATGTCAAAAAACGATTTTCTGTGGGAAACGGGTCCAAATGGCTCTTTGAGTGTTTAAACTAGATCCTGCCATAGATAAATATGTTTGAATACAAAATGGTACTTAATATTTAATATCGCAATCTCAATTTTTTTATCAAATCATGCAGCCCCATAATATACTCTATTTGCTGACACCTACCCATCATATCCTTATGTGGTCCTTTCCTAAACTATTGTCACAAAGTATTATATAGGATGTCCTTGTATCCTGTAGCAATTAAAGTTCCCTTCACTGAAACAAAGGGGATCTGTGCACAAAGCAAGGTCGGTGAAGACATGGTTTACCAAGGTTAGAGTAAAAGAATTCAAGAGTCCTGTACAGAGCCCTGACCTCACTCACAACAAATACCTTGGTGTGGAACTAGTACACTGACTGCACTGCAAAGCCTCCTTGCCCAACATCAGTGCCATTATTTATACAGTAATTAACACTAAAAAATGCAAATGTTCCTCCTTATCAAAACATGCATGGTTGTGTCAGACTGGGTAAAAAAAAGTGATTGCCGTGGCAACATGAACAACCAGGAATAGTGGCAAAAAAAGGGTGGGACTTAAAAGCATGTATAAAGATTCGGATGTGCAGATATGCTGGAAAAGATTTCCGGTCACTCAGTTACAAAGGAAACCAAAATGTCTTAGCTGATTAGCTACATTTGGCATAAGGCAATAAAATTTTGGGATTTTATTTTGTGTTGAACTATTGCTTTAACCTTTACGTTTTAAAGCTTAACCACAGATCTGAATTTGCTAAATTTTCACTATATAGTGCACTCTTTAGGATGGTGCCATTTTGTAGTGTTGTCTGATTTCTCAGCTTATAAATTATGTTCTCTGTTTAGGGCACACCACATTATTACACTGTACAACCAGTGAACCACTGACACACACTACTTCTGCATCAAAATGCACAAAGATTTCTTTCAGCTCAAAATGTACCTATCAGGATGGAGAACTTAAGAATTATATGTCACATGTGTTTCTGATACACTGCTTTGTTGAACTGAGTCAGATGTCTCTTGCCCACTACAAGACTGAATTGAGTCAGATGCTACTACCCACTCCACAGTGCTCTATGTAGATGTTTATCATTTAAATAATATTACATAAACTATATAACTGTGTATATAGTAAATAAAGAAAGGATGAATGAGGAAGTAACACTGTCTGATTGTACCAGCGTACAGAATAAACTAGCAAGAACTGAACTAAAGCTAGTACAGTATAACAGATATAACGTCACCAACAACAGATCTGAGCTCTTCCTGTGAACACCATAAAGCAAAATTTATTCTCTCCATGCCTTCAGTAGATACATGCTGTTGGTACAAGAGCCTTTCACATAGGAAGGGTAAACAAACACAGATGAGTACTGGGTCTGTATGCTCACATCTGGAGTGGTTTCAAACTGCTCTGCATCCTGCGCCACACAAACACACGATGCTTTGTATAACTGGAAATCCTGCAGAGCAGGGTTCCTGGGGTTCTGCTTATGTACATGTTTATTGCACTGATCTTTGGTTCAATAGTTTGGTCTAGTGTATGTGTGTATGTGTGTGTGTCTTGTGGGTACAGTATGCACATGAATGCGGCCAGCCAAATTGAACCAGGGCTATAGAATATGATCATGTGTTACTGCAAACCAAACTGTAGTGTTGGTTTATAGGAAAATGATCAGAGCCGAGGAGTTCCATTTTAGCAGAGGGTGGAGTTAGTTTTTAAACAAAAGCCAAAAATGAAGAAATGGATGAGATGTAATAAATAAGAATGATCTCTACATAACACAATATTTGTATATGTGTATGTTCCAACTGCAACAAAACCTAAGCAATTTGGTATACAGTACATATTGCATCTCATGAAAATATCTCTGTTGAGAAAAGATCACTTGCCACATTGGTATAAGGAATCTACATTGACATTTATCAAATAACAACCTTTAAAAAAAATACCTTGTTTATCTCAAACTGAAGGTCATGGTGAGATCATAAAATACAAAGTGAACAAACCACAGCTTTATGATCTGCCTTATGTCCTACAGATTTTGAAACCAAACCTCCTCACTAACACCTTTTCTGCAGGGAGTCAGAGCAGTACTTCTGCACAAAGCTTAAAGCATGAAGTAATTTCCTGTTGTGAGTCTCTCGTCACACTGAAGCAGCTGTGAGACCAAACTGCTTTCATCAAAACAGGCGTGAATACACAGTAAGTTTAAAATGTTTATTTGCTTTAAACTAATCAGTTATTGAAAACTGATATATTAGCCAAGATCCAAGGCCTCATGCAAAGCTAGGTAAAAAAAGAAAAACATGAATTTTATAAAAGTAAAATGTGTTTTTGATCATCCATAACAATAAATATAATTTTATATGGTGTAGGTCCCCCTTTGCTTCAAAAATAGCTCTGACCCATCAAGACATGGACTCCTGACCTGAGATCGGAATTAGACCTGGGGAATTTGGAGGCCAAGTCAACAACTTGAATGCTTGGTCATGTTCCTCAAACCATTCCTAAACGTTTTGCATTGTGGCAAAGTGCACCATCCTACTAAAAGATATATGCTATTAGGGAATACTGTTATCATGAAAGGGTGTATTTGGTCTGATACAACGTTTAGGAAGGTTGTATGTGTCAACGTAACATGACGTAATGTCCATATGAATACCAGGACCCAAAAGTTTCTCAGCAGAATGTGGCCCAGAGCATCACACTTTGCCACCTCGCCTTGTTCCCATAGTGCATCCGGTGCCATCTCATCTCCAGGTAGGTGTTGCACACGCACTGGTCGTCCACATGATGTAAGAGAAACAGTAATTCATCAGACCAGGCCACCTTCTTCCATTGCTCCATGGTCCAATTCTGATGTGCCAATTGCAGAAGCATTGAGCATTTCCACATGGGTCAGCTGGGAGCTCTCTGACAGGTTTCATGTGCCTGAATGTTACAGGTTAATTGAACTGCCACAGTAGTAGTGCCATCTTTTCTTTCTTGCAATGTCAGTATTGTTTGATGGTGTGCTGATAACATGATGGACAAAAACTTTTTGTAAAGTGGCCAGTCGACAGAATTTTTCTGAATTTTTCAAGACATTAGGCCTTGATAGCAGGACTTGGCGCTCAAGGCAACTTTAGCTGCATTTTTTTTCACCAGGAAAATGTGAGAAACAGACCGAGATTGAGACCGACCACATCATATTGTAAGATCTGCTTTCAGCTGGCCAACATGCAACAAGGAAGTGGAGCAGCTGGTGCGGATCGAATAAGATTTAAGCAGAAGGACACTGAATGTGTATGCAGGGCAGAGCCAAAGTGGAAAGAACTGTTTTGTTATTTTCGAAGTGTTCAGAAAGGAAAAAGAATAAAAATACATTAAACAATGTAGGTTGAATATTAGGGTTCCACAACTAGCATTATTCATTCTTATTAAATTGACATACATACTGTAGTCTTTCCTCTAGCCAACAAAGAGGCAATCAGATCTGGAATGTCTTGTAATAGACAACTACATGAATCATGAATTTGTTTAGCACTAGGCACATTGGCTTACCAATACTAGACATTAGGAGGTGTCTATCTACTAAAAGTGTTTGACTCAGGTGTCCTCACAGGAACCAATCCACCTAGATACGTATCTTAACAATGCTGAGAATGTTAACTGCAAATAGTGGAAAATTTTAACTCCCAACCATACAGCATGGCATATGGGGAATGTGCCAGCTGTGGAAACACAAACATGTCACATGTGTGTGTGTCTCACAGGGAGGAGGGGAGTGAGGGGAGTGATTTTGGAATCAGAACAGCCTGTCAGTGAGTGTGAGTAATTTCCCCAAGCCCTAATGCAAGCCAGAAATGAGGGCCTATCCTGAAGTGACCTTAAAACGCGCATACTGAAACGCATGAGAATAAATTTTGGAATCTAATCAGGTGGACCACACTGGCAGCTGTAAAATGGGACGTGGCCAATTTGCGGGACAATAATTTGGGGCACAGAGAAGCTCGGCGTAGTGACAGCATTCTAAATCATTCTGAGCCGAACTCAACCTCTTTGCTGAACATGACAGCTGGAAACAGTTTGCTCACAGTCAATTCATAGAGCCCTCTTTCTCTGTCTTTCTTTCTGTCTTTCTCTATCCCTGTTTTACTCCGTCTTTAGTAATCACACAGTCGACTCCGCAAAGAAGAGAAGCACATCAGGCGATATTCTGAGTCACACATTTCTTTCTCTGTGCTCATGTTTTGCGTGATTTCACCCAAACGAAGGCCAAACTTTAACTGCTTGTGATGGTACAGGCAGCCTGAAAGGCCTACAACAGCTGGAGTTCAATCAAGAGATGTGTCATCTAAATCACTTTAGAAGCACCTTCAATGAACACCTACCATGGAGTTTAATCTATACTGATTCATAGCCTTAGTTACAAACAACAAATCAGCAAAGCTTATCTACATCTGGGACATCTGTAATAAAATACCTGCATGTCTCATTGGTGATAAATCTCTGCCATCTATATGTGAACAGATAGGATGGAATGATTTGATCTGCACATGTTCCTATGTTCCCTTTATCTTTGGACCTCACGATAAAAAAATATTAGGAAAAAAAATTTCACCTTAAGAGACCAACATCATTCATACTTGAATGCTGTTAGAAAACTCACCACAAAAACTGTAAATAATAAAGTGCTCCAAATGCTCATTTTTATGTTCGTATTATTATTTCTGGTCATAGAAATAACCAAAAAACATAAAACCATGCGAGCAGATATCTGCCCTATTTCTTAGCCCATATGACCTATTTTTAAAAATGTGTTCAGTTCATGAAATGAAACTCATCATACTACATAGGTTGTGAAAAAAAAAGGATGTCGCGCTTGACTGCATCATTACTCCTATATATCTTTCTTAAAACTGTAATGGCAAAAAGGCTAAAAATGCTCTGGATTTTTAACCTTGAAATGTGCAAACACACCATATCATGCCAATCCCATGCCATCACCAAAAAATATATATATATTTTTTTCCCTTTCCACTAAATGCTCCATAGTTCCACCAATCTTCCATCAAAACTGATTGCTTATTTAAACATTTAATGATTCTGTGTAATTAATAAATTGTGTCAAAATAATTAACACAAAACACTGAGCGCATATGATTTTAAAAATACATTAAATCCAGCACAATCAATAAGTCATGACATAAAGTTCAGCCAGAATGGTTCCGTACATCTGCTTCATTAATAGCTCATTTTATTAGCCTTTCACAAGCTGTGTCTCTGTGATTCCAACCATATGCTCCTCCAACTTATTCCAATCTCTTTTCTTCAAAACTCCACTTCAGAGCAAAGGATTTGATTCCAAACCATGTGCCTTAGATCTTTATGTTTTAGTGATGACAATGAAATTTTTGCTCACACAATCTGTTTGGTGTTTTACAGTTGCTTTTGTGGATCTATTGGACTAACACGGGCAGGAAATAAGTGTAGCTTATACCTACATGTACAGTAGGTATATGAGTGTGTATCACACATACACACACAAACACACATCATACTGCTTTGTTGAGTTGTTCAGCATCTCACATAGATTTGTTTCTTTGTTTTCTCTTTGCTGAGAGCTTTTCAGCTGGGAGGCAGAGCTATATTTCTGCAGAGGGTCTGAAGCATTAAGTCATTTCCTGTAGCAGATCCCTTATCACCTTAACTCAACTGTATATATATATATATATATATATATATATATAATATCTAATAATTATATTTATTTCAATATGATTCTTCTGTGTACTAAGTCACTCTGCCTCAGTCACTGACTGAAATAGAATTAAAAATAAAGAATCAAACATTGTCTCATACTTATTGTTTCATTGCCATTAGACAAGACATGCTGTCTGTCTAGTTGTACAAACCTAGCTAACAAGAAATGGAAACATACTGTATAGCCTCCAGTATAGCATCATTTAAACTATGTGCTTTTGCATGAAAAGGAAAATATTAGTGGAAATACAGTAAATGGAGCTACACCATATGAACTATGATCCATATACTCCAGTCCCCACCTAGTCCCACCTGCATGAAGTAAAGATGTCCGGCACTGTGGAAATTTTTTGTCTTAACCCACAAGATCTGAACATCTGAAAGTCTTTCGTGATTACTAATCGCTTAACAGACTCTCAACAGAGAGTGTGTGATGATTCAGGTATAACGCTGTTCTACTGCCTATAAACTTCTCTTATTTGTAAGCTCTATTCCTCTTACAGCTTCAGTATAAAACTATACAGTATAGTATCATGAATAGATTTGGGTTAAGGTTAAACTAACATTTGGTATCAGTCAAAACACAGCAAGCGCTTTTCCAGCTCAAGTAACACATTCACTAAAACACTTTATGTCCTCTTTATTTAACTGACCAACAGCTTTCTATAAGAGAGCATGACCAAGATCCTGTGTGTCTGTGAGTTCTGCATAGTTTGGTGATTTGTGGAATCTAACATTCCTGGTTCACATAATCAGTAAGGTTAGTAAGAGTGCTACTTTGAATGATTCAGAATGATTCTAGCTTATCGTTCATTTGACCATTTTAGGCTGAAGGCTAAAACATACTACTGGCAGGTGCTTATCACCTTCTCTCTCTCTCTTTCTCTCTCACTCCCCCCCCCCCCCACACACACCACCATACTTATGAACTTTGCTTCGTGTTAGCCCTGTTGGTTCCAGTGAAGAGAAACTGTTATGTTTTAGCACACATACTTTTTGTTTAGACAATTCAGTCCTTCCAACTTCGTTGCAACACTTTGGATGTGAGGTATCCACACATTAAAGATCTATCCATCTGTCTATTATCTTTGTAACACGTTGACTCATGTACCTTCAGTTGGTTCTGCTTCCCTCACCTTCTCTCCCTCTCATACGGCTCTACAGTACACATGAAAATATAAAATGTATATAAATATTTATTCGATTTTTTTTTTTTTTTACTTTTTCCTTAACACCCATGAACTCTCTAAGTGTCATCTCTCGGTTCCTTAATGTTTCTGCCTTTATTATGCTCTCCATCTCCATATCTCCATATGTTCCTTTTCTGTTTGTCTCTTCTGTTCTTCATTCTCTTTATCTCTTCTATGCATTACTCTTTCTGTTTCTTCCTTTCCTTGTGGCTTCTCTTTTATCTATTCTCATTTTTTCTCTTCCTCACTGCAAGAGGTCAGCGTGGCCTCGGGATAGTTACCCAACTCTACCCTAAGCTGTAAAAAACAGCAGAAGGAAGTAACTGCTCCATTCCATTGATCAGTCTCAACAACCCAGACGGGTGCAGAACAGAGCTGGTTTCCTCTTTTATCCGGCACTTCCCCTAAATCAACAAACAATCCTCAGGACCAGCTGCTTCCAAACACAGGAAGGAAACACGTTCTTCTCATCATGCTGAACCCCACATGACATAAAACCCTCCACGTTTCTAGGCCTAAGGAGTCGGACAGATGTGGCAGCCTTTTTACATTCCTGCTGAATCAATTTAAACGCCAGTTAGGACAGAATTTAACGCACACCATCCAAGTGAAATGGATTTAGTGTAGAGTTTGTGGTGAAGGGTAAGACTGGGTTATACTGTATATACCGTATGCAGTGCCGTGATTTTTCAAGTGAAGTCCAGGGACCTGGCAGGGCGTTCTTGCTTTTTAAGTAATTTCAGTTTTGGAAATCACAACCTACCAGGATTATTTGAATGAGCTTAATTTAGAACTCATAAAATTGGGACATAAAATAAATAGAGACCGTATAAATCAGACCTCATTTCTGAAAACTCAATGGTTCCAACAAATAGCAAGAAAACTACTGTATGCATTTTAAAATAACCATAATATTTGAATAGTTACATCATAAGATAAATATATTCTCCAGGGTCCCAGGTTCGATACTGAGTTTCTGTGCATGTCCTTCCCGTATCAGAGTTCTCTGATTCTCTTTCACATACGAAAACATCCCAGTAGGTGGATTGTTCATGTTAAAATTCCCCTATGTGTAAGTATATGCTAAGTATGAATGTGTGTGTCTGTGGTGCCTTGGATCTCACTCAGGGTGTGTTCCTGCCTCTTGCCCAGTATTCCCTGGATAATTCACCACCACCCTGACCAGGATAAAGCAGCTCCTTATAAGGAATGAATAAAGGAACAGATCTATTTTTGTTTAAATATTTCTCATACACACCCTGAGTGGGATGCAGGGCACCACAAACACACATTCACACATCCATTGACACCTAGGGTAATTTAATCAAAGACAATCCACCTCCTGGCATGTTTTTAGAAGTGAGAGGGACCTGGAGAACCCAGACACAAGAGAACATGAAACTCAGGATCGAACCTGGGACTCGGCGACACCACAAAAAAATGCCACATTTTCAGAGGTTTTCAACCTTTTTGCCATCATGGATCCAAAAAGTGGGTTAAATCAATTCATTCAAATGAGCAGTTACATTGGTTAGTGACCATAAAACTCAATAATACATAATCACAGACCTCCACTTTAATATTCTGTCGAACATTTCAGAACATGGCTTCGTATTTATATAGCTTTTCTATGTTCACATGGCTTAACCATATGGCTTTATTTTACTGCAGCAAAATAATCTAACACACCAAGATAATGATGATCATTTTCATATTGTCCAGTAATACAAGGTGTCCAGATGTTGCATAAACTGGAAGGAAAGTAATCGAAGTTAGCTGATCAGCACATCTTTATTTTTTTATTTTTTTATTCTAAGGAATGGATTGAAATGATGAGTGTTTATCTACAGTATATAATAAGAGCCACATCCTTTCTAGAGTTATGCAGGACAAACTGCACTATATGATCAGATCATTTCATATTAGACAGAATGCAGAGAGCAGGTTAATGTGCCAGCCTACACCGTTACTCAGCGCAGAACAGAATAAGACGAAGACTGTCACAAGTGAATCATTTGTTCAACACAAAACTTTTAGATGTGCCATCAAACATTGCTTACCTCTGATGTAGTTACATTTAGTTTCGTCTAAAAGACTGGAGGAAGACACTCCCATGGTGAAGCGCGCGTTCTCTGTGTCCCGTTAACTCAGTTTAGTCACAAACTCCGCACGTCTTCACTGTCAAGAGAAACGACCTGTTCTGACGCGCGAGTCGCGGACGAGTCGGATCTTCACAAATGACTCTTTTTTTAAGTGAATCGATTCCCAAAAGTTTTGTGTGAAACTTCACGCATTTCTCAAACTGTAGCGCCGCCTGCTCATCCTGCTCATCCTCTTCAGCAGTGACACTCACCCCTCGTCTGCCAACACTGCATTTAATCAATTTATTAATTAATGAAATAATTAATTTAATTCATTTATTATCTATTATCATTTATCTCTAGGATATCCGTAGTTGGAGGAAAAGTCTTAATCCTGGAAAGAGAATTGTTTGTTTGTTTTAATTTACATGTGTTGTTTAAAGATTAAAAATTAACCTAAGCAGTCCTAAAGTATTATTATATGAGAGTGAGTCAAAAATGATCCGTATTTATTTTAATGAACTCTTAAAATAATGAAAAAACAAACATAATTTTTCGACATACATTCTTAGCTTTACGATGCAAGAAGGCACCGCTGTCTTCACTTTGTCATCAGAAGTGAATCTTCGTCTGCTTTCAGGGAACCAAACAGGTTAAAGTCAGATGGAACGAGATCAGGACTACAGGGAGGATGCTTTAACACCTCAAAACAAAGTTTTGTGTAGGCAGAAGTGTACAGTACATTTACATTTAGGCATTTGGCAGACGCTCTTATCCAGAGCAACTTACATTTTTATCTCATTACACATCTGAGCAGTTGAGGTTAACAGCCTTGCTCAAGGGCCCAACAGTGGCAACTTGGTGGTTGTGGGGTTTGAACCTGGGATCTTCAGAACCATAGTACAATGTCCAAAAACCACTGAGCTACCCCTGGCCCCAGTACAGACATGCATTGTCATGCAAGATCACGACACCCTTGTTTAGAAATTAATCCGAAGTTTAGGCTTTGGATTTACAATAAGCATCTCACTGTTGATTGTTGAACCTTTTTCCTGATAATGTTTCAATACTGGCACTTCTGAATCCCAGAAAACTGTAAGCATCAGTTTATTAATTATTAATCAATAATTAATTGTATATGAGCTTTTATTGTATTTATAGCTTTTATTGTATATATTATTTTCATTTTCTAAAACAAGTTTGTTTCTCTATTGAGTGATTTAAAAGTTATGTTAAGCCTTTATTTGTCACATATACATTACAGCACAGTGAAATTCTATCTTCACATATCCCAGCGTAACTGGGGTCAGAGCACAGGGACAGCCATGATACAGCGCCCCTGGAGCAGATAGGGTTAAGGGCCTTGCTCAAGGGCCCAACAGTGGCAACGCTGTGGAGCTGGGGATGGAACCGCCAATCTTCCGATCAATAACTCAGTGCTTTAGCCCTCTGAGTCACCACTGGCCCAAAAGGACAGCAGTCTCCTGCATGACAGGCAATCAAACCCCAGTCTCCTGCATGACAGGCGGGGATACTCACCCGGGGATTAAAGGTAGATTAGGTAACATTTGTTGATGTTGATTCAACATTAAATGTGTAACAGTCAGGTGGGCTGGGCATTTGAAGGATTTCTGCCCTGGTTGTGAAGCTCTACCACCCTGATATTGGCAAAGCAACCTGGACTGGAAATCAGATTTCCAAAACAGGTTTTTTTTTCAACAACTTTTCCTGAGTATGATACATACTGGTTAGCTTTCACATTGGTAATGTTGTCCCACACAACATAAGGGACCCTTGCCTTCTGCTAATTTGTATTGTTGGGTCTGGTGTTAAATCATCTTACTCTTGACAATACCTCATATATTAGACAGATTCTCTAAGGGTTTAGGTCAGGTAAGCAGGCTGGCCAGTAATATCTTGGTCAGCAAACTAGTTAGTGATAGTTTTACCACTGTGGGCAGGTGGTAAGTCCTGCTGAAGTGCTTTAAAATCTCCTGGAAGATGTCTATGTTGATGTTGAACTTAAAACACAGTGGACAGGCCCTGGGAGATGATGTGGCACCCTAAATCATCTCTGACTATAAAAAACTTCATACTGGACATCAAGAAACTTGGATTTTGTGCCTCTCCTCTCTTCCTCCAGACTCTGGGACCTTGTTTTCCAAATGAAATGCAAAATTAATTTTTATCTGAAAACAGGATTTTACACCACTGAGCATAGATTTCCTTTGTTTCCTTAGCCCAGGTAAGACACTTCTGATGTTGTCTCCAGTTCAGGAGTGGTTTAATACTAGGAATGCAACAGTTGTGGCTCATTTTCTAAAGACGCCTGTGCGTGGTGGCTATTGATGCACTGACTCCAGCCTCACACCACTGCTTTTGAGGCTCTCACAGTTTATGCATGATTGTTGTTGCGTGTACTGAACTAGACCAAGAGATACATGGTATTTACTGTATACTGTCTGAATAGTAAATTAATCCAACACAAAATGAAATATTCAGATATTTTATGATAATGGATTTCTGTTAAAACTGGTTTTTACCCTTATATTTTGCATGGTCACCTTAAATTAGGCATGTTAAAAATGCAAATATTTTTTCTCGTGGAAACTAGTACAGAAGTTGCAAAATTGCCACCTGCATATAACTTGATAATGTAGGATCATTTGACCTCCCATTCTGACATGCCCATGTCATGTGTTTGAAAGCAGAAGTGGAGATAGCTGCAGACAGCAACTAAAGTGAAATTTCCACTGCAAGCACTGATGACAACCCATAGGCGTATTTAGATCAAATGTCATATTGAATCTACACTACGTTCCAAATTATTACGCAAATGATATCTTTCTCTGATTTTCATAATTAGTCAATGCAAATGACAGT
>JAQMYJ010000003.1:8880855-8894261 GCA_030014305.1 Clarias laeviceps | reverse complement strand
GAAACACGAGAGGAGAGGAAAAATGGATCTTTACCCTCTATGAGACTTGCTTTTGCTTTATACGCGCGCTGTACAAAACACAAAATTAAATATGTTTCACACACATGTGGTCACAGTGTTATAGTAAACAGAACACGCGTGCACGAATGTTGATTATACCAGTAAGACACGAGCACTAAGACCCAGCAGGGGAGACGATTACCTACAATTCCGCAGCGCAAGTGAGAGAAAAACCGTTGGCTCATATATTCTAATGTCTAATTCATATATCGAAATATCGGAAATGTATTTAAAAATCGTATCACCGTTATTGAAAAAAATTCTATCGCGATATATATTGATATCGCATTATTGTCCATCCCTAGTACAGTATATGCGGATTTTGAAGGAGACAAGTGGTGTTGATGATCTTCCAAATACTGGTACGCTTCCGTGTTCATGGTTGGGTTAGCTTTCATATCTGATTCAGATCGAGCCCGAGAACACCTTATCATCCTCAAAACCACCTTAGGTACAGTACTCCTCAGTTCACTACTAAGACTTTGGGTTAAGAATATTCTAAACTCAGGCTCCATACCTGAGTCTTTAATGTGAAAGTAGCCTTAATAAATTTGCTTATGTAGCCCTAACAGGTTGTTGTTGTTGATCTTACTGTTCTTGTTATTCTTCATGGTGTTATTGTTGTGGGATAAGCCAGATGTTTTCGGTAATTAAATAAAACTCATGTTTTACTTAGCTCTATAATACTGATTAACAGAAAAAAGAAAAAAAAAACATGAGCAGACAGTTCACAACAGAGATCATATATTTTATATTCATAAGAGAAAAAATCGATTCAGTTATGAACTGTGATTATTTTGTGTGCTGATTCATGTATCTCAACACTGACTCCAAAATCAACTCTTTAAACAATTTTTTAGAGATGAATAAATTTGAGGTTGTAGTGGTTAGCACTGTCACCTTGCACGTCCAGGGTCTGGGTTCGATTCCCGGCCAGGCTCGACTCCCGTCTCTGTGTGCATGGACTTTGTATGTTCTCCCTGTGCTTGGTGGGTTTCCTCCGGTTTCCTCCCACAGTCCAAAGGATATGCAGGTTAGGCTAATTGGCGTTCCCAAATTGCCCTTAGTGTGTGAATGAGAGTGTGAGTGTGTGTATGTGTGTGTGCCCTGCGATGGATTGGCACCCTGTCCAGGGTGTACCTGCCTCTTGCTCTAAGCCTCCTGAGATAGGCTCCAGGTCCCCATGACCCTGATAAGAAGATGAGTGAGTGAGTAGATTAGAGAATAGAGATAAATTGTTTGATCGGCCAGTGACCAGAATTGCCTGGTTTTCAGTTTGATTGGCTATGACTGTGATTGACCGATGAGTCTCAGATATGAACTATTTGTGCACTAAACGATTTGTGCAATAGAAACGCATTTTTATGGTAATAAAAAAAATATCACAGGCGTTAAAAGCCTCTGATCAGCCTTTGTCTCCTAACTCTGTGAGCAAATTAGTCTCAAACCCACTCATTACGCACACTTACTCAAGTCCTGAAATACCTTGATTCGAAAATGAGTCGAAAAAAGCGTTTTTTTTTTAGGTTTAAATTTGTAACAAAATCTGGGAGAAATGTCATATCGAATCGGGATATTTATGAAATCGTGATATTTCATTTCAATCACAATTTTAATCTCGGTATCAGAAGATGACTGGTGCTTCCCGTCCCTGGTGTACAAGCGCATCTCCGCGTCCCGTTATGCCTACATTCACTACAGCACTACATTTCCCACAGTCCTTTGCTGCGTCGTTATAAAATCCGCCATATTGAGATTTTCAGAACGCGCTGGCGAAGGTAAGAGTGTCCACAACACAGAAAAGGGTAAGTGTGTAAACAAGCTCTATTTAAGCCCGATTTACCTGTTCGTTCGTCGTTATAAGGAGTTGAACGTAAACAGGAAGTGTATTAGATCGTTATGCGGATGCTAATGAGTACTATAACCCAGGGAATGATGTTTATGTGGCTAATTAAAGCTACGTCCTTAGCTGCGTTAGCCCCGTCGGTTCGTCGCCGTCGCTCCTTAACTGCGATTTTTCTTGACAGCGCGAGACAAAACGACAGCGCGTGCGCATTTCCACTATAAATCGTAACATTTGTTCACTTTCACAACGGTTTAACGAAGACGTTTATTGGACATGTTTATCTGGGTTTGTTAGACCACCCTGCGTTATTCGCTAACACAAAGAGTTGAGAAGCTTCTCTAGCTAGTATTAGCTGTACACAGCCTGTTACTGTGTTTCCCCCAAATAACACACACACACACACACACACACACACACACTGTCGTTTTCCTGCTTCAACGCACATGAATAAACTCGATCCAGTATTAGATCCAGAGATCGAAGTGGGTGTGTAAGTGTAGGAAACCACTCAAATGTGCCTTACAGGGGGGTCAGGGGGTAGATTGTGGAAAATCCAGTTTGGACTGTTTGATTGCAGTGTTTAACCAGTATGCATGGATCATATGCAGTTTTATTATTAATGATCAAACACATAAATCAATCTACGAGGTGACACAATCTCTTTAATATGTGAGACAGTTTACATGAGAAACCCTGGAGGCACTTGACAGGTGTTCATAAAACTATGTGATTATGCATCTCAGCCTAGGGTTTCTGGAAGAAATTATTACATCTAGCTCTTCTTATTATGGCTGATCATGAGCCAGGAGTATGATTATGAATGTCATAATTTAAACATGAATCATCGTCCTAATGAGTGTTTTCTCTCTTTCTCTCTTTATCTCTCTCCTTGCTGTGTCACAGACCTGATTCTTCTCTGATTCGCCGAATCATGACTCAGACAGTGCAGACTAACGGGGTTCAACCCCTCAGCAAGACCTGGGAGCTCAGCCTCTACGAGTTACAGAGAACTCCACAGGTAAGAGCACAGGTGCCAAAACTTTTGCTCGCATCAACTGGTAATGTGCGAAAGCCTAATTTCTTTATAGTTTGCTTCCAAAGAGCCAGACTTTCTTGTTTTGCATTTTTAGTAGTTTCGAGGAATACTTCTTCAGGCTTCCTGAAGGACTTTTTTTGTCTCTCATTTTTGGCCTGTTTTTGACTCTCATTTATCTCATGATACCTGATCGGTTTCAGAGTAATGTTTTTTGTTTGTTTCTAAGTCACACAGTGACCTATGAATCATTCAAGTATTCAAGAAACTCCTAATTCAGGCATGAACCAGTGAGAAACAGATGATTAGGCCGGTGATTAGTATACTGGCGATGCTGAGTGGTTGGAATGGACGAGAGGGGAAATGAGATTGCTGCTGAGGTTGTTACATAAACAACCAATTATTATTTTTTTTAATATCTTTAGGCACTTTGTAGCCTTTTGCAGTAAACCATTTGTTTTTATTTCTGTAATATAACCTCCATCATTTAATTTAATATGAAGAAATGAGTCTAGACTTTTGCACAGTACTGTAATAACAGTTAAAACTAGCTTATGATGCATCATTGTTTCATTGATCATGATTTGCCTTTCAGAAGAAATGGTTGCACGTTAGGATTTGCCAAAGTATAATGTTTTGGACTTTGGCTTCTGTTTTTCTTGGACAATCTTGAATAAGGGCTTTTATTAAATTATTTTTAAACATATTTTTATTACCCATGTACAGTTGTTAAAAGGCTTACAAATATCCAAAATAATCCTTCAGAACAAGGCTTATAATAATACAGTCATATTTGATTAGGGAGCTGCAAAAAGAAAATACAGATGTTCTTAATGCTTCGTTCAATGTGCATGCTAAAACCGAAATTGAAATAAGCGGATCAGAAATACTATGAAAAATTAACTAGTTATTATCGCTGTCATTATCTAGGACTCCTGGTGTTAGTCTCTGTTTCTGCTGTTCTTCTTCAATCAGGAGGCTATCACAGATGGGCTGGAGATCGCAGTGTCCCCTCGTAGCCTACACAGTGAGCTGATGTGTCCCATCTGCCTGGACATGCTGAAGAACACCATGACCACCAAGGAGTGCCTGCACCGCTTCTGCGCAGACTGCATCATCACAGCGCTCAGATCCGGGTCAGTCACACACTTTTTTTCACCAGCACCCTTTTTACCGCTCTCTACATCTTCTCACTCACTCACTCTCTGTCTCTCTCTCTCACACACACACACACACAAAAGGCGGCATGTTGGTGTAGTGGTTAGCACTGTGGTTTTGCACACTCAGGGTCGTGGGTTCGATTCCCGCCTCATGTCTCTGTGCATGGAGTTTGCATGGTGGATTTCCCACAGTGTTTGTACCCTTCAGTGGATTGGCACCCTGTCCAGGTTGTACCCCGCCTTGTGCGCAAAGACTCCTAGGACAGGAGCAACCCTGTACACAGGATAAGCGTTATAGAAGTTGAATGAAAAATGACTATAGTTAAGTAGCTTATAAATAATAAACAACAAATGTAGTAAAATGAGGCTATGGGTCCATATATACAGTGGTGTGTGTGTCTTATGTAAAGAAGGACAGGGTATGTGTGGTAACTTACAGTATAACTGTATAATCGTGCTCAACACAATATACATGTACATATATTAATGTCTGAATAATACAGACAAGCCTTGAACTCATGAATAAGCTAAAAAAAAACAACTCAAACCGATATGAATAGATCCGGTTAAAAATAGCTGAAGATATAGCAATGTGTAGCGTTAAGTCATCTGGGTGTGTTATGAATGGTCTTGTACTTCCGAACGCTATACATGCATGATGTCAAAAAAGCAGTTAAAGTATGACTGTAAAAAGCATATATATGACCAGGTCAAGCCAAAAAAAAACAGTGAGGGGGTGGAGGAAAAAAATGCCATAGTTTTGTAGTAGTAATTTCTTGAATAGATCAAATTTATGTGTTAATTATTTCTGAAGAGGAATGAATTTGCAAAGATATTTTTGCCTCAGCAGTCAGTTATGTGTCATTTGGTACAAGTCGTATTATGAATAACCCATCGTTTTTGCTTCTTCAGGAATAAAGAGTGTCCAACATGCAGGAAGAAGCTGGTTTCGAAGCGCTCACTCCGTCCCGATCCGAACTTTGACGCTCTTATCAGCAAGATTTACCCGAGCAGAGACGAGTATGAGGCGCACCAGGAGCGAGTGCTGGCTCGCATTAGCAAACACAACAACCAACAGGCTCTGAGCCACAGCATCGAGGAGGGCCTTAAGATCCAGGCCCTGAACAGGTCATTAGAGACTCGGTTATTATACACGTGGATGTTTGGTTGAAGTGTGTAGATTAGGCATTTCTTCACATCTTTCACATATTAACTATATTTGGGTGGAACCGTGGTTGGGTTTCCCCCCTCAGTGCACTTTATTTGGTAGAAACACTAGGGTGTGGGCCAAAAACAGAATGCAAAAATCTGAACAAAACATCTTGTTCACAAACAAACTGTCTTTTTATATATTTAGCCCCAGAAGATTATTCTGCTTCATTTTTTTATCATGATTTCTGTATGTTTTCTATTTTTATAAGTACTCACATTTGCATTGAGGTTTTTACTCCTCCCACCCTTTCTCTCATGCTCTTTATCATCACCCTTTCCCCCCATGTAAGGCTCTGCAATGTTAAGCAGTGTCTAAAGAAAGAGAAAATTAACCATCAATTTCACTCTGATTCATGCTACACAAGTTCACAGTTCACACCCACTGCCCTAGTTTTATAGCGTTGCCAGGAAAATGCAAATCGGGTCCAGCATGCGGATAATCCAGCTGGGTAATGAGGAACTGCTTGGCAAGCAAACATGAGTCTTTGAAAGCTCTGGGATCTCATACTGTACGATTCCTACATTTAATAAATAAGACTATAAGGCACATGGTTGTAAGGATGTATGTGCTTCTGTGACATTCTCTATGGTTTAACACAATTTTCTGGATCTTCCTGTATCTACTCACCCAGACTGCAGAGAGGGAAGAAGCACCAAATTGAGAACGGAAGCGGGGCAGAAGACAACGGTGACAGCTCGCACTGCAGTAACGCCTCTGTCCACAGTAACCAGGAGGCAGGCCCCAGCATCAAACGCACCAAGACTTCAGACGACTCGGGCCTTGACATGGACAACACCACAGAGAACGGAGGAGGGGACACAGCTCTGGATGGAGCCAGCGAGATCGAGCTCGTCTTCAGGCCTCATCCTACTCTCATGGAGAAAGAGGACGCTGCCCAAACCAGGTGAGAGAACACTGAACATGGAGAAAGTGATTTATTTAGGGTTATTGTGGGCTTTGTTTTACAGTCCAGTCAGCAAGATTAGATAGTTAAAAAAAAAAAGTGGAAGAATTCTAACGTGGAACAATATTGCAGTCTCTCTAACGATCATGATGAATATTTTTAACAGTCATACTGAGGTTATGGTCAGGTATTGTTTTCAGTCTAAGAGCAGCAGAGTGAAATTAAAATCTCTGGTTGTAAATGTGAGACAGAGTGTCCCACCATTTGTGGTATTTCCACTATCATCTGTGCAAACATACATGCAGTGAGGAGCATGGGAATGGCTTTAAGGGCCTTAATATTGTTTCAGATGATGATCATTGATATGCTGCTGAAGGTTTTATCAAATTAAATTTAATGTAATCTCAAGTCTGTATGATGCACCTTATGGAAAAGAAGTATTTGGACACCTGATTATAACACACCCATATATGGTTCAAAATGTCGCCAGAACACTGCATAAATTTTTTTTATATGCTGTAGCATTCCAAATTTTCTTTGCTGGAACTTTCCCAAGTCTGTTTTAGCATGAACATGCTGCTGTGCACAAAGAGAAGGCCTTAAAGACCTGGTCTGCAAAGATTGATATAGAAGAACTCGAGTTGTAGTTCTAGGGCACTGACATAAAACCCCCCTCCGGAATAAAATGAAAATCTCCGGCTTTCTCTCCTGACAATCTGACATCACTCAAATCC
The DNA here is from genome assembly GCA_030014305.1 of Clarias laeviceps. Taxonomy (NCBI): domain Eukaryota; kingdom Metazoa; phylum Chordata; class Actinopteri; order Siluriformes; family Clariidae; genus Clarias; species Clarias laeviceps. Next base: position 8,887,311 of record JAQMYJ010000003.1, on the reverse strand, counting down.
CAGCAGACATGCTTCAAAATATAATGAAAGGGTGGGACTAAATCTAGCATAAAATATTCAGAATACACATACGGGTGTGATGGTCAGGTATCCACGTGTTAGCGGCCACATTGTGTGTGTTTTTTTTTTTCAATGGTTGTTTATTTATTCGAGCAGTTATTGCACAGTGAAACTTTTGAGGTTAAAACTTCAGAGATTTAATTATTTTGTGTGCATGCAATTAGGTACATTAAGACTTCGGGCAACGCAACAGTCGATCACCTCTCAAAATACCTGGCTGTGAGACTCGCCCTGGAGGAGCTGCGCAAGAACGGAGAGGCCAGTCCTATCAATGTGGAGGCTGCCAGCGAGAAACAGTACACCATCTATATTCCCACAGCCAACAACCAGTTCACAGTAAGTGGTTTAACATCGTATACAGCGTCATTCCCACTATAGCAGTGGTTCTTGACCCACCCATGCCCTGAACATTTTGGTGTTTTCTCACCTGATTTAAGTAATCAGCTAATTAACAGCCCTTTAAAAAAATAAATAAATAAATAAATAAATATATATATATATATATATATATATATATATATATAAAATTATTTTTTTTAAGTGGGTGTGATAAACCCGGTACAACACAAACACAGGGTTGAGAACCACTAAACTACAGTGTACAGTATAATTGTAATAAAAGTTCAGTCCACTATGAGTGTGTCACACGGCGTGTCTCTGTCTCAGGTCCTCAATGGCTCTTTCTCCCTGGAGCTGGTGAGTGAGAAATACTGGAAGGTCAACAAACCCATGGAGCTGTACTTCGCCCCGACGAAGGAGCACAAATGAATCCAGCAGGCTGTGAAGCTCTAGAATGGACTGATGGATGTTCTTTTGCTCTCTCTCTCTCTCTTTCTCTCTCTCCTCCTTTCTCTCTCTATCTTTCTCTAGTCATGGAGCACTTGCTCCTTAACAACTGTGGCTGCTTTTTTAATTGTCTTTTTGTAGGAAAACAGGCCCAGGGGATTATAGATACTGGGGGAGGGAAGACTTTGGGAGTCATATTGGTATTTGATACTCTTTTTTTTTTTTTTCCCTTTTCTTTCCCCCTTTTATGTTGACACGGTTGGTTTAGTGTCCCATCCTGAGCAGCAGTCTGTTATGGACAGGAGTCTGATGCGGCCTTCACTAAGGTTCATAATTAATTATACAATCACAAACACCATGTGACCGTGTGATGTATAGTGATTGTTTGGCTTTGGGGAATAATTAACCATCCGTGGCATTCCCTGTCAATGGCAGCCAATGGCAATATCCCCTCACCTTAGTGTACACCAGTGAGATCTCCCAAGCTATAAGAGATCATAAGTGCATTTTTATCGAACAGTCGCTCCTCTTATATAAGCATTTACAAAAGCTGACTTGCCTTTCTTGCCACTGTGTTAAGGTTAATATGAAGACTCAAGTCTGGTCTGCACTGTCCATACCACATCACACATCGACATTATAATACTACTGTATATGTTCTGTCGGCTTTGACCTTGTACATATGACATCACTCCAGATTAAGGCATCTCGGAAACCCGTCATAGTAAGCAGACATCGACTCGCAATGCATCAGTAGCCGTCAGACGAAACGGAGCAGAGTTTTGATATTAGCCGCATTTCATAAAAAGAAACATCGTTCATGACAAACCTTTTAGAGCATGAGGTATTTTTAGTTGGACACCATTTGCATAAGTATGAGTTCATGTTGATGTTTTTGGGGAAAGCTGTAAACCACATTTGTTTGGAAAATAAAAGACCGTATGCAAGTGCTGCAGTGAGAGGGTTTGTCATCTGCATGTGTTTTGGGTGATATGAGAATAACTCATTTATATATCGATCGCTTCTTTATTACCTGTTAGTTACTTATTGCTTAAGTAGTGGATCCACATACACGTTTGATGTCCAAAGTTTGCTTTATTAGAGCTAAGATGTTAAAGTAATTAACCAATAATGGAAACGTATCGAGCTACCAGTGTTTCAAGCTTGACTCAAGTAATACCATTTCCACACACAGTTTTCATAAAAGTTATCATATGAATCATGTCTAACATTTTCTCTCCTTTCAAAGTTTCCAACTTTCATCCTTGAGACTTTTTTTTTTGTGAGCAACAGTTCTTCGTCGTGATGAGGAAAAAAGAGATGTCTGCTTCAATATGTCATTTACATTTTTTTTAGGGAAAATTGTAGGAGTTAAAAAGGTAGCCCAGGAAAAAACTGCCTTGACAATGCTCTGTGGTATGTGGAGGTGGTACTTGAAACTACTGCGACACAATGAAAAGTGAAAGAGTCGTGCTTGCTTTTCGAGACTCGCACTCTTTCTGTGTGTTGTCAGAACGCGCAGTGTTGAGGGAGGGAGGAGGGTTCAGAAATTATTTCACAATGTGCTGGGTCCACCCCGGCAGGTTGTTGGCGAGTGTCTGAGCCAATAAGGTGTGTTTGTGTGTGTGGGTTTGGAGTGGAAAACCTGCAATTTATTCAATTAGATCAACTGAAACTGCATGAAAGTACAGCGATGGCCAAAAGTACTGAGACAAAATTTTAATTCAATGTTTTAATGACAAGATGATGATAATTTGTTATTTATGCAATGAAATTACAACAATCAGTATTAAGTTCTTAATTCTTCAAAACCTAGGCAAAGAGTCAAAAAGACATCTGCAGTACTCTGGTGTCAAATGTTCAAGCTATGCCTCCTTGATTGCTTCTTGAATTTTTTTTTGTTAATTAGCACATCTCTTTAGTCAGTTCGGATAGAACTAATTAGTCGAATCACAAGTTTTGTGCACAGGGATAATGCATGCCATATGTTTTCTTCATACCTTTGGCCACCAGTGTGCATGAGTGTTGTGCCAGCACTGGCCCCGAAACGCCGCATTAGTATCGCATCAGACTTGTTTGGGAAATTTCTAATCCTGCACATGAACACATTGTGTACAGTAAATGTGTGCATTTTATGCTGTGCATGAACATTAAAAGCTTAAAAGGAGCAGATTTGGTTACTGGGACGATGTCGGAATCGTCGAATCCAAATGTGTGAAGAAATAACAAGGAACCTCTAGGATCAATACTTCAAATGTGATAGATTTCCTGAACAACAGTCTCATTAGCTGTAATTTCAAACTCGTTTTCACTCATGCCAGCAGCCTCTCCGTAGCTGGCACGTCTTCTCACGGCTACCTGCTGTGCCGTGGTGCAATTTCTGTATGAAAGACAGAGCACTGTTTTTGTGTTGATCTGTTGTTTTAATCTCAGTCCAGCTTTTAATCAGACATCGACTCAGTAACAAGGTTAAGTAGTGGCTGAATTTAGAGATGATTTTTTTAACTGAATACATACTGAACACTAGCAAGTGCAGTGCAGCCGAGTGTAATTCAGCATGGAACAAATTACTGATAATGAAAAAACAACCTGATAATGATGTGTAAATCTTAAAAGTACACAGAGATCAATCGTAACTGATGAAAATTAATAGATAAATATATATCGGTCTAAAGTATACAGTGGAAAATGGCCTAATCTGTACAAAAGATCATCAAGATACTGCTTTGGTCCTTGAATTACCGGGTTTGAAATGGTAATAGTACTGACCTGGATGTAAGAATGTACACATGTATCCATAACCTGTTTTTATTCTACCTGGCAGTTTATGTTTAGCAGACATGAAGAAAAATCTAACCGGAGCAATCACTACAGAAGACGAGAGCGGTTTTCAATTAATACAATTTTATTGCTTCCAAATGGATAACACATTATAAAAGGAATAATTCATAAGGCAGTTGGTAAACTGGTACATTTTATTTGCACTTTTGATCAAATGAGTGATATGCACAACTAGAACCTCTCAAACATGGCCATGTCAGTCTGTTCATCACATATGGCTTCTTTGATGGATTACACAAAGGCTATGCTAAAAGCATTCCCTAAATACACACACACACACACTGGCTGGAAATGTTTAGTTGCAGTAATATAGTGCAGTACTTGAGGGATTGTTCGTACGCCCTCTCTTGCGTTATTTGCGTTTAGCTTCTCTGAAAATGAAACGGCAGACTGTGAGTCAAGGCTAGCCCCAAATAATGCCTTTATATGTGATCTACAAGATATACATAAACAAGTTTGAGTGTGACATTAGATTAGATGCTGATGCTGATGCTGGATCAGTCTTTGGCTTGTCCTGTCCTGATAAACAAAATGTAAAGTTGATAAAGAGCTGATCCTAAAACAGCACCATTCAGGACCAGACTGTCAGTAATAAAATAAAGCCAACGTGTTTGGCTAGAACTCAGGGTTGGAACGGTATTGGGGGGGGTGGGGGGGGTGGAGAAAAATCTTATCGTTAACTTTTAATATGTAGAACTTGTGCTTTCAAAATGGTTGTTAGGCAGCAGGGCAATACAGTATGTGCTGCGAGGTGTTATAGCTGTGGTGGTTAAGTACTATACGGACAACGTGAAGGTGTAGAGACTTTGGAAACAAGACAGAAGTATAAACTTTTTGCCTCAGACGTGATGTCTGGTTTGTAAGAATAGACTCTGAATATGTGAATGTGAATAATTACACATAGCGTCAAGAAGAGCTGACTGAACCACCACAGTGATAAATTTCAATATTGCATCACGTTTCGTGAACTCCGTTGTTACTGACACAGCGGTGACAGTCCGACTGTTCAGTTTTTCACTTAGCCAAACCGTTCTACATTTACCCTTCTCAGCATCTAGCAGTTTATTAGGAAAAAAAAACAAAACTCAGACACAAAAATTCTCTAGGCTTTTTCTGAAATGTTTGAAAACGTGCACGTTTCACACAAGAACATTCCCACTTGGAAACATAATGTTCCAAACCAGTACCTCATAACTCATAACCATGTACCTATTTTTAAACCAGTATACCGTTCCACTGCTAGTTATAACCAAACATCATCATCTTTATTTTGGTGAAACCTTAAAGTTTTATTTGACAGATACAGGCGTAGTTTGTAGACAGGTAAGCTGCGTTGATATCAGCCGAGCACAGATCAGTCCGGACACGGACACAGAATCTAAACGGATATCTCTTACACTCCAGTGGGACGAAAATATGCTAAGCGTTGAGGCCGGCGAGGGATTTTGTACCGTGATGAAGTACTTTTAAAGTCATTTACTGACACGCGTTAGCGCCAAAGCACCTGATTCGAGCCCTGCAGATTTCATAAGCGCACGTGAACGCTGTTCGTGCCCTTAAGCCAGCTGATTAGCACAAGGTAGCTGTTTGTGGGGTGAGAGACTGTATGATATTTCATCTCACGTGGTAAAACGTACATGACAACAGTCTACAGTCATACCTGTAACACTCACACCTTCTGGTATATAACAATCTACCGGGAGTACATATAAACCTTAACTCAGTTGAAGCTATTTTAACAGTTCGCTGGGGTGAAAGAGGTGGAGCAGATGGAGATAGAGGAGCATCTGCTTTTGTAAACATGTAAAGAACAGAGATCAGATCTGCAAATCCGCTTAAAAGGAATGCTGCTGTTCGGGTGATGTACAGATCTGAGCTGCTGTGATTTGCCGTCTCTGGACGAAACCCAGAATGCGAGCAATGTAACGAGAATAGAAAAAAATTAATCATAGAGGTGAAAAAAAAAAAAAAAGAAGAGAGAGAGGCTGACGTCCTCCACAGTGTAATGATGAGCCTGGCGCTGAGCTTGGGCCAGCCAATCCCTGTGCCAGCGCTGCCAAGGCGTCCTGATGGAGAGAGTTAGACGGTTTTTCTAGCTGTGAGCACTCGCACGATGGAGCCCACACCACCTACAGAAAGTGCCTACACACACACACACACACACACACACACACACACACACACACACAAAATGTTTAGATTCACAGTTACACAAGATCAACTGTCATATACAGCTTAAAGTACCTAATAAATGATCAGCAGTCTGTCCATAAACAGCCACATCACACCATTTATCACGATTTACATCATCACATATTGGACTTTTCTTTCTTTTACATAGTTTAAGATGAGCAGTCCAGAATTACAGGTACTTTTCACGAGAATACCAAAAGTGAGTAAAGGCCGATTCATACTGAAAAGTGTTTTAGTTGCACTTTTGGTCTTGTAGGACGGATCTGTTACAGTTTTAACCGAGGTTTCGATTCACATCAGCTCGTTAAGACATCCTGCTTATTCACCTTGTCAAATGTAATTGGGTTTATGAGCATGAAGGTCAATTTCGAGCTACATATTTATTTATTCTTTATTCATTCAGAAACCAGGGGGTACAAACTTTTGCACTCAATCATAACTATATAAAAATGATTAACTGTAATTTAATTTGTGAGCAAATTCTGCTTCTCCCACATTGTTTTTTTTTTTTTTTTGACATGTTTATTTAGTATTGGCAGGATAAATGTACAATGTGCTTTCCAGAAGTACAATCAC
>JAQMYJ010000003.1:8856908-8879163 GCA_030014305.1 Clarias laeviceps | reverse complement strand
GCCGTGATTAATGTGGGAGCACAAAGTACCTCTCATCCCTCCCGTCTGAGAGAGCTCGGCCAATCAGCTCTCTCTAGACCTCCGGCTGCGAGAGGTTACAGAATCATCCGGGAATCAAACCCGGATGATAGGGCGAGCATTTTACCACTGCGCCACTCAGAGGCAATGAAATTATTTTTACGCAAATCCCAGTTAGAAAGCTGGGGTCAGAGCGCAGGGTCAGCCAGGATACAGCGCCCCCTGGAGCAGATAGGGTATAAGAGCCTTTCTCAAGGGCTCAACAGTGGAAGTGTGGATGTGCTGGGGCTTGAGCCTGTTTCTGAATAGAAGTGGGAGTGGTAGAGCAGGGGTTCCTCCAGGACCAGGGTGGGTAACCACTGATATAGAGGACATCCTGTAAATAGTTTCTTTTTGTTTTTCCCCATGTATAGAGAGTTTTGGTACACTTTGCCCTGTGAAGTAAACACAATGAAATGGTGCTTGTGGTTTTAGGAGTAAGATTTAAAAAAAAAAAACTTACACAAAAAAACACTTACAAAATGAAATGTGCCCACTTTGTCCAAATACAAGCTAAGTTTATGGCTTCAGGTTTATATTTTGGGAGGTCTGCACTGTGCACACTCCATCCATCCATCCATCCATTCATCCAACTATCTAGGAACCTCCTGTAGTCCAGCCAGGGACCATGGAGACAAATCCTGGTGACCGTTTTATTTATTCCCATTTTATAAACGTGGTAGGACCTCCGGCCAACTTTCACAAATTATGAGCAATTTGGGAACCGCAAAGAGCCTAATGGAGGAAACTGGAGTACCAGAAGAAAACCCACCAAGCACGGGGAGAACATATTTGGCACATCAGGCAACAGATATGTCCACTCTGGAGATAAATCTAGAGATAGAGGAAGTTACTTATGGGGTTGGGTAGGTATTTTCGGGAAAGCCACATTAGGTTACATTAAAGCCTAATCTGCATGTCTTTGGACTGTGGGAGGAAACCGGAGTACCCTGAGAAACCCCACCAAGCACAGAGAGAACATGCAAACTTCATGTACACAGACCCAAAGCGGGAATCGAACCCAGACCCTGAAGGTGCAAGGCGACAGAGCCATCACTGTGCACACACTACAATGATTAAACATGACATTTTACTCTTTCTTTACTTACTACTCACACTTGTTTTAGGAGGAGCCTAAATGCTGAGATAAACTCAAAGATCGTGTTTAAACACGCACAGATGATGCCTTGCTTGCTTGTCAGCAAAGTAGAGTCCCAAATAGCACCTTTTTCAACTATATAGGGCACTACACAGAACGTCGAGCGCCATAATGACGTCACTGAATTAGTGCTCCTTTGTAGGGAGCTTGTTGCTGTTTAAGATTCCGCCTGCGTAACGAATGAATGAGGGCTAACCACACCCATTACATTTCCTCACCGTCAACGCGAAAGCTTTTCAGGCACAGGTTAATAAATAGAACGACATAAAGCGTTTATTTAATAATATCGTAGTTAAATATACATAACCGGATGCGAATTTTTAATATAATAATAATAATAAAAGCCCAAAGGATATTGTCTGATGAGGGAGTCGACCTCGGCCTCGTCCGGACCCAGTTGATTCTCTCCGCCTTTTTCCTCTTCATCCACAAACTTGTTCTCGTCATACTCGTCCACGTCAACCCTTCTAAAGCGGTCCGACACCGTGTTCTTCGACATGTTTAAACGCTTCGTAAAGTTATAATAATATAAAAGAGAAAGAGTAGCTTCAGACCCCGGTACTTTTCAGGAAGCAAGCGATCCTTCCGCAGTCACTTCCGCGTAGAGCGCCCTCAAGCGGTCCAGGACTTCCGCTTTCAATTTTAATGTAATACGCAGCCGAGACCACGAGGTGGCGATGTTTATCTTCGTATGAATAAATACTCTCCAGACAAAAACGGGAAGCGTTAGGACTGAAGTTTGTGAATCGACTCTGATTCAGTCGATTCAATAGTGAGAGTCGATCACACACACACGGTAAAATAAACCATAAGTTCCAAGGTGTACCCCAGCTCGTGCCCTAAGTGTTCTAGTATAGGTTCCAGGCCCCCTGTACACCAGATACAGCAGTATAGACGATGAGTGAATGAGAGAATGCTATCTATCTATCTATCTATCTATCAGTAACATTGGCGCTGCCAAATTGCCCTTAGTGTGCGAATGACAACTAGGCATCAAGCTGGCAAACCAACCCCTTAAGTAACTGGCACAGAAATGACGGATACTGTATATCTCCACCGTCGCCTGATGTGCCAGACGGCACATGGACGGACCAAAACAACAAAAAATATAAAGAGAGGTTCCTGTCAGACAGAGGATAAAAAAACTTGAAGTCGTGCAAACTTGAGTCAAACCAGTCAGGATGTGGAATTGGTTTCAAGGCTCTTAAGTCGGCTTGAAAGCTTTGGAATCAACTCCATATCCTTTTTGGCATCGACTCTCAGCGTTACCATATCTTTTTGGGAATTTCTCTCAGTCTCAACACCCAGAAACCACACTGTGTTCAGTCATTATGATTATCATTGTCTGACAGGATCTGTAATTAACCTCATTCATGTTGGTTTTGTAATTGATTCATCCATTGTCCACACACCCTTTGGACTGGACACAAGCAAATACGGTCACACACTTACTCAGTTAGGAAGCACTGATTGACCTATGATGCATGTCTTTGGACTGTGAAGAAAACCATTGTACTGAGAAGAAACCCAAAAGGCATGGGGAGAACATGTAACCTCCACACACACAGACCGTGAGGAGAGATTTAAACCCATGGACCCCCAGGTTTTGTAATTATTTGCTATTTATATAGATTTTTTTTATTTTTGCAGTAATTGGTGAGGATTTCACAAAGGCCCTAATGATTTCAGGTGCTATTAATGAGACTACATTTAAGATTCATAAACTTGATTGTCATTGTGTGAACACAATAAAATTGTGTCAACCTCATCTCAACCAAGTGCTGCATTTTATATACAAGGAAAAATAGCAGATAAAAAAAGTACAGAATTTAAGCAATATATCAAGTATAATACAACTATATAAACAATCAGTTAACTATATAATACAGGTAACACTGGTGTAAAGGAGCAGTAAAGGCTTGGTGTGACGAATATGGACTGTTGATGTATTGGAGTGTTAAATAACATGTACAATACTGTTCAAAAGTCTGGACACGTCTACTAACAGTTGATATTAAGATGTGTCTGCTACTTATGATCTATAAAAACTTCATAAAGGCTTAAATGTGAGGTGCTGTTTGTTTATTGGATTCCTGAAGCTGGTAAATTTAAATGAACTTCTCTGCAGCAGAGGTGAGTTTTGGTCTTGCTTTCCTGTGATGGTCTTTATGAGAACCAGTTTCATCATGATGCTTGATGGGGTTTGCAAACGCACTTGACAATACTGTTTTTGCAAGAATTATTCCAGAACAGCTGACCTTCATGTCTTAAAATAACAACAGAATGTTGTTGTTAATAAATATGGCTTTAAGTAATATTTTTTTTCATAGTTTTAAATCTTCAGTATTGATGTAGGATGTAGAAATTAAACCCAAACTTGCGTCCAAACATTTGATTAGTACTGTATGTTGATTAGAAATACTGTATGTAATCTGTGGTAAGTAAATACATATTGCACACACTCCAAGTAAATTGGTAAATGAGTAAATATAGCATATACATGAGTTTTGTTAATGGTGCTTTAATAGACTTTATGTGTAATGCTACAGAGAAACAAGAAAGGATTATATTCAGCACTCATGTTTATCCAGACTGAACTGGAGTTTTATTAAGGTAGAACAATTTGAGTAATTACAAAAATATTCTGTATAAAAGATGGTAATCTACTAAAAATCATAATCATGCTGAACTTTGACCAATTTTTAATTCAGGATGCATATCCAGCACATACTCTCTAAAATCATCCAAGCCTGATATCGATTTTAAAGATCTTTTTCTTCATGCACTGTCAATTAATATAAAAATTAATAATGCACAATCATAACAAAAAAAACAAATATTTCTCATTCTGCAGTACATATTGTTAAAAAAACAACATCATTTTCATTATTAGTTTTATCCAGCGCTAACTGTACCGTTCTACAGTGTACTAGTAACTGTACAGTTAACTCTTTATAAGTTCATAAAAACATAAAATAAACATAGGTCATGAGGTCCAATAGCCTTCGAGTTTTCACAGAACTGAGATGATATTAAACGTACTTGATTCATAAATACTACACAAAAATATTAAGAATATGAAGTGTTGGAAAAGCGGTGTATAAATAGACCTTAGATTTTAATGAAACAATGTAATTTCTGAAATGTTCATTTGCAGAACTTATCTGCAGTTCATGATTACACAGAAACTGACACGAGTTATAAATATTAAATCACAACCTCCCTGCCTCCCACACAACTTCACACACACAAAAAAAGCAAGTCATTCCAGTCCTCACCCAAACTCTTACAACACAGAACGAACAAATTATTGTACAGAAAAAGGTTTATCTGGGTAGACAGGGTTGAATATCATGAGCAGGTATTATACGAATACTAAAAAGTGTGCATAAAGCCAGGAAGTGCATATACAGCGTATACAACATGTCACATCATGCCATCACTTCCTGATCCTTCCAGGCAGTTTGTGGTTGTTGGAGGGCAGGTATGAGTCTCTTTGTAACTTAATCTTGAGATGACTGGCTGTAAAATGGAGCTTAAGAAATGAATGGAAAGTGGGATAGTGAATCGTCAGGATGTCTTAAACTGAGTACACAATTTAACTCTAGATCCATCACCAGGATTTTTTTTTTTATAGAAATGGCTTGAACACAAGAACACAAGTCCTTTCACCTACGCCTAAGTTTTGTCATGACATATAGACCTGCACAATCTGTCAGGAAACACACTGACACAAAAAAACATCACCTTTAGCCATATGTTATTAAATAACAAGGCTTTGCATTTTCTTTCTGTCTACAATCATTTGATTCATTATAAAACGATAACAGTGCATTACGGCCAATATGGACTAGCCCTCAGCCCCTGAAGCTACACCATATAATCCTTGAAAGACATTTTGGAAGAAAGGAGTTGTACTCTTCATGAATGATAAATTGAGGCCAATTCATGGATATTCATCCCATCATGTTATCCATTCCACAGTACATTTGAGCATTTGACTGTAGGACTGCAGTGCCTGTTTTCAGACATCGTTCTGTACTATGGAGTGAACAGCAGGTGATTAAATCCATACATGTGTGGAGATTACGCACAGTCAAACCCGCCCTAAAGACACCGACAGATACAGATCTCTGTGTGTCTGCGCATGTGTTAAAAAAAAAAAAAAAAAAAAAAAAAAAAAACACCAAAAAAGTCCCCAGAATGCCCGTCATATACTGCGCCTTAATGCGGTGGATCAATCCAGTTCTGTTTGTCCTGTCTTACTTCCATTTTAACCCAGTGTCCAGCAGACTTTGATGTGACTTCCAAACTCTCAGGAAACTGAGACTGTGATTTAACCCTCTCGTTGTGTTTATCTGTTAGGCGTGTCCTTTTTTACAGTGCCGCGTTTCAGGAACTTCTTGTTTTCAACCTCATTGAGCGAAAGAGAGACATTGCAGCGGGACGGGTTCATCCGCCTCAGGAGAATGCTGTCTTTGATGGCTTCTTTTATAAGCTGCAAAACAATACGAGAAGAGAAAGAGAATGAGAGAGAGAGAGAGAGAGAGAGAGAGAGAGAGAGAGAGACGTAAAGACAATCATTACAAGTCCTACAAAAAAATGTTAACAATATGTGCACTCATGGACAAAAGAAACTTTGCACTATAAAAAAAATTATAAAAAATTGTGTACTGTTACAATAACCTAAAATAAAATCCTTGTTACATTAAGAACAAAAGTAAGATAAAATTATGGTAATGTAGGGATGGAACTCACTAGTCACCAACTGATACTATATTATCATGATACCTAAGTGCTGGTCCGATTTTATAAATATCCCTATCTGATATTACGCTGTTTTCCAATTTTGTTACAATTTTAAGACCTTGAACCTTTAAAATAAGTTGAACTCAAAAGTTTTATCCATTAGCTTCATTCCACAGCTTCACAACTGAATTGAACATAATTAACTGTAGGACGGAATAAAATGTAGTCCATTCCTTATATTAGCGTTCTTGGTTTAAAAACAAAAGGTGGCATTAAACAATACAAACTAATAAAAAATACAAGAGTTTTACATTTAACTTAAAATTCAATGAAACAAAAAAAGCTACATCTTTTTCCTGAGCAGTACATGTCTCTGTCATCCGGCTTAATTATTATTTCTAACCAAACTTGGCAAAATTCATTCGTACCACATGGTATTTCAATATGTGAATAGGTTAGAGTGTACCTCCTGTAGGGTAAGAAATTGCAACTCAAATGCCTCCAAAGTGTCAAAATTTGACAATGAGCACACGGATACACGCAGGTTTTAACGTTTTTTCTTTTTTTGCTCGCAGTATCCAAATGCCATTTCGAGACTTGATGCACGTGACTTTTGAAAATGTAACGCCATAAGAGACTCTGGTAACTGACTGATCAACCGGTTTCCTCCGAACCACGTGACACCAGCCGACCGCATCTTTTCGAACTGCTCGCTCACGCACCGTTGAGGGCGGCGTAACACACTCGGAGGACAGCGCTATCCGCTCCTTCTGCTTGCGTGAGCTCACAGACGCCCCTGATTGGCTGTAGAGCCGTGATTAATGTGGGAGCACGAAGAACCTCTCATCCCTCCCCTCTGAGAGAGTTCGCCAATCAGCTCTCTCTAGACCTCCGGCTGAGAGAGGTTACAGCATCACTCGGGAATCGAACTTGCGATCTCCGTATGATAGGGTGACACACACACACACACGGCAATTTGAAAAATGCCAGGACAACTCCGTGCACACAAACCCAAAGGCAGATCTCGCACCCTTGAAGCCGCAGTGATCTCCACTACGCCACCCAGGGTGGCATAGTTCATATTTCCTAAGATTAATTTTTTCGTAAAAAGTCCTTATTAGGACCTTCTTTTCTGAATAAGGGAGACAACAGACCTCGATGTTGTTGAGTGTGTTGAACTCCATGAGGTCATGCAGTTGTTTGAATGCCTGGTTCGAGTACTGGAAGTTGAATGTGGAATACGGGGTCTCGGGATCGTCAAATATGTCGAAGTCCGCAAACTCCTTCTCCTTATCCGTCTCTCTGGGAACTCCTTCGCAACAATAACATAAAAAGACACACATTTTATTTCCGTTACTAAACAGCTCAAAAGAGTCTTCAATATCACTACACAACAATTAAACAAAGCACAGTACAGGTTACCAACCAACAATGAGCAAACATCAGAGGTTACGGTTAGGTCATATCCTCAAGTGCATTCAAGAATCAACATTGTATGCATTAACGACAAGACAAATGTGGGGCATAAAACATGTAAATTCTGTTCCAATATCAAGCCATTCTAACATTCAGATATGTCTTCAGGTGTGTGTGGGTGTGTGTTTAATATAGCCAGTGTTGTTGAACTGGAACCTTTAAGATGAAGGAAGCATAGCGTGAGCGGAGAGACCTTACGCTGAGCTTTTAGCTGACTAACAGGTGGCTCCTGAGTGATGCAACACAAACATGTTCGCCCTATTGTTCAGAGATGACGATGACAACAATAGCACAGACATCTATGCCGGGAGACAAGGAAGCAAAACCGGTCATGCTCTCTAGTAGGGAGAGATAACTGTACTGTTATCTCTCCCCTGTCAATCACAGAGACACGACGCAATCATGGATGTCTCTGAGTTTATGTAGAGGGGGGAAAAGGCAGATAGCACATTCCTCTAAGTGTTTAATGTTGAGCATTTTAATTAGATTTCAGTGGCTGGCTTCACATGCCTTCACAGTGTACTGTATGTCAAATGATGAGAGAACTGCATGATGGGTAGGAGTTGGCAGGTGACCAAATTGGGGAGAAAGTAAAAGAAAATGCCTTTAACCTTATATCTTCAAATTATAAGGATACATAGTCAGCTAAGAAGTCATAACTTTTAACCTTTTACATAAAAAAACTGAACTATCCCTTTAAAAATGGCAGCTAATAAAAAATAAGCAACACGAGAAAATGAAAAGAGTTAAATTTGTACTAAATACACTAACTTTGAACACATCTCGATTTAGCTCAGTGGGACTGCAGAAGCTTCATACGAGTTTCAGCTGAACTTTGGAATGCTTTTTTTGCAGGAAATGAGGGTTGTGGAATTTGGCTCTGATTATTTACAGTCATGCGTAAAAAGTTAGTACCCCCTCTTTTTATTTGAAGATTGTGTAAAAACATATGAAAAGAAATCTGATCATAGTGGGTCTTAATGTTGTATTGTGCAAATACAACATATAGCTTTTTTCACCATGCCATTATTTATTTAACAATTTTTTTTAAACATCAGGGCAATACTAAGTACACCCTTATTGATTTAAGAAGGTAAGTTTGCAGGCCTTGATTAATTGATCATCAGACCTATAAAAGCAGAAGTTCTTTCAGTTTGCTGGTCTGCAGCATTCAGGTGTGTGTTACACAAGACCAAGAGGGAAAGACATAAGCAAATAAGTCTTAGAAAAGCAATTGTTGCTGCACATTAATCTGGAAAAGGTTATAAACATTTTCGAGTTCTACAATCTACAGAAAGATTCTTCACAAGTGAAAAGCATTCAAGACAGTTGCAGGAGTGGACGTCCCACACATTCACTCTAAGGTCAGACCGCGCAATGCTCAGAGAATGCAAAAAATAAAAAATAAAAAAGCCCCAAGAGCTATATCCCAGACCCTACAGGCCTCACTGAGCATGACAACACAAATAAAATCCATGACAACACTGTTAGAAGAACTCTGAACAAGTACGGTTTGTTTGGAAGGGTTGCTAGGAGAAAGGCTTCTGACTAAAAAGAACGACTGAGGTGCACAAAACTGCATCTGGACAAATCACAGGACTTCTGAAACAATGTCCTATGGATAGATGAGATCAAAGTGGAGTAGTTTGGCCTTAATGCTAGTAAAAAACCAAACAGCAGAAACACCATAACCATTGTCAAGCATGGCGGTGGAGGGGTGATGATTTGGGCTTGTTTTGCAGCCACTGGACCTGGGCACTTTGCAGCCATCGAGTCAACCATGAACTCTTCTGTACGATCAAGTATTCTACAGGTACACTCAATATTGTTGAATTTCTCGGTGTATACACACTGAAACTACAAATACTTGACACATAGCCATAAAAAAATGCTTGTGTCCTCACCGGGAGCCTTGAATTCCCTGAAGTGGATGTTGGTGAGGACGAAGTGGATGACAGTGGGGCAGTTTTTTTCCCCTGGCCTTGGCTTGAACACGTAACACTCCTTCAGACCTTCACGATCGAACACTTTTACATCAATCTTAGGGAAAGGCAACTTGTTCATGCGTGCCCATTTTTCAGCCAATAAAAGCTCCTGTGGGGGGAAGAAAGTCACAGTATCATATTAAATATTATGAAACTGTCACAAGAGACAATCATATGAAATTATTTATAATACGCAGCTACATCATATGGCTCATTTTGTGGACACTGGATAATCACACCCATACAGTATGTGCACAAGTTTTGTACATAGTCTGCTCATCTTTGCTGCCATCTTTAATAACCTTGGATTTTCTACTGCTGTCATAATAACTGCCACGGTAACCAATTGTCAGTTGTGTGATACAAAATGGATACTTCATACCAACCTTAAAAGGAGGACTGGAATCACTGGGCTTGGCTGAGAAATCAAAAGATATGATGAGATCAACACCACGCTGGGGTCGCAGAATCAATGGGTAGGGAAGATTAAATGTCAGGCCACTGTCCACCACATGAATCTTCTTACTCTTTACGTCCAAAGGCTCATAGATGTGAACAAACTCATTGGGATCTACAAGAAGAATGTATTTGTAAGGACTCGTGATTAAAGGAATAAACGCTTTCACATTAGAGCACCAGGATCATTTCTGAAAACACTTGAAAAAAACCCAAAGTCTGGTTCATTTTGATCAGTAGTTCATTCCACGCTCGGGAACCGTGAATGAGTCCGCTGGAAAAAGTGGTCTTGAGGACAACACAGCGTACTCGGGCATCGATCAAATCAGATATAGAAGCCAATCATACCCTAATAAGGAAGTAGCTGCAATGTCATTAGCGCTATCTGTCTCAATGTGTCAATTTCACCATCTGACTTACACAGCCATAGCTGATAAAGTAGGAAGGCATGAGAAGCTCTTGACATTAATCCCAAAATGTCAATAATATTAATCATAGCACGAAGACTGACTACTTGTGGTTAACACGTGGTTAGTGTGAAAGTGCTTTAAGGTACCTTCCATAAATGTAATCATTGACTATATATCAAAAGAGGGTGCACAATAAATTAAAACCTTCAAAACAATCCGTCTTAAACACCTTATCAATATGAAATTAAACGGAGATATCAAGGATCAAGTTGGCAAAACACATGCAGAAAAATTATCATTAAATCTTCTTGAAGGTCTGAAGTAGTCTAAAAAAATTCCACACTTCTGAGTGTTGACCATAAACTCAGTTTTCTCCTTACTATAGTGTGAGTGGGAACTAGCACAAAGCTTTCTCAGTGAAACAAACTTTTATGTATTGCTGCAAACTGAAAGCAGCAAAGTTCAGTGCTTAGGGCTAAACCTGCAGTGGCATGCAGAGGAGCAAGTCTGTCTGCATTATTGATGATTTAATATGGAGGGGATGAATTCTCAGATTTACAGAAAACCAAACAAGCCTATGCTTCACAATAAGAGTTTCCACCGATCATCTAATGGATAAAGCATGTTTGTTTGTGTACCTGTGACGGCGTCGACCTCATCTTCGAGGGATAACTGTGATTGGAAGGGATGGCGAGGGGTAAAAGGCAAAGAGGAGTTTAGGTTCAGACCCAGCATGAAGTTGTGGACTTTTCCTGCGCGGCCTTCGCGTGTGTTAAACAGCGTCGTTTCGCCCACCATGGAGGTGAACATTCGCTGCACCCAACTGGCCTGAGCATTACGCTGCCGCTCCTCCTCCAACTCCGCAGACTCTGTGCCCACTAAGAGACAGGTAGAGCAAAACAAAATATATAATGAGAAAGAAGAGATAAAAAATAGAAAGGTATGAATGGACAGAGTAAAAAAAAAAAAAAACAACAACAACAGGAAAAAGGGAATAGAGGTGAAAAGAGAGACAAAGAAAAAAACAGAAACAAAGAATTAACAAAAGATAGTGACAAGATGACTTGGAAAATTGGGAAAGAACAGCAGATAAGACAGAGGACAGAAATGAAACAAGGGAGGAGAGAGTACAAAAAAAGAGAAAAAAAAAGCAGCTGAGAGGGAAAAGTAATATGAAAGAAGGGCAAAAGAACACAAACATGCAGAAAACAGCAAAGGAAGAAATAAAAGAAACAAAAACAAACCCAGCTTATTTAATACTAATATGAACATGAATTCAGTTTTAATAAAGTTTACTTAAGAAGTATAAGAGTGACTCACTCCTGCGCAGTTCCTCTTCGTTATCTGTCATGTCATTTCCAAGAATGTGCTCTGGTTTAATTTGCTCTGCAAATAAAAAGAACAAAGAAATGAACCAGCCCACATTAAACAGCTGTACACAAGTTACCCACTCTTACAATTTTCTATTCCACATTATTTGATATATAAATATATATGAGGGGAGTCAAGTGGGAACTTGTGATGAGATTTCCGGTGACTGAAGGCATAAAACAGACTGACATTTACAGAAGCCATCAAGCAGCACAGTCTGTGGGACTGTATACACAATCATTCACCAACACCACTTGCACATTAGAAGAAATTGACTGTAAAGAGTTACTGCTATAAGTCCTAACCAAGTAATTTCCACATTTCTGAGACATTAAGGGAGTTCCTGGTAGGCCAGTGTTTCAGACATAAATCATGGCTCCGGCTTACCGAGAAATCTTTCTACCCCGATTCTGGGATAATGCATTAGTGTAGCAAGTGAGTATATAAAGGTAATTTTTACTCCCATAACTCCCATGTGTTCGGTTGTTCTGCACAATCAAAAGTCTTGGTTTGAATTGAACGCTCCTCAGGTCATATAATATGAAACTCAATATTTTGGTTTTTTTTACTATAATTTTAATTATACATTACATATTTTAATAATGCATGTAAAACACACATAACCCACACATAAATGTCAGTAACTTGGACACTACTGGGACGAGACATGCCCACTAAAGCAAAAAAAAAAAAAAAAAAAAAGCAAAAATAACTCATGCAATAAAAACACCTGGGAGTTATTGATTGCTAATGTGTTTCAGATCAACATCCGCACAGGCCACATGGTTTAGAGCTGTACAGTTACAGGGAAGCTCATACTGTTCCAGTAATATGAACATGCTTTTCATTTTGTATGGTCACATGGTTAGATACATTGGCACATACAAGTGCATTTAAGAAGTGTGATATGGTCTAAACTGAAATAATCTCTGACTTATCAGTTAGCGTGAGAAAGGAAATCACAACACAGACCACACTGACTGTTGATGGAAGAGAAGAGAAGAAGGTGTAATTTATTGCAAAAAAAGTACGACCATTTAAATAAGACAGAAAGATGCAGAAAAAGTAGCTCATAGAAACAACATGATTGCTTGTGCTAGCACCCGCCACACTACCGTGTTCTTATTAATGAGACTAATGAATGTCATGTCCATGCCGATGGAGACGTCTGACTCTGTACTCATGCTGAAAAGTGTAAGTGATGGTGGGACTCAGGATTCATGTGAGACAGTATGGTATATAAAAGTGTTTTCTTTGCGCTTTCCGGCTAAATATTCCTCACATGAATCCCATCACTGACACTTTTCAACATTAGTACAAAGTCGAACATATTCATCACCAAGCCTTACCAATCTCCTCCTCCATAGTGCTGCAGCCGGTTGTCTCCTTCACTCCGATGACTCGATTAAACAGGATGGAGAAAGCACTGCCCCACACACCTATAAGACACACACAGACGCTCGATGTCATGCTGGACGGGACACCCTGCATACTACGCCCACACCCAAGACTCTGTCATAGAACAATCAATACAGTAAATTATCCATAATACACTGGATTAACCATTTATGGATCCATCTTCTCCAAAAAAAAAAAAAAAAAAAAAAAAAAAAAAATACAAGATTCCAATGCTTTCCCCCATTACCTTCAAATCATTACTTGGCTAATAAATTACATTTGTCATTTACAGAGCGCTGTGAAAAGAAATGTTAATATTTCGCTTGTCATATGTGCTACTTAAGAATGCCTAATTTTTTTATTGTTATTTTTTTACTTAAAAACCAGAATGAACAAATCTGTGATATTTGGGTTCACCTATGACTCCTTTACCACCATCCTCTTCAGTGTATTATTCCTGCCTTTTTTTTTTTTTTTTTTTTTTTAACAGTTGCAGACCTTTGGAACAGACTGTGCTTGATTTCTACACCAGTACGTTTGTATTACCTTTTGTGCAAACACATTTTTTCTGTTCCAAAAGGTCTGCAACTGTTAAAAAATAAAAATAAAAAAGGCGCCTGTGATCTCATGCAAGCGGAAGGAGCGGATAGCGCTGTCCTCCGAGTGTGTTACGCCGCCCCCAACGGTGCGTGAGCGAGCAGTTCGAAAAGATGCGGTCGGTTGGCGTCACGTGGTTCGGAGGAAACACGTGATTGTCTTCCGCCCTCCCGACTGAGTGGTAGTAGGAGCCTTAATGTGGGAGCCCCCTAGTGACGGGGAGGAATTAGGGAGAAAAATCGGGGGAAAAAATCCAAAAAAATAATAATTTCTAAGGGTAACTGAAAAGCAAAAATACATGATGAGGATGAGGCATCAGGTGGTGGTGATGATGATGATGCAGATCTATTTGTCAAAGTTTTTATGTAGCTGTTTCCCATATAGGAATGTAATTTATGGACATAATTATAAGCAAATTATTTGCCAATATGTAAGCAATAGATGCTGTTTCCCCATAGTTACATACTGTATAATTTTTTGTATTTAGTGGGCATATATACATCACTATATATCAAAATTTGTAATATACAGTACTGTACAAAAGTTTTGAGCCACCCCTCATTTCATGATATAAAATTACATTTAATACAAATCAAACTAAAGAAATGGGAACATAGGTTTTACTATAACAGTTTGCAAAGTGCCGGAAGATACAATTTAGAAATTTGTCATTTCAGCAACCTCATGTCCCTTCTCATCTGTTCCACTGAAAATTCAGCTTCACCAGCATTCTAATCACCGACCTCATCTGTTATCATCTTCATCTGTTCCTCAGTGGTACATGCTTTCAAGTTCAATGTTTTTTTTTTATGCTTGAATGATTTGTAGGTGACTGTGCGGCTTAACAAACAAGGATTATTCCTCTGAAACTGCTCATGTACGGGGACTAGACTGAAATCAGAGCCAAAAATCAGTTTCAGAAAAGTCCTTCAGGAAGTCTCGAGAACTATTCCTCAAGACCGTACTACAAATACGAGAAGGTCTGGCTCTTTGTAAGCAAAATATGAAGAAATGTGAGGTGGCTCAAGACTTTGCGCAGGACTGTATGATTTTAAATATATGAAAACCATTTATATTTACATAATTTTTCTTACCCATTAGGAAGTGTAGTGGGTTCTCGTCATACTTTTTCACTACGCTGCCCATGAAGAACTTGCTGCCGAAGAGCTCAGGTGACATAAAGGTGCCATATTTTGCCATGCCGATCTCATAAGGACTAAACTCCACCCAGTCTGTCACGGAAAAAAAAATGTGTACCAAATTACCAGGAAGTTGCTGGTTTAAATGGTAAGCTCTCAGAAACCTTTAGCCAGTTTCACAGTTTATTTACATCCTAAAATAAAACAACAGCATCTGTAAAATTATCATGAAATATACCTACCATAAATTCTGCTTTCTGACAGTCTGCTTTGTTTAGTCAAAGCTGGCAAACTATCCTTTTACAGGATACAAAAGATGGAAGAGCAGCTCCTGTCTCCGTCATAGGTCAGTAGTTTGTCAATACAGCAATGCTGATCAGGAACGTGCTTTGCATATCTGCCGCAAGCTATACAAATCTATGCAAATGTGTTTAGCTGGTGCCTTCACACTGCGTCAGCTGGACCCATGCTCAACTAAGTGAATGAAATGCTCATTTTTCTTTTTTTTACCTGCCTAGACCTAGTTAGTCTTGAGTTAATGGTGATGATGGAAATCTGCATGCGTAACTTATTAGCAGTATTATGAAAATGAATAGGGAATTAGTAAAGGGAAGGTAAAGGCCTAGCTTCAAATTTCATATACAGTTTGTTCTGTGACCATGGTACAGATGAACAAAATGTACATAGGCAATAGGCAAAAAAAAAGAGAAAATGAAAGAGGTGTGTTCTTACCGGCAAACATGAGCTCAGACACGTTGGGTTTGACGTGCAGGCAGGTGAACAAAGGCAGAGGACACTGACCTAGCTTCACCTTCTCCTGCAGGGAGCTCAGTGTCGTGTCCATTCGCTGTTACACACACACATGTACACACAAAGGAAAAAAAAATAACAGAATCACATTTCAGTGTTAAAAGATTTGAATTCTTTCCATAAGCCATGCCCTCTTTTTTGGCTTCTGGCTGATTTATGGGATCCAATCATTTGAGAGTGTGGGAAACACATCAGTGCAGGACATTGTGTTTTTCTTTTAGATACATGTTCTTGCTCCAGTGTGCTTGGCACTGTAGTCATGATTAGTGTCTAAGCGATAAGATATTATTATTACTGTTACCTGAATATAACTTACTGTTAAAAAATGTGACCTGTGCAAACTGTATCAATCTTCACACACTGGTATCAGTTGGTAAACTGTGAACAGAGCTTGTGTGGTTCGTATATGATACACTATCACGTTAGAACAATCTCAGCCTAATACAGCAGTAGCAAATACCTAGTATATAGAGTTCTTTAATATCACCAGAGTTTACAGTGCGATGTTACTTAGATGTTACTTGTGTTCATTAGACTCAAGTAGGAGATATAGCACAAACTCTTTGAATAATTTCATTAATTACTGTATCAAATGATGGTGACTGATCCAAATGCTCAGTGATATAGTCACATAGACTTAAATTCACTTTCCTTTAAGCTTATACCTTTTATTTTTGCATGTGCATAAACGTGTTTAGCCTTCTCACCCCTGGGATGAGCGTCTCTCCGATGAGCATGCCGAAGATGTCGGTGAAAGTGACGGGCTGGCCGTTCGCTTTCTTCTTCCACAGAGCTTTGATGTAGCGTTTGATGTGCAGTGGCATTAACAGTTTGAGCGGACTGCTGCTCACACACTTCATCAGTTCCTGATTGATGTCTCTGGGGCCTTTCTCAGGAAACTCAGGGTGTGAGTATAGCGTGGACATGTACCTGTGCAAACATATCCGCTGATTACGGCCACTGATTAGCTTTACGGCATGTAATACATGTGCACTGATTCAGGTTTATAGTTGACATTATAGCTGTTTCAGACTGAGTGTGTACTACATTATACGTTGTATGTTACATTACTGCTTCATATTCATTTATTAATTATGTGATGCAAGTAAATATGTATTTCCAGAAGCAAATGCAATGCATTTGAAAGTTAAAGTTATTTATGGTCTTGTATAGGAAACAAATGATGGATGGATGGGTGAAAAGATGAGATGAATGAACAAAGAAAGAAAAAACAACAACATATACAGACTCATATACAAACCATGTTGAGCCAGAAAGTCCAGCCACATAAGTAGCACAGTCCAGTACTCCAGACTCATACAGAGCCTTCATCACCCCAGAGAAGCCCACCATGGCTCGGAAACCTCCTCCTGACCCCACTATAGCGATAGTGGGAACCTGGACACAGCCGAGACATGATGAATAACGAATACAAAATTACTGATCGAGATAAGACGATGTGTCTGTGAGTGAAAATATGGAGATAAAATACACTCATATGTAATATATGTTGTACTGTATGTGAATGTATAGATATACACCAGTTAGTTATAACATTCAAACCTAAAAACATTAAGCTCAATATTGTTCAGGTTCCACCAAAACAGCTCTGACCCCTCAAGGCGTGACTCTATAAGACCTCTGAAGGCGTGCCGTGGTGTCTAGCACCACGACCAAGACGCGGCAGATCCTTTAAGTGCTGTAAGTTGCAAGGTGGGGCCTCCATGGCTCAGACTTCTTTGTCCAGCACATTCCATGGATGCTCGTTTGAATTGAGGTCTGGGGAATTTGGAGGCCAGAACAACAACCTTGAACTCTTTGCCTGCTAAGCCAAACGAGTGCTCTGATACATTTCTATCATAGCCAGTGTGCTTTTTCTGGAGGAGCAAACAATGCAGGGTAGGTTTTTGCTCCACACAGACATAAATGAATGAGGTTACTGGTATATAATTGATAGTCGATGTTAATGTTATGTCTGAGGTCTAATGTTATGGCTGATTGGTGTATATACATACACTTTTTACATTTATCTGTAGTGCATACTTTTGTACATGTGTGTATAGGTAAATTCTATAGAAAGTGGAAAAAAAAAAAAATTCTTAAATGCTTCTTGAAAACATGTGGAATTCTGCATGGGCTCAGTAATGTGTTTTCCTGCTACAAGCACTTTTCAAAAGTTGCAAAAACTATAGACAACTTAGATATTTGTACATTTTTCCCAGCTGGAAAGACACACACACACTTCTAAGTGACAAGAGCTTACCTCATTCTGTGACGTAGGCAAGATGCGTGGTTTTTCCATGTCAAGGAATTTTTTGATGCCCAGCATGACCCTGTCCCTGCGGGTCTCTCTAAACATTTTCTCCTGATCACACAGGGCCATACTGAAGCGCAGGTCAGTGGATGAACTACAGCAAGATAAGAGTAGTTGTTAGCAACAATAACATGGCAAGCTTGACAAAACTTTGTTATACTTATTAAAAAAATAAAAAAATAATAAGATATGTACATACCAGACTTCCAATGATAAATCCAAATGCACCTTTGTGGTCTGGGGATAGAAAATAATATTAACCTATTATCATGCCAATACTACCTTCTGGACCTCAATGCCTTAATGGCAATGAAAAAATGTGGCATTACTGTTATTCCTCATTTACTGGTCAAAAAGAAAAGCAAAAAAAAAATCAACAGGAAATTAAAAAGACAATCTGTTAGCTTTGGGCAAATCCCGTCACTTACATTGCATATGACTCTCTTCCCTTACTTATCTCCATTAAATGTTATCCCCATAGATCTGACAACTCATGGACAACTCATGAAGAAAATGTCGGACAAAACAACATGACTAACTACACTAACAATAAATAAAACATTCTACATAGTTCACATGTAGCAAAACTATTGCTCAATGATATTTGACTAGATTACATCCACCCGGAAAAAAATGTCTTTTCTGATAAAAATTTCTGACAACAGAACCGACAGTGATCATAACTCATACAGCAGAATGCGTTATTACTCCACATTCTTGCCTTTTCCCATGTTTCGCAACACTTATGATGTCATCCAGCTTGAAACATTACTACTGATCACTCGCCAGGATTATTGTGTTTTTAATCACCAAGCTCAGTGAAGCTACATCACATACGCCCATGTGCAGACAGACTCTATTAGCCATGTTAAACCTCAGTAACGCTGTATACTAGAACCATAAATATACCCATTGGACATTTTGCCAAGTGTTTTTGCAATGTCTCACATATTCTTATGGAAAACATGGTTCTGTTTATTTGTAATGAAAGTATTATTTTCTTTATGCTTGTTCGGAGCAAAATAACATTTCTTCTCCACCCTGCGGGGAGCCAGTTCTGGTGGAAGAAAAAAAAAAAAAAAAACAAAACACACACCAATAAATCTCTACAAAACACTTGTCTACCATGGACGCTGTAGCTCTGGGCTGTCTTTTTAATCCTTTTTATAGATAATGTGACATAAAGCAGAAAGCACACCTCAGATCTTTTGAGATGGTGAACAAATTGAGATGAATGAAGGTGGATGCGTCATAATTTAGTCATGCAGCTATAGATTCACAAAATAAAAACCAAACATTTTGCCAATATTTGGGGAAATTACCTCATAATCATCTGGTTTCATTCCCTACACTGTGCTACTATACCAATTTAATCAGTACAATCTGGCTTGTTAACCTACCTTTCCGAAAGGCAGCATCACCAGTTTCGGCTCTCCTATGGTCAGGTTATCGATTGTATATTTCACTGTGCCCAGAGTCTCATCCATGACATAGTTGGCATCCATTAAAGTCACCTAAAAGGTAAGAAATTAGGTTGTGAAAAAAGGAAGATCAGTGATCGTTCCTAGATAACTGCTAATCCACATTCTTGATATACAATATATAGGAGATATACTCTATGTGAAAGGAGTAAAACATGATACGCTATGCTATTATATGAAAAAAACATGTTGCATAGTTGTCAAAGCCCAGGCTGAAACAAAGTGCCATTATTAAGCAAAATGTTTTATATCGCTTATATGAGAGCAGTTTTCCAACAATTATACATTTTTATTGAATAAAGCAACATAATATTTATACACTGTATCCATTAATATAATTTTATGTTATTTGTTTTATTTATTCATGGGCACAAGTAAACTACAGTTAAACTAGATTCCAAGCATAATTCGTTCAAGAGACATGCATATCAAAGCAAATTTCCCCATAAGAAATAATGAAAACGGAGATAATTCGTTCCACAACCCAAATATATTCATATTAAAATAATTCATACAAATATAAAGTAAAAAAAATTTAACCTGCATTTTAACTTTGAAAAGAATTGTGGCTGGTGTGTGGGAGATGAGAGCAACAGGAGAAGGAGAAGAGGCGGGGTGGGGGGGTATTGTGTAGGACGATACTTTTCAAGGTCGGTTGTTTATCAAGTTCAAATTTATTAAAAAGTTTTGTTCGTCTTGCAAAACACTCGAAGTTACTCGCAATCCAAGGTTTAATGTATTAGTGATGTTAACCCCGATTTAGACTTAACCCAACTTGTACCAAAGACCAGAAACGTACATATATGACATTTTGACAGCTTGAGTCAATGTCAGATTTACTTATAAACATAGTTGACCAATGTTTTATACAGTCCTCAAATACAGTAGCTGCAGATCTAAGAAGACTATAAAAACAGAAAATAATAATAAAATTAATTAAAATCAAAATAAAACAATAAATAACAATAAGACATCCACCCTCATTGAATAAAATAATAAGAAAAAAAAACAATAAATAATGGATAAGTGTTGCGAGAGGCCTAAAGCCTATCCCAGGGGACTTGGGGCATGAGGCAGGGTACACCCAGAGCAGGGTGTCAATCCAGCGCAGGGTACACAAGCACACACACTCACCCACACACTTAGGGCAATTTGGAAATGCCATCTAGCCTACTCTGTACATCTTTGGTCTGTGAGAGGGAACCGGAGTACCTCAAAACATGCAAACTCTACACACACAGTCCCTAGAAATGCAGTTTTTATTATTAGCTTTATATTATCTGAGTGTCTACCATAAAGAATGTGATCGATCTATTACTATGAGAACACATAAAAAAATTAATGTAATGCAAACAGCAATCCTGTTAAAGCTGCAGTTACAGGAAATGAATCAACACATCCTGACTAATCAGAACTGAGACTTCATCAGTAAGGTCTTCTGAGATCTTATGATTCAAATCTGATAATATTTTCAGTAACAGATTTCTCACCTCCAGCACATTATCCTGTTGGGGGTCCAGAAGAAACTCAAAAGTCTCGTTCCACTTTGGATTGATGTCATTGTCAATGTGACGTGTTCTTTTTCTCGACTCTGGAGCACTTGGGATCGACAGCTCCACATAAGGGTCTGGCGTGTCAACTGCACACAAAAACACACACGTAACATACGCAACATTTTGCTGCAACAACTGGAGCTAACAAAACAAACATCACACTCACGCAAGTCCCCAAGAGCGCCTTTGGTGACATTTTCCGCTCTCACCACAGTCACTCTAAACCTGTGAGAATATTGATGTTCAACCTGACGACACAAAACACTCATATCAGTGACTAACAAGTGACACAAGGGACATTGAAGCAGGAGCAGCCACCCAAGAGAGTCATCTTATGACATGTTTGTGCTCATGCGTTTGAGAAAAAAAAAAATGAACTGGATTTTTGTAGTTTGGAATGGGATTTAAACGGGTAAATTTCCTCCAAAGAATGATATGGTAACATAAACTCATGTATATGTTGAAGATCCATGCATCGCCTGGCTTTTGAAAAGATATATATGTGTGTGTGTGTGTATGTTGCTTATTTATATAATATGCATTTGGGTTTGGTACATGTGAACCAATTCTATATTCTTTCCAGTTCTGAAACAACCTCAAACAATTATGTTAAAGCTGTCTGGAGAAACTGATGAACGATGTAATGCACATATGAGTAATTTTTCAGCTCATCCAGGTGAAACGTGGCAAAAAAAAAAAAAAAAAAAGGTCTTTGATCTGGTATGAACAACATCACATTTCCAGTAATCTATGAAAAAAAGAAAAAGAAGAAAAAAAAAAAAAAACAATAACTGCGGGTAAAATAAAGGGCTAAACTTACTACAATGTACTGATAGGGGTCTATGGAGGACATCCTGCCAGCAATGTAAGTTTCAACGTGAGGAAACACATTTATATGTCAGGAAAGGCTTCTGTTTTTCTTGGGCGGCATCTGTTAACTAAAGTGAAAAATGTGATAAACTGTCAGAAAGCAACTTCAACCACAATCAAGAAAACTGTAATAAAATAATAAGCAAAGGACACAGTGCAACTTCTCCATGTAACAATGCAAAGACATCAGATGCTTTTGTAACTAAATTCCCAGAGGTCCAAGTGTGATGTAGCAGCACATTCGGATAGGTCTCCATCTCATTATCTCAAGAAAACATCGTGCTTTTTAATGATCTCAAATTAATTGTCTTTATCTCAGTATGTTGTGTTGAAAGCTTGAGAAATTTGTTGCGTTATCTCAGGAACATGGATAGATATCTCAAAAACGTATCACAGAAAGTATGACTAATAAAATCTGTATAGTTAGGAA
>JAQMYJ010000003.1:8843976-8856808 GCA_030014305.1 Clarias laeviceps | reverse complement strand
TATTAAATACGTACTGTAAATGAAATGCTATTAATCATCTCATTATCCATTGGAAGATCATCACAGACCTCACATGTCTTTTAAAAATAATTATTAAGGAGGAAACAGCATCTTAATCAGAAATATTACTTATCTTTAATGCTAACAACATAAAAATTTAAACTGCTAACAACAGTTAGCTGTGAGTAATGACTGAGAGTTTTTAGGCAGCACTATATTGTTAGTATATTGAACTCCTGTTTATTAATTTTCATAATTATTATTTACTATTTCTGTGCGTGTACGTGCTGCAGCAGAAGCCACGCCTTTTATAAAGTCGCCTATACAATGAATATAAACATACACGCGCATGCGTGTTTCCTCAAACCGTGGTCATCAATTAATGGATTCTGGACTTTTACTTTCATGTTACATAAAATGAAAAAAAAAAAAAAAGGTGTTAATCCAACAACTCAAACAAACAAATTTCCAACTAAAAAAACTTGCTTAACAACTTTACTGTGATTAACAGAAGTCTATCAGAAGTAAAGTTTTACTATTGATGAAAATAAGTTACATTAAATTGAACAGAGAGCTTTCTGTTCTACTTACCTTTACCGCAGAGCAAAAGCATATCCTTAGACTCAGAGCACTGTCTCTCTCTCTCCCTCTCTTTCTGTTGGTGAAACGACAAAAAGACAAGAGCCGTGAATCAGCTTCCAACTGTTTAAACCCCGCCCACTATGGAAACTTTAGTGATGGTTCGTTTATAAACGATTCATTCTTTTTGACCGAGTCTTTAACGTGACTCAGAAGAACGAGTCGTCTCAGAGACTGATTCGTTCATTTTCCTATTGGGCGTGCATGCGCAAAGCATCGCAAACCTCCGTAGGTTATGTACAGGAAACAGAAACGAGCAGTTACCTCTCGAGTCTTTTGGTCCGAATTGTTCGTTCTTTTGTCACGTGACTCCCATAGACACTATACAGTGCAATAGACTAGAAGACACATCACACTTATCATAATATGTCCTTAGCTGCATTGTAATATTTTAATTACTGGAACTATAGCCAAAATTTGTGTACGTAGATATGTTGGGGGTCTGTTTTGTTGAAAATGTAACATTTACTTTTATCTATTTTGATCAAAGGAACAAAATAAACTAAATGACTCCAAAAAGATTAGTTCATTTTGAGATTTAAAAAACCGAGTCACTAAAATGATCCAAACTTCACATCACTAAGAAAAGACAATGCGTGCACAAGCAAATTAAATTTATTGTTATAATTCCATGCATCCATCTAGGAAACTCGTAATCCATCTAGGGAGACCATTGTATTTATTCCCATTTTTACGACCCATTGTAGGACCTCCAGTCAGCATTCACACGCTCATTCACACACTACAAAACCAATCAGCCTAATCTGCATTTCCTTGGACTGTGCGAGGAAACCAGAGTACATGGAACAAACCCACCAAGCAAGGGGAGAACATGCAAACTCTATGCACACAGACCATGAGGTGGGACTCGAACCCGGACCCCAGAGGTTTAAGGTGACAGTGGTAATCACTAAGTCATTGTGCCACCTATTATTATTATTATAATAGCATATCACAGAAATAGTTTTAGTCATAGTTGTAGTCTTTCGAAAGAACATTCTTTAAATTGAGTAAGTCCTTAGTCATGTCATTTTTGTGACATGACCATTGTAATTGTGTTGGAGTACACTTTAGTATACACTAGGGGTGTTTAAAAGGGTAAAGCTTGAAAAGAGTTGAGGGGACACTAATGATTTTCATTGATTTTAATTAATTATAAATCAAATATTATCAATATCACCTTATTAAATCAACAATTATTAAAAGGATAGACTAAACAGGGTGGCACGGTGGCTTAGTGGTTAGCACTGTGACCTTGAACTTCCAGAGTCCGGATTCGACTCCCGCCTCAGGTCTGTGTACATGTTGTCCCCATGCTTGGTGGGTTTCCTCCGGGTACTCTGGGTTTGCTCCCACAATCCAACGACACATATTAGGCTAACTGACATTCTCAAATTGCCTGTAGTGTGTGAATGAATGTGTGAGTGTATGTGATGGATTGGCACCCTATTCAGGGTAACCGCATTGTGCTCTAAGTGCTCGTCTTGTCACAGACGATGAGTGAGAGAGAGTGAGTAGACTAGACTGATAAATAACTAGGCTAGCAAGGTGATCTGCCTCTATCTATAATATTTATATTTTTTGATATTTAACATAGGTAGTCATAGTAGGTTAAATATTCCATTTCCATTTAGACATTTGGGGGGATAGATAATTTTAGTATTGGATAGATACTTACACTGGATAGATACTTACAGTCTTGAAATAACAAGGGACTGAACAAGCATCTGAGTAGCCTGTGAAAAAAGACATGGGAGGATTCTTCTAATGTTGTGAAGAAGAAATTGACAAGAGTGAGTAAGTTTACCAATGTCTGGGGAAAATGACAGATGATTGTCCACAGTTACCCCAAGGTTGCGGGCAGTAGCTGAAGAAGTGATCTGATTGTTGTCCAGGGAGATCACAAGGTCTTGACCGGGGGATGAGTCGCCAGGGATGAACACCATGTCAGTTTTGCTCAGATTGAGCTTTAGCTGAAGAACTGTCAACCAGTATGAGATGTCTGCCAGACATGTTGAGATCCGGGTGAAAAACCGAGTATCTGAGGAAGGAAGGAGAGAATAAGTTGTCATCTGCATAACAATTGTGTGAAAAGCCATCCGATGATATGACCTTAACGAGAGACCGGGTATAGAGGAAGAAAAGAATATGACCAAGTACTAAACCCTGTGGGATACCAGTAGATAGTCTGCGTTGGGCTGATGTGGATCCCCTCCATGTCACCTCATACGACTTATCTTCTACATAGGAAGCAAACCACTGCCATGCTGTTCCACAGATTCCAAGGCTTGAAAGAATAGCTAATAAAATCTTGTGGTCCACTGTGTCAAATGCAGCTGACAGGTTCAGGAGGATCAGGTCAGATGATAGTTTAGCTGATCTAGCAGCAAGGAGCTTCTCAGTGACTGACGAAAGGGCAGTCTCTGTGGAATGTGCCACTTTGAATCCGGATTGGTTAGGATTGTTATGGTTGTTCTGTGAGAGATAAAGAGACATTTGGTTGTAAACAATCCTTTCAAGAATTTTTTTAATTAAAGAGAGAAGCGATACTGGCGATAGTTGCTGACGTCTGCTGGATCCAGGCAGGGTTTCTTTGGGGATGGGAATAACCCTTGCTTTCTTAAAAGCAGCAGGAACATGACCAGATGACCAAATGGAATGGTTGATAATGGCCGTGATTGAATGGTTTGAAGGGAAGACCTTGAGATGGCCTGGAGTATTGTGCAAGGGATTGGGTCTAATGAACATGTGGTGGGATTGGATAACAAAATGATATGCTGAATCTCATCAGTTGACAGGTTGTAGAATTCAGCTGAGGGCGGAGAGGGAGGGTCCTGAAGTTCTGGTGTAGGGTTTGGGAGCAAAGGTCTGGCAGTTTGATGCAATTTTCCCGTCATAGAATGTGGAGAGGATGGGGCAGGAGGATCCGGTGGATTGAGTAGTGAGAAAAAGATATTGTGGAGTTTGCCAGGATCATGTGCAGAGGCACTTTTCCCTGTAGAAAGTAGTTTTGGCAGAAGTCACGTTACATGAGAATTTGGAGAGAAGAGTACGGTAAGAGACAAGATTGGCATCAAGCTGTGATTTCTTCCATCTTCTCTCTGCTGTTCTTAACTCTCTTTTGTTGTCGTGCAATATATCGGATAGAATAAACTTGACCAACATTTTTGTCCATTCCCAAAAATAATTATATATTTTAGTATGATTAAACTTGCCCTGCAATGGATTAGCACCCTGTCCAGGGTGTACCCTGCCTCGTGCTCTAAGTCTCCTGGAATAGGTTCCAGGCCCCTCGTGACCCTGAATACAGGATAAAGCTGTATAGACGATGAGTAAGAATGGGTGAGTGAGTGAGTATGACTAAAACTTTTTATTTTATTTTATTAGGCTTTGCCTTGCACTGAATCACACAAATCCCAATATTATCAGACAGGCGTGAGTAATTATTGTTTGCTATAATAATTATTTGTATTGATTATAGGAGTTTTCTAATTAATGCAGCCTCAGACTCTTCTGTTGTGTACATTGTAATTTCTGTTTATTAGTCATATTAGCATGTGATAACTATAAACCTAATGAATGTTTTTAAAAAGAAATAAATTCAGCAAAAACGTGGGGATGCCTTTTGTATAGTTTCTTAAAAAATCCCACTCTTTTAACTTTTCACTCACATTTTCACTTTTTACACAATTAAAAAAGTGTTTTATAATTGACTAAAACTGGTATAGGCTAAGTAATAATGACTCAGTAATAAATAATAATAATAATAATAACAATAATTCAGATTATTACATTCACAGAAGTTCCACAGTGTGGCGCACATTGTCCAGTGCAATACAAAGGCAGATTTTCCATTTTGAGTTAGGTAGAGTTGGGTGGAGTTAGAAAAAAAAAATCCTTTTGGGTGAGGAACTGCCGCTGTTGACATAAGAGAATTTTGGGGATGATCTCATCTTGACCAAACCACGTGATCACTTCCTCCTCATATGCCTCATATGAATATAAAGGGCACAGGAGCTGAGAAAACAGAGAGATCAGAAAACTAGCTACTCAGAGCACACAAGGTCTGAAACTCACACGTCTGAAGACTGAATAGTTCCAAACAGCTGGACATTTCTGGAATGAAAAAGAAGGTGATTTGCCTGGTCTTGCTTGGAAGCTTGATCTTTTCCTGCAATGGAAGTAAGTTTATTTTCACCAGAATTCAGTGTGTTACTGTATATACACTCTTTTAGCATTTTCTGCCCCAAACTAATACTCCCCATTTATTGGCGAAATGAATTTAACAGAATTTCTTCCGTTTAGGTGCTCCAGTGGATCCCTGCTGCTCGGAGCCTTGTCAGAACAGGGGTGTATGTGTATCTAAAGGTTTAGATGCCTACGAGTGTGACTGCACAAGGACTGGATACTACGGAGAGAACTGCACTACACGTAAATCACATAACTCCAAGCATCTCCTTAGATGTCCACTTTACGCACTACTTTACGCTCCACTTTACAGACTTTTCCATGATTCTAACATTCTCTCTTTTTTGTGCTTAGCGGAACTTTCCACTTGGATCAGGTCCATTGTGAAGCCGAAACCAAACACAGTACATTACCTGCTGACACACTTTAAATGGATATGGGACATCATTAATAACACCCCATTTCTGAGGAACGCTTTGATGCGCTACGTCCTCACATGTACGTTAAATGATATTTCTTGAGTAAATTAATATAATTTGAGTTTGCATGGCTGAAGTTTAAAAATTTTACCAAACAATCCACCCTTTATTGAATCTTCCTTTTTGGTAACAGTTTGCATTTTTTATTTACAGCGAGGTCAAATTTGGTGGACAGTCCCCCAACTTACAATGCTGATTATCACTACAAAAGTTGGGAAGCATACTCCAACCTATCCTACTACACTCGTACACTGCCCCCATTGCCCAAACACTGTCTGTCAACGGGCGCCGCGTCTCTTCCTGACGTTAAACAGGTGGTGCAAAAGGTCCTCCTGAGACAGAAATTCATTCCAGACCCACAGGGCACCAGCCTGATGTTTGCATTCTTTGCTCAGCATTTTACTCATCAGTTCTTCAAGTCTGACTTCAAGAAAGGACCAGCTTTCACCAAATCCCTTGGTCACGGAGTGAGTACCAATTATATCCACATGCTTTTAATTATTCATTTGACACAAGATTTTTGTCCAGAGTGACTTTTTTATTAGTATTTATATTTTTATAAAGTAATGTTTCTAATTATTGTGTGGTGTTTTAGGTGGATTTAAATCACATCTATGGAGACACTCTGGAGAAACAGCACAAACTGAGACTTTTCAAAGATGGAAAGTTGAAATATCAGGTATGTCCTTGATTAAAATCATTTGGAGCATGTATAGTAATAAGTCAAAGCAAATAAGTTCTCTGAGATGATGAATTAGCCTTTTAAGTTTAAATGTGAGACAGTGTATATAATCTTAAATTTGTTGTCATCTCAGGTTCTGGATGGGGAGGTGTACCCCCCTCTGGTTAAAGACATTCAGGTTGAGATGCACTACCCACCTCACATTCGTGAGGAGTTTCGATTCGCAGTGGGCCATGAAGCGTTCGGCCTGGTCCCAGGCCTCATGATGTATGCCACTATCTGGCTCAGAGAGCACAACCGGGTGTGTGACATCCTGAAGCAGGAGCATCCCGCCTGGGACGATGAGCGTCTTTTCCAAACTGCACGCCTTATACTGATCGGTGAGCAAACCTCCAGGCTGGATGTTGAATATTTGCGACCTTCTAGCTACTTACATCTACTTTAAGTAAAATTTAGATTAATAGATAATAGTCCTTTAATCTTATTGGCTCCATCACCTCTTGTTGATGTTTTTTTACAACAACAATGAACAAAATACATGATAGGTTTACAAAATTTACAGTATTATTGTATAATTGTAAAATCTAAGGAGATTGAGAGCACAAAAGTTTGATCACATAATATTTGATCTCCTTTAGGTGAGACCATCAAAATCGTGATTGAGGACTACGTTCAGCACCTGAGCGGCTACAACCTCAAGCTTAAATTTGACCCCGAGCTCCTCTTCGGCGAGAGATTCCAGTATCAGAACCGCATTGCCTCCGAGTTCAACACGCTGTACCACTGGCACCCGCTCATGCCTGACACCTTTCAAATCCAGGACCAGGTCTATACACACTCCCAGTTTCTCTTCAACAACTCCATAGTGGCACAGTATGGGATCGGCAACCTGGTGGAGTCTTTCAGCAAACAGCAAGCTGGCAGGGTTGGTATATCTAATCAAAAAGTTATATGAATAACTTTTTTATTCATTTAAGTTGGAAACTTAAAAATAAAAATATAGGAAAAATAAAATAAAATACTTTTCCACCATTCACTGGACTGCGTCTGAGGCTTGACAAAGTTTTCTCCCAAAGTTTCCCTCTATGCAAAAATCCCAAACTGCGACTTTAATAAGTAACAGGATTGTTTAATTTACACACACTGGAGATATCAATCTATAAAGAAATTTAGAGATACATTTACTTTCCACAGCCATTAACACAATTCCAAGATAAAACAGGCAACCTTTATTTCAGTTGAAATCCTGACTTTATCTTGTATCTCTTCAGATCTCTGGTGGAAGGAATCTGCCTGCTGGAGTGCAGGTAATGGCTACTAAAATCCTGGAGCACAGCAGAGAGACACGCTATCAGTCCTTTAATGCTTACAGGAAGCGTTTCAACATGGAGCCATACAGTTCTTTTGAAGAACTGACAGGTGAGGCATTCATTATCATGATTTATCATGAACAAAGACCACCCTGCTTTAACAATCCCATAGCCTAGGGTGCTAATCTTATAGCCTTGTTGTCATTCTATTATAACACATTATATTATAAGGGCATGGGGGACTGGTAATCACCACTGGCACCTCAAACACTGACTATAAAATCAAACTGATTTCTAATAATCTAATTCCCTGTCTGGTGTGTTTTAGGAGATAAAGAACTTGCAGCAGATCTGAAGAGTCTGTATGGAGATGTGAACTCCGTTGAGCTCTACACTGGTCTTTTGGTGGAAAAAACAAGACACAACGCTGTATTTGGAGAGACCATGGTCGAGATGGGTGCCCCCTTTTCCCTCAAAGGGCTTTTGGGAAATCCTATCTGCTCCCCTCAGTACTGGATGCCCAGTACGTTTGGGGGTAAAGTAGGATTTGACATTGTAAACACCGCCTCTTTGAGGAAGCTCGTGTGCCTCAATGTTAAAGGACCATGCCCTTTCGTGTCTTTTAAAGTGCCTGAGGACAAAGTGTACAATTTAGCAGATATTAACTTGAATTCAACTCCTTCACGAGAAGGTGACGTCAATCCCACTGTCTTACTGAAAGAACGGACTTCAGAGCTTTAACAGACGACAAGTGCGCCATTTAATTTTTTTTACAGAAGTATTGTAAAATAGTTTTTAGTTGTTTGTTATTTATTACTGTATTTATTTAAATATCCAATAAGGTTCATGGGGTTTGGGGGGAAGGGGGAGGGGGATAGTGCCAGGAACCCCTCCCAGGAAACGGGGAACAATTTATTTAAATATTTATTTATTTATTTGTTATACATATTTGGTTGAACATTTTGTATTGTTTGCCACAAAACAAATTAAGTTTTTAATAAAAAATTTTATACAAAGAAATAGCCATTTTATGTCATTTATTACCATTTATCCTTTATATCTATTTATCTATTTCATCAAGGCTTGCACATTTACAGCCATCACGCCATCTATAGTTCCACTAAAAATATTTAGACATCTCTTCAGGATGAATAAATGGGTAATCCTGTTTACTCACAAAGAGTGGGCGATGTTATTACACTAAGATGTGTTAATGCAGCTCTATAAATTGACCTATGAGTGGAAATAATTCCTCACTTCAGGGATTGAAGAGCCTCTTTTTATGATGCACAGCAAACGTTACAAAAGCATCTAAAGAGTAAACAAATCCAAGTGGTTTCTGGGTTTAACGACACTGGACATAAATGGGGTCTCAAAAAAATTTGTAAATATTGCAGAAAAACTCCAACATTTTTCACCTGATCTGTGTCTGTTGTATCTGTTTCTTATGTGTGAGTACCACAAAAAAGACATTCCCATTGCCACTTCTATTCATTGACAAAAAGAACAGAACGCGTTTAAAAAAAAATAATTCTCAATTTTAAAAGAAGATTTTGTGCACAAATTATTTTGTAAATGTGCAGATACTTATTGGTAGCACCTCAAGGGTGCAAGGTCAAGGGTTCAATTCCTGGCTTGTGTCTGTGTGCATGGAATTTGCATGTTCTCCCTGTACTTGGTGGGTTTCCTCCGGGTACTTTGGTTTCCTCCCACAGTCCAAAGACATGCAGATTAGGCTAACTGGCACTCCCAAATTGCCTGCAGTGTGTGTGAATGAGCGTTTCAGTGTGTGTATGTGTGTGTTTGCCCGTCAATGGAGTGGCATCCCATCCATGATGTACCCCACCTCGTGCTCTAAGTCTCATGGGCTAGATACCAGGCCCCCCTGGAAATGTTTTAATATAGCCACATTGAGGGGTTTTGGAGCATGAACAACCTGTTTAAGATCATCTCAGACCAAAACCGTAATTTATTTTTTTTAGTCATTCAGAGGTGGATTGCTGGTGGTTTCAGATCATTGTCCTGCTGGATAACCCAAGTGTGTTGAAGCTTGAGGTCATGAACTGATGGCCGGACATTCACCTGTAGTATTTCCTGGTAGAGCGCAGAATTCATGGTTCCCTAAATTATGATAAGTCGACCAAGTCTTGAAGCTGCAAAGCAGCCCCAGACCATCACACTACCACCACCATTGTATGATGTGCTTTTTATGAAACGTAATAGTCAAGATGTTTTTTGCCAGATGTGAGACTAGCATTTGTGTTCTCTTTGGTCAGCAGTGTCTTATGTCTTGGAACTCTCAATGGATGCCATTTTTGTCCTGTCTCTTTCTTATTCTTATACTCTTTCTTATCTAATAATTTTGATTCATTCGCATTTCATATAAACTTACATAATTTCTTTAGATTGTGTAAAGCTGCTATGCGACAATGACAGTAAAAGCGCTACACAAATAAAATTGAATTTAATTGGTTTGAATTATTGTTAAATCATGAATTCTGACATTACGTGAGTTGAGACCTGCAGTTCTTCAAATGTTGTTTTGGGTTCCTTTATGAGCTCCTGGATAAGTCATCGTTTTGCTCTTGGAGTAATTTTGGTAGGCCACCCACTCCTGACTCTTGACCCTTTTTCTGCATTTGTGGATAATGGCTTTCGCCGTGGCTTTCAATTTTGGAGTCCAAAAGCCATAGAAATGGCTTGGTACCCATTTCCAGACTAATACACAATACACAATACACAAACTTTCTTTCTCATCTGTTCTGCTTCACTTTGTCAGACAGGTTCTATTTAAGTGATTTCTTGATTCAACAGGTCTGCCAGTAATCAGGTCTGGGTGTGGCAAGTAAAATTTAACTCAGCTATGTAATAAATATGCAAAAAATAAAACCTTTTTTTATGGCACTGTAGATGAACTGAGACTGTTTGATAGTTTAGCAGAGGTTATAGAAGCTAAGATTGTACAAATAGTAATCTCAGGTGGTTAAAGTACAAGTCCTCTCCACCTGCCAACAGTTTTAGCATCATCAGCTGCATTCAAGCAGAGGTGGGTAGAGTAGGCAAAAAATTTACTCAAGTAAGTGTAAAAAAGTATTCTGTGAAAAGACTAAAGTACTGAGTAACTGTTTCATTGTACATTAAAGTTAACATATAATCACACAAACATGAAAAAAGCATTCTATCACAAGATTGTACAATTACCGCAAGATCTCACTAGTAGCTGCATGTATTTATGGGCATTCCGCAAAATTAGAGAAAGATCCGGAAACTTTTGTCTGCGCATGTGCAGTGAGTGTATGTAGGACGGATTCACAGGTATGATGAATTTATAGAACCCCGGCTAAAGACCCGATGGGTCAAACAGAGTCATGTGATCATTGTTTCTGCGTCTGATTGGTAAAACAGTCAGGCGTTAAATCCACCAGCTGCATGTGTAGAATAAATAGTTAGAAAAGTGTAGCCGAATGTAGAGGAGTAAGAGTAGCGTTTCTTCTTCACAAAGCTACACAAGTACAAGTAAAAAGGATGGTGCAGTAAACCTCATTCAAAAAGTTACTCAAGTAAATGTAACGGAGTAAACGTAACTCGTTACTACCCACCTCTGCATTCAAGACTAATCCAAATAAATTTTACTTACAGTACTAAAGACCAAGTGCTAACACTGAATGTTTACTGAATTGTAATTTCAAGATATGAGAGAGTTCAGCTGAAAAGCTTTAAATACTACAAACTAAGGTGAAACAGCCAGGTAGACAATGGAAATTGATAAACTTCAAATGATTACTAACTTCAGCCTGTTGTTGTATTGGGTCGCAGTAATGTACTGGTTTGCTGCTCAAGAGTTAACACTTGGCTAACTAACTAGTCATGTGCACAATCTAATCATGGTAATTACAGATTTATTTTCATCACATATTGTACACCATGAAAGATTTCACTGCTACATGCTAACATTAGCTTACCCAATAAAGAAAATTACCACAAAAATGTTTGCTCAGACACTACATATATGGGAATAAAGCATTTATTATAAAATAATTGACTCTTTTTTCTGTTCTTCTTCTTGGAAACTAACCTTTAAATAAGATCATGATTGTTAAAGAGTTGGAGTCAGAACTTCCTTCTGTCATTTTTCCAGTGTTGCAGGCACCAATAAACCAAAGCAAATCAACCAGAATAAAGCGTGCACTGTATATTGATTGGTGTCCTTACTGTGCTAGGACATTTTTGCCCACACTAAGAAAGAACAAAATCATCTTGAACAATGTAATGGAGTAAAAAGTACAATATTTTAGTAAATGCAAATGAATTTTTTTGTCTATGTAAAGTAATTTTGTTAATGTATAACACTGATCACTGCAGATGTTACCCAGAGGAACTAATTCCATCCTGAAAGTGCTTTAGTCTTTCCCAACATCTGTCGGATAGTAAGTAGGAGTAGGGTTAAATCTATTTACTTCTATTTACTTTACAATAAGTGTGGATTTGGACACTTCAGTGGAGGCGTTGTTAACACTTATGTTTAATGCAACAGTACAAAATGACCTATGAGTTGCACAAATTTGGAGTAACGTCTAAGGGCTGGCTCTTCTAAGATAAACACTGCTGGTTCTAAAAACAAATTTTTTCTTTGCCATTCCCAAATTAACTAAGAAAAAGAAACAATTAAACAAACACAATAAACTACTGTGAACTTCTTAAATCTTTGTAATAATTGTTACTGTTCATTTTCAGGTTAGACTTCAGAGTGACAATGTAGCTTTTGTAGTAGAAATCCCAAGACGATTTTTAAAAATTATTATTATTATTATTATTATTTTTATTTTACTTAAAAGTGACCATATTTTTATTTTAGTATCTCCTATTCAGTCCCAACACAGTCCCCACACAACTTATTAGTGCTGAGGTCATAGTATTTGACATTTATGACTAAAATGTCTAAAACCCAGACACAAGACATGAATAAGAATTTGCCCCAAAGTGACCTAAATTTAGGAACTCAGACAAAGCTAAACAAATGCACACAGTGAGTCTCCTTGTTGAGTAGAATTACCTACTTTATGGTAAAATCTATCATGCATAAACTTACTGGAAGAAAAAGACCAGGTCAGGGTGATACATTTCTGCTGCGAGGAAGCTGGCAATGTGAATGAAACCACAGTCATTGGCTTGCTGGAAACTGCTGGAAGATTTCAGGTTGTCATGCCCACACTACCCAAGGATGGATTTAAACCAGGAGTTTTAAGTTAGTTTTTGAATATGTAACATTAAACTTAACTTAAAATAAAATTTTTTATTTAACTTAACCTATTCTATGTTCCTGCAAATATGTTAGGTTAGGAGTTGGAGCTTTAGGTTAGAGCATTTTCAGTAATTTAGTGTAAAATCCAAAGAAATATTTTACCAGTGTTTACATTTTCGCTTAATATACAGTAAGATGTGTACTTGTCACAATCTTCTTCTTTTTTGTCTTTCGGCTGTTCCCTTTCAGGGGTCGCCACAGCGAATCATCTGCCTCCATCTAACCCTATCCT
>JAQMYJ010000003.1:8757240-8777943 GCA_030014305.1 Clarias laeviceps | reverse complement strand
TCAGAGAAACAGCTGTCAACATCAGTCGAGGCCAGAACCGTCTTCATGGTAGAGTGAAACCGTCCCCAGACACCAGATGCATCCCAAAGAGAAACACGGGGCATCCATGTGATGAGATCTCCAACCAGAAGCGGAGCACCAGGACAAGTCAGACAGGTCCAGCTCAGGAACGACATGTGTAGCTCGACAGAGAGAGGGAAAGAGAAAAAGAGGGGAGAGCAGAAGAGGAGAGAACACTTGGGTATGGTCACAGACACATAATGTGTAATGTGAATGTATATTTAGTGTAGAGTGCAAGCAGGGACTCCATCAGGACTAACTATAACAGCATAACTAAAAGAAGAGCCTTTGTTGACAAATTATTTACATTTTGTTTTAAATACTGCGCGATCTTGGGTTATTTTGATGTGTTCCTTTAAATATACTATTTAGGAGAAATATTGTCAGCAGGTCACAAAAATGAAACAAAACTGTTCATCTCAATACATGCTCCTTAAAGAAAAAAAAAGACCTGATTATTTGGCAGTGGTCTCTTATTTTTTCCCAGAGCTCTCCCTCTCTTTCTCTCGTGTGTGTGTGTGTACGTTTGTGTATGTATATGTATTTTTTTTATTATTTTTTTTGATAATGTATGAATTGTGGTGGCAAAGACCAATGCTGTGCAGTAATTCCCGAATGACCATTATGTAATCTGTTATCTCTGTGTTCGTGTGAGAGCAGGGCAAACGCATCCATGTCTGCATCACAAAATCAGAGTCAGAACCTGCGAGAGAATCTGGGGAAAGTCACCATGGAAAGAGAAAATATAAAGAAGGAGATGGAAGCTAAGAATCAAGACATCCAGGAGAAGATTAAAACCATCACACAGGTCAAGAAGATTGGCCGCCGCTACAAAACTCAGTACGAGGAGCTTAAGGTGCAGCACGAAAAGGTATAGTAGACAGTCTATTTTAATTACATTAAAGATAATGCGCAGTTTTAACCACAAACTTTTGAAGCATCCATTCACGTAAGAGAAAACTACAAATCCTACTTCTCAGTGATGTACATGGGTGACTGTCATTTAAAATTTTCCTGTCTATTTGTGCTGCTTGTCTGTCTCAGATTATTGCAGAATCAGCTAATAAACCTGCACAATTGGATGAAGCACAGCTGGAGGCACAGCAGGCTTCAGTGCAGGAGATCCAGAACCTGAGAACATCTCTGAACCAAGCCCAGACTAGAACCACAGAGTTGGAGACACAGGTGGACAACCTCCAAAAGGTACCATCTTTATTTGTTTATTTTTTAGTATTTAAGTATTTGAGTATTTCTTAGTATTTGAAGCATTTCAAATTTTTTAAACCTTAGTTTCCCTCTTCTTTCTATATTTTACTATTTAAAGTTGTCCAAAAATCCTATATTTCTTAACGTTGTCATGACAACAGGGAACTACGTTTTGTAACATTTAGCCTTTAATCTCAGGCCAGGATCGCCATGACCATCTCCAAATATTTACAAGCTTTTTACAGGTGTTAAAGGCTTTTATTTCAAATATTGACAAACTGCATAAACTTAATTTAATTGTCAGTGTT
Organism: Clarias laeviceps; assembly: GCA_030014305.1. Classification (NCBI taxonomy): domain Eukaryota; kingdom Metazoa; phylum Chordata; class Actinopteri; order Siluriformes; family Clariidae; genus Clarias; species Clarias laeviceps. The sequence goes on along the minus strand of JAQMYJ010000003.1, from coordinate 8,776,369 downwards.
GACCCTTCTTTGTTTAAGACCTCTGCATTTTGCCCTGGCATGCTGTCAGTCAACCTCTGGGCCGCATCCTGAGCACAGGCATCAGACCTACCAACAGGAAATCATCCTGACGCCATTCATGTGTCGGTTTGCTTCTCGGCCAAGGGAGTGGGCTTGCGCACACTTTTGCCTAAAAACACAGCCATGAATAAAGAATGGTACAAAAACATCCTCTGAGATGATGGGTGAGCACAAGGCAAGATTAATAATTAAGTGTCTCAGGGAACAAAACATGGACATTTTTGAAGCATTAAACTTGTGGTCAATACTCATGAGGTCTGCAGACAAACTAAAACTCATAAATTCTGGTGAACTTTGAGCATTGGTAATGCAAGAATAGGCTGCCATCAGTCAGGATGGGGAAGTTAATTGACAGCATGCCAGGGAAAATTGCAGAGGTCTTGTGAAAGAAGGCGCAAAAATGTACTTGCACTCTTTGCATATACTGAAGTATAATTACAAGCATTTCATAAGGGTCAATTAAAGCCTTTGACACTTCTGAAATGCTTGTAATTATACTTCAGTATAATGTAATAACATCTGATGAAAAGATTACTGAAGCAGCAGACTTTGTGAAAAACTATATTTGTGTCATTCTCAAAGCTTTAGGCCCCTGCTGTATTGTATAGAGAATACAGTGGAACCTTGGATTGTGAGTAACTTGGTCTGTGAGTGTTTTGCAAGACAAGCTAAATTTAAAAATAAATTTTAACTTGATAAACGTGTGAGGTCTTGAAATACAAGGAGTATGCATGCTGCACAGCGTCACATGATCACAACTGAGCCTATAGTTCTTTGGGAGTTCTATGAAAGCATTGGGAGTTAAACTACCATGAAACTATAGATTTTACTTTGTTAAATAAGTTTGACATAACTGTAAGACCTTCTCAAAAGGTGTAGGGCATATTAGGAATTTTTGAGTGCATGTGTTCCTATGATTGTGTCATAGGAACACATACCACCCTTCTCTCTTTTGAGTGTATCATGTGTAAGCCAGAGTTTGTGTTATTGACTTGCAGACTGCAGGAGAGCGTGAGTCTGAGGTGAAGAGTCTGCAGGAGCAACTCGCTCAGATTCAACCAGAGCTGACACGTCTCCGTACAGAGCTTCAGGAGAAGAGCATTCAGGAGGACCAGCTTAGACAGCAGGTTTCAGAGAAAGAGGAGAAGACCAAGAAAGCCATCCTGGTAGCAAAGCAGAGACTCAACCAGCTCAACAGTAAGTGCAAAACACACTGCGAAGTCATGACCATGAACTCCATTCTTTTGAATTAAAAAGTTCATAGTCTTCCTAATGTTGACCAGTAAATTAATACAACAGTGACCACCTAAAGATACCTAGTTAAATTAGACATGGTGTATAGTTTAAATCAGCATGTAAGATCATTTTGATTTGAGTGTAGCATGATTGTAAAAGTGTGCGTGTATGTGACCCAGGTGCAAAAGACAAGCTAATGAAGGAGAATGAGGAGATGAAGCAGCAGAGAGAAGAGTTGGAAGTGAGGTTGAGTGCATTGAAGTCTCAGTATGAAGGGCGATTAAGCCGTCAAGAACGGGAGCTGAGAGAGCTGCGTGAACAGCAGGAAAGACTTGGAGAACAACGAGATGAGCCTCTGGAGCAGGGGACAAGCAAGGTATGACCTATTGGAGACTCACTGATGTGTCTTTAAATTATTACTATTTTATTTTTTTTCACACTGCATTTGAGTCATTTTCAAATCTTAAATGTTCAGTCTGAATTTAGCATTACTGCACGTCGCTTACCAGCAGTCTGAATTAAATTAAATACACAAGTTGATTTCATTTTTGTTTAAAAAAAAATAATAAAAAATGCCTACATTTGTGCAGGCTCAGGAGCAGCAGAGGCCATCGGAAAGCAGACAGATCACACTGAAGTCCGCACCCGCTACCGACAGAGGAAGGTAATGACTTGAGAACTAGAGCGCTACAACGTTGTTCATTTTTAGATCCTGTATTTGTGCAGACAACTTGGACTGAGTAAATCTCTGGCCTTTCTACACAGGGCAAATAAAAAATTGGTACATCACATAATACTTGGTAATAAAATATTATAATAATGCAATCTTAATTTCTTTAATTGGCCCACAGTGCTAGTACGAGTGAGCCACCTACAGCGAACATCAAGCCCACTCCTGTAGCTGGAGCAGCCAGCAAGCCGCCTAACATTCCAGGCAGCAAGGCCACACCAAGAGCAAGCATCAGACCAATGATAACACCCGCTCCTGTTACCACAGCAACTCCGACTGCCACGGTCATGCCCACAGCGCAGACAGAGACACAGGAAGGTAAGAAACCTAAGCTCTGTTTCTGTTATCGTTACTTTAAGCACCCCTGAACATGCATAAAATAGAAGTTGAATAATAATGGCGGTCTTGCCATTTATTTTTTTGTATTTTGACCAAGCTGTAAAAATGGTGTAGCTTAGTTGAATACACTCATTTTTACTCTCCTTTCATCATAATCTGACATCGTTATCCTTGCAGCCCTGCAGCTGTCCGAGACTCCGGTGGAACATGTGACCGTGTTTGGTAGTGGTTCTGTGCGTTCCACAAGTCCAAGCGTTCAGAGCACTCAGTCAATCATCACACTGCAGCAGAGTCAAGCCACGGCCTTTGTTCAGCCCACCCAACAGCAGGCCAGTCAGGAGCCAGCAGCGCCCATGGTGGAGGCAGTGCACAGCTCACAGATGGAGAGACCATCCACCTCTACTGCTGTGTTTGGTACAGGTGAATATAAAACGATAACCTCCGTCCGCTATTCATGGCACATAAATCAACCACTTCTAGGGTTAAACAGTGCACTGCTTCCACTACATGCTTTTATTATTATTACAATTTAAATGTTTTTCATTGATGTTGATCAGCCAGTTAGCTATGCTTATATGAATACTAATATGAATAATAATTTCTTGGTCATTAAACTAATAAACTAGCATATTTGTATACATTGTTTGGTTTATAGTGGCAGTAAGAATGCATGTGTGATGTGCATGTGCAATTTGTGTGTTTTAGTGTCTGCGAGTGCAGCTTCATCTCTGCAGAAGCGTGTACGAGAGGAGGAGCTGGAAAGCACAACTGAAGTGACAGAGAGCACACAGGATGACCTTAATGAGCCACCTATGCCTAAGAAGATCCGTTTTATCCAGAGAGTCGGCCTGGAGGTGTGCTTTTTGTTCTTCAAAGAAGACAGCTCTGATTGAAATAAGAAGCTGATGCTATGTATATAGCTCTCTTAGTAGCTTGTAGGTCTCAAGAGCTGTGTAAGAAGAATATTTTCTCTTTGCAGGAGGATATCGGTACAGAGGAGAGTAATGATGCAGAAGCTGAAGCACCTGAAGGTACTTTGGAAGCCCCAGACGCTAGTGAGGTAAATTTGGCTACATTCATTAAGGAAGTAAGTGCCTGGACAGACACTGGAGTAAGAGATGTTCAAGTACGTTTTGTTTTGTCTTACAGGAGAGCTACAATGTGTTGGGTGCAGAAGAGGCCCTGTCTCAGTCTGTTCCCTTGGATCAAGTGAGCGAGTCTCAAGAATCGACCTACGAGCACAGGCACGATGTCATTGTTATAGAGACAGACAGCAACAGTGACGAAGAGGGGTGTGTAGAGGAGGCTGGACAGGTCAGACTTTTGGCAGGAACATTATAGAATTCCTTTAATTCTTGTGGTATTTTATCAAGATTTTGTGTTCTTTGAATTGGTCTGTTTTAAAACATCCAATCTGTAATTAATTCATATTTGATAAGTGTTCTTCAATTAGATTATAGAGGTTTCTGACAACTTTCTGATTATCCTTTTGCTTTTTCAACAGTATGGAGAGGAGGAGGAAGATGAAGATGAGGAGGGTGCGATGGCAGAGGGAGAGGAGAGCAACGAGGGCAGTGGAGACGCCAATGAGCCATTTGAGGCCGAGGACACTGAGGTACATTATTGTGTGTTATTTAAAAAGTTTTTTCAAATAGATGTAGTTAGAGGTGATTAGATGTTTTGGAAGTTCTGCAATGGCCAATGCTGCTAAAAATTAACATTTATAATTATTGATTTATCTAAATGCAAAGTTTATGCCTAATAATTATTTTTTTCCTCAAAACAGTTACACAAAGAAAAACTTATTTTTCTAATGGAAGAAGTAATTAAAATTTTTTATTTAGGTTCAAATCCATATCCTGTCCATTTTTCTGTATATGAATATTTTTTTTTGTTTATTTTTTACTATTATTATTTAGATATTGTTTATCTTTAATCTAAGTAATGGTGCATCTGATTTGTTTATGCTGTACAACAGACTGCTGAGGCCACTGAACCAGGCACTGAGAATGAGGAGAGTCAGGGAGCATCAGAGTCCACCCAGAAGCATGCCGACTCTCAGAGCAGTGGTACAGCTGCACATGCACACACGTACATAATTCCACTATAGGTGCAAATGCCTTGTTAAAGTTTCAAGATAAAAGTTACTCATCAGATAGCTGCTTCTGACAACCTTACCCAAATCTCCTGGTGTGGAAATGTGAAATTCTAAATGAACAGGCACTTGTATGAGCAGACACATGATTGCTTCACATGCCTGATTCTAACCAATATGGCTCATCATTTGTTATTCATAAGCATTTGATAACATGTTTAACCAACTTAAATTTTTACTGTATACAGGTGAAGCAAGCGTCAGCACCATGGAGCCTTCTCCTGCAGTTGAGCCTGTTCGGGAGGTGCAGCCTTCCCCCAGCACAGTTGGTACCTCCAGCATCACCTTGTCTTCCCAGAGCCACCGACTGCCTCAGTCACCCCGCAGACCACATCAGACACCTCCACCTCGCCTCAACATCCATCCCGTCCCTGAGCTCGGGCCCCCACTCATACAGGTGTAGTATTTGGATTTCAAATCTGAAAGAAATAAGTAAATCACTTTTATATTGTTATAGTCTGTTTCCTGTTATCTGGTGAATAAACTAAATTCTAAAGGCAATTCCTGTGTTTATGGATCACCCTGACCCTAATACAGGATGATATTCATTCTCTGCAGTGTATAAATATATATATTATTATTATTTTTTTTTTTTTTCAGAGGCAGTCAGGTCAGACTCGACGTCCATCAACGAGCCGTGTACCCCAGCTCACACCTGGGATAGGAAGCATGGTATGTCTTTCTCCCTCGTTCGGTCTGTGTATTGTTTTCTTTTAAAAATCTCATACAGTGAAACTTATTTTTTCTTCAACAGCAACACTTCTTTGATGATGATGATCGTATGGTTCCCAGCACTCCAACTTTAGTGGTTCCTCACCGTAATGATGGCTTTGCTGAGGCTATACAGTAAGAAAGAAAATCCCTTCATTATAATCTAAATTCATTTTATTTACCTATTTATATAGGTTATTTATTCATATTATATAGGTTTGTCACTTGCTCTCGTACTCTGTGTCCCTGTCCCAGTTCTCCTCAGGTTGCTGGAGTCCCTCGGTTCCGTTTCGGACCACCAGAGGACATGGTTCCTCAGACAAGCTCATCTCACTCTGATCTTGGTCAGCTGGCATCTCAGGGTGGTGAGTTTCACAAAACTCACATGAACTAGTTTTGGACACACATGCACAAACTTCTGGCAACTTAGAAATATGGCATCTTGAGTTCTGTAAAAATAATATATTTTGTTAAGTTTTAATATTTAAATTGAAATGTGTAAGAGAACTTTTATGCATCCAAAAAACTATTTTGAGTTCACAAATGCTGCCCAACATGTAAAGTGTATGTTGTGTAAAGTGGTTATAAACTAATAAATATAAACTATAATTTATGTGTCAGGTCTGGGCATGTATGAGAGTCCACTCTTTCTGGCTGCTCATGATGAAGAGTCTGGAGGCAGGAGTGTTCCCACCACCCCTCTGCAGGTCGCAGCTCCAGGTGGGCAGTCTGTTCATTTGTCAGTTGATCAGCTGATTGATTGAAATGTTGTCATTTACACGTTTCCTGTTGTCGTGTCTATAAAGTGAGCGTTTTTGCTGAGAGTCAGCCTTCCGATGTGGCAGAGACAGCTTCACAGTCTGTCCCTATGGTCAGCACATCCACCGCAGCCATGACTGGACCAGGAGAAGCTGTTCCTGGAGATGATGCTGATGATGTCTTTATGGCAGAAGCAGAAAGTGAAGGGTGAGGGGTCACAACTTTATTTGGATATTGGCCACATCTGTGTGTGGAGGGATATATTGCATTATTTTAGCATTTAACGTGTTTTTTTCAGGAAGCAAATTAAACTCAATCCTTCATGAGATGTTTTGTGTGTGTTTGAGCAGGACGAGCGGTGAGGCATCGTTGGAGAGCCAGTCTGAACTGGAGCCTGCGCAGCCTTCTGATGATGCAAGCCTGCCTTCCACCAGCCAGGAGCCAACCTCCAGCTCTGCTCCAGGTGCAAATAATTACACACACAATATTTTCAATTTTATTTTAAATTTTCAGGTTCAAGTACTATTTCAGCAACACTTTTAACGATTACAAATCTGCTGTCTTTTGCCTTCATCACCACATCTAAAACAGGAAAATACAGCCTCACTTTTGTTTCTGACTTACAGTAAGTTCATAACCTTGTTTCTGCAGATACCAGCAGCAGCCAGCAGCCCAGACTTGCAGACAGAGCCCGCAGAGAATGTGTCCAGCCCCCACGCAGAGCTCAGCTTATCAGGAGAGGTATTTTTATTATTTTTTTAAATCTCTTAAAGCCATATTCACATCCAGTCTTTCAGCCAGACTGTTGCCTGTTCATACTGCAATGCACGGACTGCATCTTTTCATATATTTCACACTTCATGAGGATAAAATCAATCACACCACTATATCGACTGTAGACACGCAAGTATCACAAAATTTACATACGCAGAGTAATTTTGAAGCAATGATGGTGTTCTTTTCCCATAAATTTAGGATCGGTTCTTGGTCTGCTTATAATGAAAGTGCAAACATATAGTTGCAGTTGGTTATGTCAAAATAAGTTGATAGGTTCCTTAATGAACTTGTGGCTAGCATGTGGTGCTCTCAATGGTCAGTTGAATAAATAAACTAAAGCAGAAAACACACAAGCTCCATAGTCCATTTGAATATTTATTGAAGCAAAGTATAAATGCAGAAAGAATGCAGCTTTGTAGCATGACATCATTTATTACAGGGTTTTTAGGTCAGAATGGCAATAAAAATAAACAAATTCTGTTTTTAGTGTGTTCGACACAGGTTTATTTTATTTTTATTATTATTATCATCCAATTCTGTTTCCTCCCTCAGGTATTGGTTATCCTCGGGGCCGTGGCCGAGGGTTCAGTAGAGGCACGCCATTCTGATCACATCTCAGTACTTGTTGTAAAATTTCCCACTTTCAGTTTTAAGAAATAAAGCCACAATTCCAGTGCATCAGTTTTCTTTTTGTACATATGGTTTTTTTTTTGTTTGTTTTTTCTGTGGTTCAGTTCAGTTTGCTGAATTATTTCAAATAGCTATTTTGTACTTTATGAATAATGTTTTGTTAATAATGAATAAAGCTGTTCAGTGTTTTCTTTGCTAATAAAAGGTGGCTTGCTGATAAATGCCAAGCTCAGGTTTGTCTTTCCTTTGGGTTTATCTATTGAGGACAGCCAAGCCAGGTTCTGATGTCGTTCTCAGCAGATGGCTTTGCAGGAGATGCAAGAACAGGATTCTCACCACTGATCTTAATGCTGAAGACTTTAGCTGTAAAGAAGGAAGACAAAAAATGTTATCTACAGAAAAGATCTCATCATATTCAAATGAAGTTGGAAAGGGATTGGGGTGTGTGTGACTAAAACATTAGGAGACTGTTGTGTAGATAGTTTTTGTCCCCAACCCCCCTTCTAGCCTCCTCAATGATATTTGGCTCTGTAACACAAGTCTTCATTGTACAATTTTGACTACGATGACTTTAAGAGCCTTGTGTATTTAGTTATTAATGTCTACAAACCCTTATTGCTTATTGGTCGTATTAAAGTTTTTTTAAAGAAATATTCACTCTGATTGAAATGTCCAGCTTTTGTATGCTGAGCTTGTAAAATTAAGGCTTACGCCAGGAGAGGACGAAGTGTTCAAACCCATCAGGCTTCCTTGGGTTGGGCATGGAGAGGGCAGAAGTCACTGGGGTGGGGAATCCTTTCCACTTCAGAGTGATGTTGATCTCCCCGGAGAGGCGGGCTTTTGTCAGGGGAAATGTAGTTGTTAAGAAGAACAAGGTTATAAAGCAATTAATTACTTGGTTCAAGCTTGAATTGAAGACAATATATCTGTTAGACTTTTTATGTGTTTTGTAATGAAATAATAATAATAAAAAGCCATCTGTTCTATCTAGGCTACTTGGAGTAATCATAAACATGTGACCAGTAGCTGAAATTATTGTTAATCTTTGGTGGTATAGCAAGGATTTCAGGTGTTTTCTAAACATATTTTATGATCTATGAATTCATATCAGGCTGCCGCTTTTGTGGGTCCGCAGAATGAATGAATGAATAGATAGATAGATTGCACGGCAGCGTGACTGACTTTTGAGTTATATTAATTCTATGATGACACCTTGCTGCACTGATGCATTCGTGTTTATATATCAGTGATGTGGAATTCTCCATTCTGATTGGTCAGCAGGCATTGATTAATTTTATTCACAGCAACAGCTGTGATAATATTTGTTACTCAATAATACTGATATATTATTTTTATGCTTATGATAATCTGTAATTCCCTCTTGGGTAGTCTAAATCTAAAGGTAATATTCAACTGACTACATTATTCTTGGTAATTTTTTTAAATTACTGAAGTTTAACATAAATACTTTCTTTACTTTCCTTGCTTTTATCCTTTAGGGAAAACATATGTCTTTATTTTAGTATCATCATGAGTTTTTGTTTGTGAGTCAGCCCTTATTTAAAGTAGTCCTGTTATGCTCACCAGGTTGACGATTCTTGGCAGACATTGCCATCTTTGATTTTTTACCAGTGCAGGTCACCCCACTTCCAGCAGGGTAGGTAAGTTTCTGCACCATACCTCCTGGAGAAATAGCAGTGTGATTCATAAAAAGGATGAATAGTATGAAATATGAATGAAATAGATGAGCCATCAGCATTGGCTTGGATGCGGCTGAGGCAAAGTGATAGTGAAATTATTTATCTGAATATTAATGCAGTAAATCACCTTTCTTAAAAAAGTAAACAGTCTCAGGCCTGTTCCTCGTAGCAGGGACGGGGAGAACAGCGACAATTGTTCCAGAGAGCCCTCCAAAGTCCTTAGACACAGATCTGGGGTATCCAGGCTCCATGATTCCATTCTGAAAACTCCAGTAGTTATCACCCTGTGCAGAGGATAGAAAAACAAGGCATCAGGTTAATCTAATTCTGATAAGTGCTAAAGGTAAGAAATTTTTAATGTTAGAGTATAAAAACATTCATAGGATCCTAATTGCCTAATACTATTGCACAGTTTCTGAACTTAGAAGTATTCTAGTTCAGAAGAATAGAATAGAACACATAGAATTGTCTTTTTTTTTGTAATGGGCATCACTTTAGAATGTCCCTCTTTTTAAAACCAGGGTTGGAAGGCTATTTTCTAGCACATCTTAACAATGAATAACAAAACTATTTAATCTGGTAATTACCATATGAGCAGAATCAAGTGGTTTTAACTTAAGCAATGTTTGTGACCATTGATTTTAAGATCAGTGGCTCTGAAATAAAAGCACAGACCTTGATGATATAGGTCTTGCCCTCGCAGTTGCAGCGAGTGAAGGCTGTGTCAACAGGTGAGGGAATGCCCAGCTCTGCTGTAATATTGAGAGCAGGACCGGCTGTTCTGGTCTTGGGGTCCAGGATCCAGAAGAAATGACCTGGGAATGACGGAGCGTGCCAAAACACTGATTAAAAAGCTATATTCTTCATGAACAGGATTAACCAATGTTTAATTTTTTCTTATTTTGCAAATAAAATTGAAATTTATGCCGAAATTATGTTCAGTAAAATAAAATTATTAAACAGTGTTAATAATAAAAGCAATTAATAAAGTAACAATTAATATGAAATAGGAAGGTTTTTCACTGTTGTTTTATAACAGTCATAACTTTAGATAAACCTTCAATCAGGAATAAACCCAAAGATTGTGAAGGGCTAAATGTTAGTATTCTGTTTATATAAAATTTTAAGTGCTTAGGAAGAAATGCTAAGTATGGAAGGAAGTGTTAACTTGAATGGAAATCAGGGTCAATTACCTTGGAAGACAATGACGGAGCCATTGGAAGCTGAGGTTACGCCATTTATAGGGAGGCCACTGCAAAGGTCAGGGCTAGAGCTCTGGGCTTATAATGAAGAAAATTCAAGTATAATTTAAATACAGATTTACCGGATACCTGGAGACATTTTTATTATACTCAAACTGCAACATTTTTGCTTTCTGTGCTTTTAAATGAGCTTGTAAGAACAATGATCAGCCCATGATGATAGCACACATCATAGCTCTGAGTGAGGTGCGTTCCTTACTGGGCTGTCCTGCTGTACTGGCAGCCTCCAGGGCCTGAGCTATGTCCGTGAGTGTGTTTGGTCTTCCAGCAGAAGGCTCAGCGACACTAGGAGGTCGAGTAGGAACTGTACTTGCTTGATCGCTAATCAACACGGAAACCTGGACATGTCCGTTTCCATCTGAAAGAGGTTCTGCAGATAGGAGTGGACCTAACATTAATAAAGAGAACAAATTCTACAGTTTAGATCAGACTTTAGTGAACACCTTAGACTTCAGCTCTGACTGGAAGGAGGCAGAAATCAGAGCTAGATCCGAATAGATCCAGTAAGAGAAGAACACTTAAGACCCAAATTGAGATTGTTTTTGGGAATATTTTAGCAAATGGTAAAATATCATTATGGTCTTCAAATATGTGGCATTTAAAATGTGTATGGAGTCTATGATAAATAACACGTGCATGAATTGATTAATGTGCAGTTTGTTTTATTTTGGCTTTACAATAGATGCAGTCATCTAAAACTAAGAGACTATGAAGAAGCCATTATTCAGCTATTGCATGTAAAGCTTTTAATGCTTCATAATGTAAAACAGTGTCTCGTCTTTATGACTACCTGCTGCTGCGGTAATTTAGCCATCATCTTGGTAAAAGGTGCTCAACTTAACGTGTAAAATGGATAAATGAAGAAGCCTATTTAGAGATGGTCCTGGATGAGAGCTCTACCTGCTGTGTTTTCCACAGGGTTTTCAGAAGGAAAAGTGAGGTAAAGATTAACATCAGCAGGAGGAGGTGCTGCTGAATCTTCAGTCGGTGGCACTAGTTCCACAACATTGCCTCCTTTGAAGACAAAAAAAATGGAAATATAACTTTCTGATAAACAGATCTGATTCTTGTCACAGCTTCACCAGGATATCCATATAGTAAAGGTTTTAAGGCGTAGATGCGTAAGGGTCAGTGACATAAGGGTAATGGCAACTGAGCCAGTTGTACTGTTTAAAAAAGATAACATTAACATAGAGTTGTGTATCACCCCACATTGGGGTGTAACAGATAAAATGGTCATTATGCATTTAAGGCACTCTCAAAAACAGTTAACGACTGAATAGACATGCATACATTTTATCACATACTTTATATACAGCGCTCTGTGTTTCTGACTGTCTTTGTGGAGGTACAACTCACCATCTACAACGGCATCTGGAGCGCGTTGACCGTGAGGGAGTGCTGATCTGAACCCGGCATCAGCACAAGCTGAGTTCACACCTGAGACATTAAAATCTTTAATCATGATCATGTGTACAAATTTAAAACCATTGTGGAATTAAATGGAGGGAATGTCACAACATACAGTATTAGGATCTGCATGTATCATCTTAAATTGAATGTGTGCAAGAAGGTAAGGACGTTTTATTGTGACTATGCTCTTTATCTGATTCTGTGATAGTCTCTATATACAGGTATCTAATTAAGTTAAGACTCAGTGTAAATATTTTCTCTATACCTGTGCATTAGTAATGTTTGTATATTATATTATATTATATTATATTATATTATATTATATTATATTATATTATATTATATTATATTAGATTAGATTAGATTAGATTAGATTAGATTATGATTATGATTATGTATTATTACTTTATAGTCAGGGTTTTTTGTAAAACATTACAATTGCAATTAAAATGAGTTCTTATGCTCTTTTGCTCATAATAATAATAATTATAATAATCTATACATATGAATGCTGTTTCTGAATTAATATCTGTTCAACCACATTGAATTCATGAAAACTATTCAACAATACAATCTGAGTTATACTACACCTTCTGACTTTTTGCTGCTTCTGACATCTGGTGCACTGTAATTTGTATCTGAAATAATAAGAACAATTAAAGCTAACTTTATTTTGCCACATTTTTGCAGGACAACATGAATGCACATTCAGAAACTTAACTATGTACGCTAATATATATTTTACTAAAAGACTTAGTAAGACACTAATGAAGACACTAAGACACTTAGACACTAAGAATTAGTGTTAAAATAGGTGATTTTTGTACTCTATGTCTTTCAGTCTGCACAGATGTTCAATTCACCTAAAAACCTAAAGACATGCCATACCGCAGTGTGTGCTGTAGTCAGGACAGCAGGAGTTAAAGAGGGTGCAGTCAGGGTCACACTCACACTCCCTCCCTCTCCTGAACGCTTCTTGGCATCGCCCTCTGCATGAGTCACCTGGAAATGACAGCACACAAGTTTACCTTTATTTCATTACAGTTCTCAGGGCTTTCAGAGAGCTGCCTCTAACCAACAATCTAAATCTTCTAGAGGTCAGTGCCTGTGAGCTGTAGGTCGACTGGATCCCAGTTGCTTTTTAAACATTTAATAAAGAGTAGATGTAAAGAGCCATGAAGGACAAATGTTTATGAGATGCAATAAGATTCAATCTTTCTTACGGGAGGTACAGACTCCCTCGTAGTCCTTGCAGCATTCGTTGTGAGTAAGACAGTCATCATCGCAGGTACAGACCTGCCCACGGGAGAACGGCTCCCCACATCGACCCCTGCAACTTGCTACATAAAAACACCAAACACATCCTGAATCCGTGTCTTATAGTGATGTTCAAAAAATATATGATGTTTTCATCATATATATCGTTTTATCCTGTGCATAAGGTCACTGGGGGCCTGAAGTCTATACCAGAAGACTTAGGGTACAAGGCAGGGTACACTCTGGACAGAGTGCCAATCTATCGCAGGGCACACATACATACATACTCTCATTCACACACTACGGGAAATTTGGGAACGCAAATTAGCCTAATCTGTATGCTTTTGGGCTGTGAGAGGAAACCCATCAATCATGGGCAGAACATGCAGACTTCATGCACACAGACCTGGTTCAGGAATCGAACCCGGACCCTGGAGGTGAAAGGCGACAGTGCAAACCAATATGCCACTGTGCCACTGTCCCAAAATTTATTTTAACCAAAATACTGTCGAGTTACGGTTCTTAAAAAGCGAAATCTTCCACTAATACCAGCACATAGACATCTATAGAGAAGTGTACTGAACAGTCAACATCAGGGAAATGAGAATTCCTTGAATAGATAAAACATGTTTCTAAAGCTATTTTCCAAGGCTCTACATGTTTGGTTACTACACAGAACCTTGACCAGGAAGACAAACCATAGAATCCTTAAGGGTCTAGATTTTACTCATTTTTCTCAGAGTATAATTTTTGAATGAAGCATTGCAGATGGCATCACAGAAGTTTCAAATTAAAATTACAGTTTAGTCTGTAGTTCAATCAATCAATCAATCAATCAATCAATCAATCCAATAAATATTTAAACCAGAAGACCAAATTCTAAAAATGGACCAGTGTAGGTAAAAAACAGATGTAGCGGTGAAAATGTGGCGAGGTGTAAAATATGAAGAATATGACTGACTTTGAGCAGCACAAAGCTGCAGCATGGTGCAGGCCATAAGCAGCACAGAGGAAGCCAGCGTCCATCCAGCCATCATAACTCTCCTAACACTCAGGGTCGGCCTGTTACCTTTCAGCACTGAAGAATCCAAACAGCACAATCTAGGAAAGGGGGTAAATATACTTTAATTACATTATCTGTCTACTTCGTAATTAAATACAGACGTTTAATATTTACAGAAAAGTCCTTATTTTTAAAGCAAATAAAAAATTTATTTACATGTACAGCTGCTGAAAGCTTCACTCTGAGACATCTGATTCAAATACATGTTTTTGAATGTTTTTTCAAATTCATTTACAATGATTGTTATGTTTTTTTTTAATATATATAAAATAATATTTTACCTAAAAACGTTACATAAAAAAATCCTAATGGTTTCTGATTTCTGATTTATTTATTTTTTTGGTTCTGTGTTATAGCACTGTATATGGAATATTTATCCCTTTAATGAGAGGAGCAGTTAAAGAATCTTACAGAGATTAAGATTTAACTATTTTCCCCCTTTTTTGGGCAGATAATACAACATTAACATTAACAGCTCCTGTAATTGGTTTTTAATCTTTTCATATCCTTATCTTACTCTGTCTGGAAATGTATGTGACCAGTAAAACAGCATTAAAGTTTTAACAATATGGTTAAATGTTTGAGGAAAACTGAAATAACCTTATCTAATCCCAAAAACTGGTCAGGTTTTAATTATTTTTTTGTTTGTTTGTTTCTTAAAAATACATTATAAAATAAAACTTATTTTTGTACAAATCTTATATTGAGCTCAATTAGTGTTACTATAATTTTTGTTTTTTGCAAGGAAAATAGACGACACCTACAATATCATATGAGAGCATAAAATAAAGTGCTAATAAGCATTTACCTGCAGGTGATGTAGTAGAACTGAATCTTTCTTCGTGCTGTATTTTCGCTCTTATATAGCACCGAGCAGCTGGATTTCTCGACTGGACCAGGACATTGTGTAATTAACCACCACAGTCTAATTAAACCACAATGATGCAAAGCCTGGCCTCCTACACACACACGTTTTGCATTACTTTGTCCATGTGAGGACCTTTCATTGGCATAAATATTTTAGCTAATTAATGCTTTGCTACACCTAAATCTGATCATAACCTTAACCTCAACAACCAAAAGGAAACATTTTGGCTCTTTTCTAGTCAATTAAATAATTTTATTGTGAGAAACATCCACAAAAGGTCAAAACTTCTAAATATTGCAGATGCACTCACTCACGCACATCGTATTGCTATACACTATTCTGTAGAATTTTCCGGAATTGCAGGTATTCTCTCTACACCCTAACTCTTTGTGTTTCCAGTTTTTCTATTTTGCACATGATCTGATGTCATGACAATAAGTAAAATGTCACACAACCTGTTAACTTTCACATTTTCCTGTCATTAGTATCAGTAAGACAGTAAAGTTGAGTTTATACAAGAATTACAAGCCTTTTGCGGCGTCCTGGTCAGTTTAATAAGTGTCTCCATTTCAAATCAGCCAGCGCTCCAACTAACAGCCAGTATTTCAACTGACCTTCAAAAGTCAGACTGAATTCTCACATTGTGTTGTCAGCATGGTTTTCATCATCGTATTTTACAAACTTATTCCGCTGACCTTCATCTTTGCTTCAGTCCTGTACACACTGTCTAGGGGTGACTGAATGCTTCTGGCCTGAATGAAGCTTGTTTATTCTAATGTGTTTATTTATGTTTATGTTACAATTATTTTGTTGGTTCTTTTGTGGCATTGCATTTATGAAATAGGAGGTTTTTGTTTCAAATTTCAAACTTTCTGGAAAGAAAGAAAAAAAGAAAGGTAGGTAGGAATGTTAAACTAATTGGGCTAAATAAAAATAAAAAAGCAAAAACCTTTTTTCAAAATGTGATTTGGTAGACATTAAAAGAAACTTTGAAAAGTTTTTTTCTATCTATGTAATTGACTGAGGATCTAATTGATGTCTACAAAGCAGATGAAGGCCATAAAAAGATATAAAAATACATCCACCTCACAATGCTAAAAGATTCAGTGTCATTCCACAGTACCGGAAAGAGGGGAGAGATGCTGCCCGCCAAAGCTGGTTTTAAATGTGGGGAAGCACTTTCAATAAGGAAACACATCTGCTAAAGTTGTCTTATCTTAAAGCACACTTTGTCTCCTTAGGAATTGATTCTAAGTCATTATAATTTACCTTAATCGTTCAATCGTATATTAATATGGGTTATGGCAGCCAGATGTTTGTTGCAAAATCTACCCGATATAATATATAGCAGAATATATTGTGATTGTTTATGATATTCTGCTTTATTCTAACAACACATACAGCAGCTCAGCCAAAGTGTGTGTGAGGAGACGATCAGGGATGCTCTGTAAACAGGACTTGACTGTACATGTGCATCCTTCCTTTCTTCCTAAACACAGGACCTGTAAAAGCATGCATTTGATTGATTGTTTATAAAAAGGATTTTGAAAGTTTTGTAAATTTTCATGTAAAGGCTGTGCATTAACCAATAAAACCTTCTGCTACACGCAATGTCAAGTGTTTTTAATTTCAGTTTTATTTTTCTATTTGCATCACTGATGAGCAAGCCGAGGGCGATGGTGGAGATGACAGTAGGAAGAAACCTTTAAAGGAACCAGACTCAACAGGGAACACATCCTCATTCCCTTATTTCTTTCTACTCCATACAGGCATTAAAATATTGAACTTTTTTTCAAGGATAAACAAAGGCATAAAGAAGTGAACACTGTGAAGCATTGTGGTAGTAGGACCGTGAAGAATTTAAAACCATTTTAACCATTGAAACTTGTTAGCCAAAAAGGAAAAAAAGAAAAAAAAAAACCTATATAACCTATATGCAAGAAGCCTTAGCTTGGTGCACAGTTCCACTTTGTACAGTAGCAAACATGATCTGCATGGAAGAATCATCAGAAAAAAAGTAAATACAAATAATAAAAATAATAATAAAATCACCACTTATATGTGCAAAACTAAATTTAAAAAGTAAAACTGGATGTCTTTGGTCCCATCACCAGAGATACATTTGTAGAAAAAAAGAAATGATTTTTTTTTAGCATTGTGGTGAATCTTTTTTGCTTTGGGGGCATGTAACATTCAAAAACATAAGAATTATTGCATGGGAAGATCTAAATAAAAAATCTGAAAGATAGTAAACAGCAGGAAATTACAAAAGGAAATCAGAAAAGAGAGGCAGAAAAATATCAGCTTCTCCAACAAGACAATGATCTCAAAACTGATAGTGAACTACTACAATGCTGGGTTGCCACCCATGGGCCCTTAACCCTATACCCATATAAAATACAATGCCAGTCTCAAGCCTGGAGAAATGGGTGGGTTAAGAAAAGAAGTGCATCTGGCTTAAACCTGTGGCAAGAACTGAGAATGAAAATAAAATAAAATAAATCAATAAATAAGAGTGAAGTGTTTGGCTTGTGGCAAGAGATGCTAAGTGTTGGCTTTTTCTCAGTTTCAATTCTTACATTTTTGTCTCATTTCTACTTCTCTTAAACAATTTTTGGAGCGACAATTGAGACAAAGATCTAAACAAAACAGAAGAATTTTTTAAAGATATGGACAGATAATAAGTTCCCTAAGCACAAGGAGCATAGATTCCGAGTAAGAGTTTGCTAATAATAGCTAATACCTTTGTCTAAATAAAAAAATGCTGTTTCTCAAATGACAACTTTATAATGATGTAACTTTCTTTTACTGGTGCAATAAAAACAAGTGCGTGTGAAGAATAAAAGTACATGTGAGGGAAGACATCCGCATTGTGGGATCTTGCCTTTGCTGAAGTAATGTCTTTCTAATGAAAATGTGGCCTGCCACACCAAGGAGCACATTGTTCTGATTATTAAAACCTCCTGTTATAGTTATGAGCTTTAACACAGCCGAATGCCTCAGTCCAGACATGTGGCTACTGTCTACTCTTTCCCCTTTTGTTGTTAATTAAAGACATGTTTAACTGCTCAATCAGTCTGATAAACAAGAGAGACATCTGTTAATGAACAGGTTTCTTACATACAATCTTATCCATGAAGGAAATTTTGTTTAAAAGACATTTAAATGAGCTATATTAAATATTCAACCTTTTTGATTTTCATGACATTAAAGACAATGACATACTGTAAGACGGTGCTTTGTATTGGAAATGTTAAGATGAAGTGAAATGACAATGTTTTGTATTTACACATATTATGCACACGAACGTTCATATTTAGGAACAATTTTGAGAAGCTAATCCACCTTCAGGTATTTATTTGGAGGTGGAAGAAAACCAGAGAACCCAAAGAAAACCCATGAAACCAGTCCTCAACACTGCATAAAAAATGCTGGAAATTTCTATTTTAATTAGATTCTTTTTACATTACATTACAAAATACATGTTGGCAGTTTACACAATTTCACCCTGAATAGAATCACTTTGTACTACATCAGTGCTAAAATCTATGTACAAACTTACAATGAGTACTCTGCTGTTTGGTTAATAACAATTAAAATGTCCTTTTTAAAAAAAAAAATGTACTGTAGTATGAAAGACGACCATCATACGAGGTGGATATTTACAAGGTAAAGGGCATAGCATCATCAATCAGCATCACGTGATTTGGTGCGGCGCTTCCAGCATCTCCATGAGGAATGTGTCTATAGGCGTATCGCCGATGAGCTTGAAGAAGAAAAGGTGCTCGAGACATTTGAGGCCGATGGAGCGAAGAGCAGGAAGACGCAGCAGGAGCTTCGCAAACCTGAGCACACATACAGCAAGGTCCATTAGCACAGTCTGTGTTGCTCAGGTAATAAAAACATAATTTCATTATTTATTTATTACTAATATAAAGTGTGCCTGCTTAGTGAAAGCAGTAGAAAGGGTAAGGATTTTATTTATTTACTTGCTTTTACTCATTTACCTGTTTGCTTAGTCACTTCTTAATTATTTATTTTGTTAGTACTTACCCATTTGATATTTAATGATGTATTTGGCCATGCTGTACATATCCATCCATCCATCCATCCATCCATCCATCCATCCATCCATCCATCCATCCATCCATCCATCCATCCATCCATCC
>JAQMYJ010000003.1:8715292-8743482 GCA_030014305.1 Clarias laeviceps | reverse complement strand
CACTGTTATCAATATCATTGTTATTATATAGAATGTAACTGTTATTCCTAACAGTTATCACTGGCAATATAACTTATTAATACCACTGTTATGAATATCACTGTTATTAATAGTATTGTTATGAATATCACTGTTATGAATATCACTGTTATGAATATCACTGTTATAAATATCACTGTTATCAATAGTATTGGTATTAATATCACTGTTATGAATATTACTGTTATCAATATCACTGTTATTAATATCACTGTTTATATCACTGTTATCAATATCATTGTTATTATATAGAATGTAACTGTTATTCCTAACAGTTATCACTGGCAATATAACTTATGAATACCACTGTTATGAATATCATTGTTATCAATAGTATTGGTATTAATATCACTGTTATTAATAGTATTGGTATTAATATCACTGTTATTAATAGTATTGGTATTAATATCACTGTTATGAATATCACTGGGAATATAACTGTCATGAATATCAATGTTATTAATATCACTGTTTGTTGTATGTGTGTAATGTGAGAATCACCCAGTGTTCATACAGTAAGTATATTTTGATATAAAGATGTAGATTACAGTCCACACTGACACCGTCAAGCCCTGATCTCTGATACTGCTGATTAATATTTTAACAAAGTCCTCTAAAGCATTTCAAATGCCACACATATATACAGATCTGCTGTGAAATCCGCCCATAAAGAGCCCTTAGACAAACAGTTTAAAGCCATAAATTTGTGAAGTGCAATAAAAGTGCCGACCCTTGACCCTGACTGAGGGGCAGAATCACCTGCACGCTCCAGTACAGACACCGCACGTGACTCAAATACACAAATTACACGCCGAGTGTGTGGCTGGATTTATGACTGTCTGGTCCAAAGTGCGCTTCAACTATCCAAACAGCAAATAAACCAACAACACACATGATCAAGACGAGCAAACAAACAAACAAACAAACTGAACGAAATCAGACAGTCAGTGAGTTGATGAAGAGATTAAACACTTACTCAGGTGAAGGTATTCAGTGTGATCCATTTGGTAGCCAGAGTGGAATTGAGTTCAGTTTTACTCTCTGGTGGTTGTGTGTTTCCCTCCTGCTGAGAATTCACTGCTCTTCTCTCTTTCTCTCTCACACACACACACACACGAAAGGAGGGGGGCACTCTAGGGAGGTCCTTGACAGACGCGCGCGCGCACACACACACACACACACACACGGAATTAATGATTAACAAAACAAAGACAGTTCAACTAATATTCACTCACTCCCTGATTTGCATATAAATTAATACACAAATAATAGCACAAACAAACAAATAAACAAACATGCAGATAAGTAAATTAAACATAAATAAATAAATAAAAATAGTAAAAAATAACTATTGAATAATTATTAACTTACAAAACCTAAACTATTCATACAATAGTATGAAATTCATTTATCAATTTAATTAGTTTAATGAATTATTGAAAGAAAGAAAGAAAGAAAGAAAGAAATTGCAAATTGATTCATATGAATTTACAACTAAATCAATAGAAAAAGTGTGAATAAAAGAAAGAGAAGAAAATAAAATGAAAAAAGTCTAATTAGTTTAAAAATTCTCAATTAATATGACAAAAAATCATTACGTGCTGTATATCAACAAACAAGCAAACAAATAAATGTACATACAAAAGAATAAACATTAAATAATAATATATAATGATATGATGTACAGTATGTTGTAAAATAGGTAATGGTATTTAAATGAAAGTGCAAAATGTTTATCAATAGAGCTTCTAATTATAAACTGTTTGGTTCTGGCAGGGGTTGAACATCTGCTAAACATCTGGTCAGGTCACAAGACGCAAACTACATAAATGTTGATTAGTTAAAATGCACTCTGTGTAGACCTTTACTCCACTTACAATTTACCTTGTTTTTGAAATTTTCCCTTCTGTTTTTCTTTCCTAATATAAGATCCATTCAGTGTTGCCAACATTAAGCAATCTCAGAAGAAAGAAATTCCCAGAATTCCAGCCGTTCCGTCCCTGTGAGGCTGCTGAAAGGTGCGAAGATCCCCCTGAGATCCCCCTCCAGCATGTGGGGTCATATAAGGGTGAGCTTCTGGTACTGAGTGAGGTTATTCAGAAGTCAGCAGCACTCGCAGGCTTCCACTGTGTAAGTGCAAGTGTGCTGGATCAGGACACTGCAGCACCAGTGGATGGGAACAACAGTTACCTTTGAAAAAAAGGGCCACAAAAGAGCAAGAAGAGACGCTAACTAAGACGAATGGCTCCTTTTTCAAGCCATTGCAGCCTAATCAGGCTCTTTTCATTCGCCTCTTGTTAGATAATGTACATTTGTGGAGTGAAAGGGACTGAAGGACAATTTATCAGGCAGCCTTTTATCTCTGTAATGGAGCCACATGGCCCAGAGCTTTAGCACTGTCCCGGGCCACACACTACATTACTAAATGAACACTGTGACAATTAGGCGAGCACATTTTTCTGTAAATGTACAAGAATGCAAATGTTTTAATTACCTCTTCTGGAGCTGCAGGAAATTTGTTTACCTCACAGGTTGTAGCATTATGTAACAAACATACTAATCTCATATTTTTATTGTTGCTATTATGTTATATTAACATTTACAGCTTTCGGGTTTCTCTTTGTTATCACTAGAGGTTTCTAGGAAACTCATTCTAGTACAGACAGGATATGCAATTTTTTTTTCTTTCAGTGGTTATAAAATTATTTATGAAATAAAAGGATTTTGGGTGAAAGAGACTTGCATTCCATTTTTATCTTTTGCACTCAATTCTAAACTTGTTGAAGAAATTCTCAGTCATTGCTGATATTATCGATTTCATATATACTTATTTATGTATATATTCTTATGTTATATATGTTACTCTTCCTACTCATACCACCACCACCACCACCACCAACAATAACCACTTCCACTATTACAACCACTATTACCACCACTACTACTACTACAAATACTACTAATGCTACTACATCCAGCACTGCTGCTTATAATAATAATAATAATAATAATAATAATAATACAGTCTGTTTTTTTGTTTGTTTGTTTTTGTTTTCTTCCAATGATACCCTGCATTGCCTGGCATCCCATCCAGGCTGTATCTCCAGCTCACAGCCAGGATTCCCAGAAAAGTCTCTGGATGCAAGCACATTTCAACCACAAGCTTGTGAGTTTCAATCCCAGGACAGGCAAGTCATAAATTCACTGTGCCCATTAACTGTTCAACTTTATACTTGGATTTAATCGGATTCGTCCTCACATAATAATTTTGCATTAAACCTTCTGCCAAACAAATCTGTGTAAAAGGGTTAAAATCAAGTAAATATGTCTATAATGACTACAGAACGTTATCATAAGAGAATATTAGAATAATGACTAGAGAAATGCTGTTATATACTTAAGTGCTAAAGGAAAGACGTTTGGTGGTTTGCGGTGTTTCATCTGAATCCTCTCCAGTGTGTGTAAATAATTCTTACAGTATAAACTACTACACTATTTAAAGACTGACATCACTAGAGATAAAGAAAGTCCTGGTTTGCTTTTGTTTACAGTAGTAGCTGGTGTGTGTGTGTGTGTGTGTGTGTGTGTCTGCACATTGTCAAAGAGACTCTCTATCCATCTCTCAACACTTAAAAGCATTTCAGGCCTCCGTTTAACTCAACACAGATCTAACAGACAGCTCAGGCAGGAGAAATGACCATCAGCTGTCATGCCTCACCCTCAGGATAATAGCCCTGACACACACACACACACACACACATACACAAAGAATGGAGGGCAAATGTTCGAATGAGAAAGTGGCCTAGTAACTTCAACAGTCGTGATGACAGAGCTGTAAATCAGCGTGCTAATGTACAAATCTCACTTTCTGCTTAACATAAATTATGGAGCATCATGTTTTATTTAATATGGCTAAATTATTGTAGAGGATAACTGCTCCATGGGAACAATGAAAAATAAATCAATACAAGATTGAATATTAGAAATTTTTTTTTTAAAGTTTTTCTGTTTTTTTCTGTTTTTAAGACAGACAATGTATAGGATATCCTCTATTCTTTAAAACAATACCTAGAACATTAAAGAACACTATTTCAAAAGATTTAAGCTTGCTTCTGTATGGTGCTGTAACTATAGCGTATAGATCTAAATCCAACAACCTCCTGTACTGCTCACAAAGCTCACATCAGCTCGATAGGACTGGTTCAGGATATATATATATATAAAAAACAATACAATAAAGTATTACAATACAATAATACTGTAATTCTGATAAAAACAAACAAACAAACAAACAAATGATGTCTTACATCTGCCATAACAATGACATTTAGATCACGGTGTGAAAAAAAGATGTGTGTGTGTGTGTGTGTGTGTGTGTGGGTGTGTGTGCATGCATGGAAGGAGGGGTGGTATTAGCCTGTAGCATGTGTGGGCGTGTTTTAATGTCAGCCTGCATCTTTAAGAAGATTTTGTTTTGGCCAGGACAGAGCCTTGTTTATTCACTTGTAATATACATATGTTTATACATTATAAATCTGTAATATACATTATTATTATTTTTATTATTATTATTATTATTATTGTTCTTGTTGTTGTTGTTTATTTTTTAATGAATAAAGTATTGCTGTATATATATTAAAAAAACACCTAAAAGAACCCAAATATTGGCAGATGTTATCATTCAGATAATGTAGTAGCAGTAATGCACAAGTTAGATGAATTACCTTAGAATGCCAATAAGACTAAAGTGTTTGTGTGTGGCCAGTACAAACTCATCTATCAGTAGCTCAGTGAGTGAGTGGGCTTCTCGTGTTTCTATCTCACCCTATCGTAGTTCTAATGTAGCCCTGTGTAAACGGCTACATTAAGAGACTTAAGTCTAAGCTAAGGTTTAAGCTACACTAATCAGCACCAATAAGGAAGCCAGGAAAGAAAAGAAAGTGGAAATAAAAATGGAGTAAAGAAGTGAACACTGAACAGAAATGTATCTTAACTGATTAAATAAGTAAGTAAATAAATTATATATACTAATAGGTGAAAATCATGAGCGGTGCCTTTATATAGTTTGATTGAACTATTTTCTTGTTTACATTTACATTTTAATGTCAGAGAAATAAAAGGAAGCAACATTTTATGAACTGTAACAGTTTCTAGGAAAAATAAAAAGATAGTCTTTCTGAGAAATGCAGAAACAGAAGCACATGAGAGTCAGCGTCTGCAGAAAAATAGTGACAAGTTCTCCATCAGCTGATTGTGTTCCAAAACTGTGCTAGGTTTAAGGGCAGAGGATGGCCCTTTTAGCATTTAGCAGCTTGATTATTGTTTTTCAATTATTCTTTATAGCCATTAAAAACATTTCCTATTATTAAATGTCCATTATTATTATTTTTTTTACATGTGCACAAGACTAGGGGTGTATAATTACTTCTGCAGGGTTACATGCTATTTAATGATGTCCTCTATGTAAAATGTGTAAAAATCAGTAAATTGGAAGATACCATGCTGTACACTGCAGTGACAGAAGATTGCTCGATGTTGACCTCTATGTAGGGCGGCGAGTGTTACTTCACCTCCTCTCTGCAGGAAGTGCGTCATAAATCTTCCTCAGAATGAGCGGCTCTGGGGATGTGACCCATGACACTGTTCATCAGACATACATTTCTGTCTCTCTCTCTCTCTCTCTCTCTCTCTCACACACACACACACACACACACACACACACACACACACACACATAAACACACACAAAACAAAGCATGGACTGTTTCCAAACTACTCTCAGCTAATCCATATGCATCCTATATTGTTCTTCTACATATGCATGTAGGTTCAAGTTTTATTTTGTAACATCAGCTATATGGAGAGCATGTTTTTCCAGATTTATCCCCAACGAAACAGATAATGTAAATGTATAAATCAGATACTATCACAAATAATACGATTTTGTATTGAACGTTATACTGGTTTTAAATAAATAGACATAAAAAGTTTACGAATTTAACGCAATGTACAGTATTTAAGTATATACAGTATGTCAAAAAGTCAATATAGTAGTATTATTACTGATTGACTAAAAAAAAGAAGGATGTTTTTATTGTTCTATAATAAAAAATATATTTTTACAGGGTTTTACAGTATTTAGGAAATTAAACACTTCAAGATAAACTGTTAAGAGATAGTAATAAATACTGGGTGCTGTGATGCTATGATTTACTTTTATCACTACAAAGTGTTTTATTACTGCAATTTGTCGACAATTGAACATTTGTTTATTTTTTAAAGAGCAAAACATTTTACTTTTTCGTATTTTGTACTTTTACCACATTTAAACCGTTCCTGTTATCACTAACACTAAAAAGGAAAGAGTTTCTCTGTAACTTTTCCTTGAAGTTAATAAGACCAAAAAAAAAAACAGCTTTTTAACGAGAATACTATCCATCCTGTACAATTTGCCATGTCAGAAAACCGAAAGTCAAATCTTTATCTCTAACTGTTACAAAACCCGACACGTGAGACTCTTAGTAGCTGTTAAAAATCCTGCCTGCCTAAAAAAAAAAAAAAATACACCCAAAAATGGCCAGTCCATGTGTGAAGATCATTCCTCATGCTCCCAAAACCACTTTTTCACTTTTTGTCTGTGCGATCAGGGAAGAAAAACTCCACTGATGTGATCATCCAGTACAGTAAAGTCATCAGATGACCAACTGAAGCAAACCCCAGATCATAACATTGCCTCCAGAGGCTCGTACAGAGGCCACTATGCACGATGGCTGCATCGCTTCATGCTCTTCCCTTCTTTCTCTGATCGCTCTAGAATAGGGTCAGTCTGGACCACATGACCTTTTCCCATTGCTCCAAAGTCCAAAATGTATGCGTCCTAGAAAACTGAAGCACTTTTTTTTCTAATTAGCTTCACTAACACATGCTTTTCTTATGACTACACTGTGGTTCAAACAAAATCATTTAAGTTCTAATCACATTGTGCTCGTGGAAATGTTCTTATTTTCACTATTAAACATACTGTAGGTTTTAATGATGAGTTATACCAAACGCACAATGTGATGAGAACTCTCAAACCTTTTTTTTTTTTTTTTTTTTTAAACAATAAGGCAGTCTTTCTCAAAAACAGTCACTGAAATTTTCCTTTAAATCATATTCTCTATCAATAGGCTCAGGTACAGTATACAAGACATTATGTCATAGAAATGATAATGTATTAGAATAAGTACATTAATACTTTTTAGCTAGAGCCACTGTTCTGATAAAAAACTATAACATTTAGATTTGAGAATTTAACAGTGCTATGGTATTTTATTCCTTTTTTTTTTTCATCATTGTCAATAAAAAAGGGCCTCAACAAAAAAAAAACAATCCCTAGTCTGAGTGTAGTTTCAATGCTTAACTATTAATAATGCAATATTTTTCAGTTTGACGTTTACAGCATTGAAAAAACATTTTGTTGCAAAATCTGAAAAAAAAATCTGAATTTGAAAGTAAAGGAAATGTGACGAGACAGTATCGGGAAGAAGAGTTAGCTAATATACTGTTATCGGTCAAAAGGTTAACACGGTGACTGGAGGGTTGAACTGGTATGCTGAGACTGTAACTCACTTTCACACTCACTTTCTTTAACGTAAAAGAAAGAAAGACTTCTTCTTTTAGAACCGATATCCATACACAAAGTGTCTAGAATTATTTTAATAGGAAATGTGAAAATTTCAAAGAAACAGTATGTCATATTGAGATATGGGATTTACTGTATGTAAAGGATGTTACATTAATTCATAATTTCAGCATTCACATGCGAAAGGACAATATGTGTTCTTAGAATAGAAGATTTGAGTGTTCTAGACCTAAAACGTTTCAGATTACCACCGATAATAAAATCATGCAGTAACATGACATGGAAATAAGCGAAAGTGTGAAGCAGAAGGAAGCTTGTGATACTACACACACACACACACACACACACACTGTCTCTTTTTCTCTTATGAAATAATGAAAAGAGAGAACCATGCTGTACAGATAAAGGTTACGACACACAGCAGCTTGAAATAATTTCTTACTAACTTCATAACCTGAAATCATTCAATTTAATTAAATATGCTTTTTATCATCATGTCTCATAAGATTAAGCTATTATTCATTTAATGAACACACTGTGAAACCACTACACAAGTGTATGTATTATTCACTATTAAAAAAAAACAAGATTAAGAGGATTTGGTTTGTCTCTTAGTAACACACAGTGTCAATGTTAAGAGAGTTTTTGATGATGTAGTTACAGCGCAGAAAATGTAGAATGCATTGGGTCAAAGTGATCTGCAACGGCCATAACATTATTATATATATATTTTTTGTTTTGTTTTGTTTGGTTTGTTTTGGATTTTTTTCCTGATTTTCTCCCTAATTTAGTCGTGTTCGATTCCTCCTCGTCATAAGCCGGAGGCCATAACATTATTACTTTATCTTTAAGGTTTGTACTGTAGAACATTATCAAAACATTGCAATTCTAGGAAAGTTTGGTTTCCAGGAACGATTCCTGGACGTTCGGAGAACATCTGAAAGAGTGTGAGTAAGAGTTAATAATGTTCTTACTGTTTAACGCTGCTGTAACATTTCCAGCTGTAGGAACACTGAGGAATGCTTCTAGAATATTACACAAACAATTCTACAATGTGATGTAATAAGGGTTATTTTGCCACAACGCTCTTGAATGCTTGACTCTGATTGGTCAGAACGTGTTGCTTCAGTAAGGAATAAACACTTCACTGCTGTTACAGTAAAATAATCAGTGACAGGATTAGGGTGTGATGAAGCGTAATACCCCAAAGTGGAATATTTTCATGCAACATCATGTCTTAAAATCCTTCCCTGTTCATCTAGCACACTGAATTAACATATATTAACAAATGGCGCTATTTGAATCTTTTTGATAATGCGTTTAAACCATTATGTTTCGTGTTTATTCCTTTTTCACTTATGATGTACTCAACGTCCATACCCTCGTTACCCAGTATACAGGATGGCAGGGGCATGACACCTATCCCAGGAGACTTAAGGCATGAGGTGAGGTGCAACCAATCCATCGCTGAGCACACACATACACACACTCACTTGCTCATTTACTGTACACACTACGGACAATTTGGGAACGCCAGTTAGACTAATCTGCATGTCTTTGGACTGTGGGAGGAAACCGGAGTAGCCGGAGGAAACCCACCAAGCACTGGAAGAACAGGCAAACTACATGCACACAGACCTGAGGTGGGAATCGAACCCCAACCCTGGAGGTGCAGGAAACCACCATGCTGCCATTCTATAATTCAATGAAATTTTATTCGTATATAGGTTTTAGCAGTGACCAGTGTCACAAAGCAGCTTTAGGGCAGGGATAGCTCAGTGGTTAAGGAATTCGACTAGTGATCAGAAGGTCCCAGGTTCAAACCCCACCACCAAGTTGCTACTGTTGGGCCCTTGAGCAAGGCCTTTCACTTTCAACTACACAGATGTAAAAAATATAAGTCGTTCTTGATAAACCTGATCTTTGTTAAATAACCCTAATTTAGCTTTAAGAAATATGGCAGCAGAAGAAAACCAACCTCTCACACAATAACAAAAGGAGAGAAACATACTGTAAGTACATTAGCTCACAAAGGAGCACAAAGCAATGTAAATAACATTCTGAAAAACCCTCTAATCGATCAAAGATATAAATACACACGGAAGCTCTCATCTTTAAAGCCATTAAAATAGAAACTGGAGCCAAACTCTCTTGGACGTATGTTGGAAAGGAAGTAATCAGGGTAGAGGCAGTTGTACAATAGGAAGGTACATGCCGTGGCCCCTCACCACCCCTTAGAGGAAAAGTGCTTTCGCGTTGCCAGGACGTAGCCAATCACTCAGACATTCATGGAGAATACTTTTAGAAAGAGCAATTATAATCCATCCTCAGGCTCAGGGAATCGTGTGCTTTGAGTTTAAAATATAGACAAAAGGGCAATGAGGCTTATGGGAAAGGACATAACATCGCCATTATTAAAAAAAGAAAACAATAAAGGGCAGAGTGTACCACTTGCACAAAGAGTGCTGAGAGGTTCATGGAAAGTTTACTAGCATTACACGTTGTTTACAGAAAGTGTATTATTGACTCACAACTTAGAAACCGCCCGAAAGTGCTCTCCCTTAACACAGCTGGCATCACAATGCCACCTCAGCCTTGAAATAACTTTTACAGCATAGTTTATTTTACCAGCGGCATTAGAGGCCAAACTATTTGGTTAAAAGTGAGTGCATAAATATTTGGACAAGTATTTCCAAGAAAATGTAAGTGAGGCCCAAAAACATGACTGGAATGATGGAAAAACAAAACTGGTGTATTTTAATCTGGTTAATGTGCTACTGACAAGGCGCAATTGATCCAGTAATGATGATAAAAACAAATTGTATTCTTGAAAGCATCCTATAGTAGGATTATCAATCAACATTCATATTGATTTATATTGATTATGATTTTGCATTTAGCTACTCCTTTAATTTAAACAAAGCTGGCAGGTCACTGATTCATGGTGTCTCTCACATTAATCAATAAATAGCATGGGATTATTTGTCACACATTTCAGTCCTGAATCAAATGACATATTATTTAACTAACTGTTGATATGGCTCATCTTCCATCATGTAATCATGCTTGCAGGAATTTTTTATTGATCTGTTTTATTGACATGTGGATGTGACAGTAATAGTTGATGATGGTGATTAACAAACAGGACACGGGAACATTTTTTTCTGTTTATGGACATTTTATATAAAAAATTCATATGAACAAATAGTTTTACTCTTATGTAGGAATAAATTGCTTATTTCAGAGTTAAGTCAGAGAATAAGCCTGGTTTAGTCCTACTTTAGTACAGTAGTAAGGCTAGCAGTAGTATTGGCTTTGGTTAGTGATAGTAGTATAAATGTTTGGAGCTGTTGATGCACCATGTCGATAAATCATTGATATTATGATGGAAAGAAGAACTACAGCACATATTATGCCAAAGTCAAATATTGAGAAAGGGTTGAGGTCTACTATGCAGCTCTAAAGATCTAATTGCTGGTGTGGCCAAATAAAAAAATGTAAAGAACTCATAAAGGAAAAATTGAAAAAAAAAAATCCAGAGCTAAAGATTTTTCTCTTTAATTTCTTATTGAACCGATTATTGTAAAGAGCTTATTTGAACAAACAGAGCACTGCACGTTTTTATCTGATATACTTGTTTTACGGCACTGAAATTATTTGAACATTGCACTAAAAAGTACTTTTTAACATTTGATATACTGTGTAGCCCTAAAATTGACTTACAGTCTACTTTATATTAACAAGACGGACCAGTTCCCACTCACAGCCAGCATCTTATTGCCCCTTTCTAATTATATTCTGTCTTACTTTTTACTTTATTATTACCTCTCCTCTTAAGGGACTGGGTCATCGCATAAATGTCACTGCTAAATGCATCTGCTTTCTCCCACAGCATTTGAGACGACCAAAACCAGGCCAAAAGGGCAGGATTACACTTATAGCAGCACATCAGGCACATTTGATAGCACAAGAGATTTAAAGCACCAGTAAAAGCCAATGCTACAGACTTTAGGGTTTTAGAAATATTGCATCATATCTATTACGATAAACGAGCAGGCCAGTTGAAATATTGCACTCAAGTAGAACCTATTACTGTAAAAATAATTTGTGTTGTGTCTGGACCTAATATTAGAAAGACATGAGAATAATCTGAACTTATAAAAAGTGGGAGTTCAGTTTTAAATAGTTTTAAACATAATTGAAACTATAATTGTCAAGATTAAAATAAAATGTTTCTAGAGTTTAAGTTGGTTAAATTGAGTTTAAAATGTTTTTAGCATGTTCATAATTATGACATATGGCTAGCTGTAAAAGTCGAACAAGAAATTAAGAATGAAAGGGGGAAAATATGATGTAAATGCCACACAACATAATAATACAATGGGAAATAGCATTCAGAGTGGAAATAGCATTTCATTTTAAAACTGTTGTCTGGTAAAATAGTTACAAATGCAAAGGCACTAGACTAACCAAGAACAGGCCTCAAGTGACACAAACCCTAAGTGCCAATTTAACCTCTGACAGTGATGATTATTATTATTTCATCCATCCATCTAAGAACCTCTGTAGTCTAACTAGCGACTGTGGAGTCCCACTTTTCCCATTTCCCATTCCCATTTTTACGACTGTGGTAGACCTCCGGACAACATTCACACACTACGCAATTTGGGAACAGCAATTACGCTGATCTGTATGTCTTTGGACTGTGAGAGAAAACCAGAGCACCCGGAGGAAACCCACCAAGCACAGGGAGAACATGCAAACTCCACCTACACAGACCCGAGGCGGGAATCGAACCAGGACCCTGGAGGTGCAAACCACTAAACCATCGTACGGCCTTATCTTTTATTATTACTATTATTAGTGGCAGGATTATCACCTTGTCCAGGTTGTACCCTGCCTCGTGCTCTAAGTCACCTGGGATAAACTCCAGGCTTCCCACGACCCTGTAGAATGTAATAGAAAATAAATAATTTAATGAATGAATGAATGATTATTATTATTATTATTATTATATGGTATTATTATTTTGATTTCATACTTGATCAGTTTTAGAAAGAGCAATTAGCTGATTTTCCATCCTCAGGCTCAGGGAATCGTGTGCTTTGAGTTTAAAATATATATTTATTAGAAAATTTGTTAAAAGATTTTGACATGACTTAGTACCTGGTGCCCTCTAGTGATTCAACTTTGCTATTACATTTATCCCGGAACTGAAAAGTCCGGAACTGAGTATTTTTCTTTTTAGTTTCTCATCGAACTTGTTTTTGCAAAGGACTGTCACGAACAGGTAACGCGTTGTAACTATTAAAAATGTAACACATTAGTCTTACAGAATTTAAATTATTTGGTAATTGAAGAGTGTAAAACTATCAAAAATGCTGGCAATATATCTAGACATATATCTCGATATTTGATAACTAATTTGCTTTTTATGTCTATTTTAAATAGAAATAAGCAAGAAAACATATATATTTGTACACAGCAAGCTGAATGGATACAGTTTGACTGAGTTAATATTTTCTATGTATACCTAATATATGCAAATCTCAGTATTTTCAAACTAATTTAAACAATTCAAACAATTTTACAATGTTTTTTTTTTCATCACATAGTTTGTTTTTGTTATAAATAAAACTAATTCTGTTTTTTAACCATACCTTCTTTAATCTCTGTCCTAATATAGGTTGTTTTTTTTAGTGATCACTTTCTAAACACCATCATGATCCCAGTTGAAGCTGGTCTCTACATTGGCTCTGTGTCAGATCTTAAGGATCCTGAAGCTCTAACACTGAAAGGAATCACTCACATCCTCAGTGTGGACTCTGAACAACCGGAGCTGTCTGGGTTTCACGCCAAATTTGTCCATGCGCTGGACGACTCATCCACAGACCTCCTTAGCAAGCTAGACAGCTGCATTGAATTTATCAGCGATGCCCTGAATGCATCTTCCTCCTCTTCATTAGAACCACCAGCATCCGCATCATCTGTTCTTGTTCACTGGTAGGTTTAAGCAGCTTTAGTACTTGGTGTTTTTCTTTGAGTTCTATGGGTTTAATATGGTCCAGAATGTTATTTAGGAAAGATATAATATTATTGTGATACCTACTCCAATTCTCTGAATACCTTTTGTTTTCTTTAGATTTTGTTATAATTCTAAGCTAACTTACAGGATCTTCGCCAACGTGTGAATAGTTTAAAGCACGCCACGGAAGGTTATAGAGTAATGGCAACATTTTACCACCTTAAATCCGAAAAAAACAAAAATTAAAAATAAATATATTTTTTAGTCACTGCGGCTATACATGAATGGCCACCAAAACCTTTATGATAGATCACTGAACTGATTTTCCCTGTATGCCCTTTATAAAGAATAAATTAATACAGAATTGGGATATTCTGTATTAATAATATGTTGCACTTCCCTTATTATCCACTTCCCTTATACATCCTACTATTTACACGTTGGCAGGCAGCACAACATTTTGTGTGGGAGAAGTAAATTACAGTACTGTATTTTTTTATGATTGCGTAGAATTGTAAAAATAAATCAATTAATTAAAAATATAATTATTTTATTTCAGGTAATTCTGAATCACAATTCTAATCAAATTGGCACTTGGGTATCATGAAAATATCATATTGTGTGGTTCCTGGTGATTCCCAACTCTTGTATTTAGAATGTACATGGATAGAATGTAGAATAGAGGGCATACACAGAACTAAGCACTAATTTATATATGTATTTTGATTTATATAAGAATTGAGTATGGTCTGAACTGAATGGTGTGTTTGCTGTTTTTGGTTCGTGTTAAATATGGTGTGGGGCTTAAAAAACGAGAAAAAACAAGAACATGTCACTTGACCTAAAAAAAACCTTTTCCTGTTTGTTTGTACTGATACATTGATGGTTGAATCAACCAAACTTTGTTCCTCCATTATCTTTAAACAATTAAAGTGTTTAGATAAATATATAGATTGATAGATAGATACTTATTAATCTCGAATAAAATTCCAGATGGATAAAAGACTGAAATGTTGGATCGTAATGAGATCAGATTTGATCGCAGATCTGATCCACATGTGTTTTTATACATTCTCTGAATATGTATGAAGTTGATTTGCACAACTCAGATTAGACAGAAAACAACCTTGCTTTAAACCACATCGTCATCCTGCGGTGATGTACGTTGCTTAGCAACAGAATTGTTTAGAGAGCCAGCTTACTTACTGAGATTGTATCAGGTAACCTCAGCATTAGGTATCAGTTCAGAGTTGTAGCATCAGCAATAAATAGCTAAAAAACAACAACAAAAGCAATTTATTAAAAAGTATTATTCATACTTGACTTGGATGGGCATGTGGACACACTAAATATGTGATTGTTAAATAATAGAATGGTTAAGAAAATCTATATTTTTTTTACCATGAAATAATTTATTCCTCCTTCTTGGTAGTCATGCAGGTCAGAGTCGGAGTGCTGCAATCATCACTGCTTATTTAATGAAGACACATAAGCTGAGTGTACAGGAGGCGTATTCCAAACTCCAGCACGTCAAACCAGATGTCAAGTAAGAATGGAAAGCTGTTCACCACGTTCTTACAATCAAAGATTTTGTGATAGTAACATATTGAACAACTGGCTTTGTGTGTTTTCAGGATGAATGAGGAGTTTCTTAATCAGTTGACGCTTTATGAAGCTATGAACTGTCAGGTAGACACCAGCAGTGTCTTATACAAGCAGTTCAGACTGAAGAAGGTTACTGAGAAATATCCAGGTACATGCCATCATTAAACTCTTTAAATCGTGTTTTCCTTCCTGTTTGTGTCCTTGTAAATGAACATTTGCAATGAAATAGCATAACAAGGGTGCAAGTGCTGAGTTGTAAAAAATAAATCTTTTAGAATGAAAGACATCACCATAAAGTAATTTTTAAATAAAGGTTTATTTGAGACAGTGGCACTAAAGAAAAAAGCAGAGATGAAGATGTTCAGATTGTCTTTGGGAGTGACAAGGATGGATAGGATCAAGAATCAGTACATCAGAGCGACAACCCATGTTGGATGCTTTGGAGATATTCACCATGTGAATATATCGGTAGAAGGGTGCTGAGGTTGGAACTGCCAGGCAGGAGGTCTAGAGGAAGATCAATGAGGAGATTTATTGATTTGGTGTAAGAGAAGAGGATGCAGAGGATGGGGTTAGATGCAGGCAGAAGAATATTCCAGATGTGTAAGCCGTTGCTGGTGTTCGAGTTTTTGGCATTGGACTACATTGGAAAGGGGATTTTGAAGGCGAATGGGAGCTTGAAGTCTGTTAACAATAATCACATTGCTGTTTCGTTTGTAACAAAACTGTCATTTATTTGAATCAGTAAAAAATAGATTTTGACTAATTGACCTTATTTGTTTACACTACCAGCCAAATGTTTGGACACACCTTTTAATTCCATGGTCTTTCCTTATTTTTATTTTTGAAAACATCCAGTATTGTTCTAGAATGTAGAAAATGAACCCAAACTTGTGTCCAAACTTTTGACTTGTGCAAAAAACAAAAAAAAAACATATTTATTAGACCTATCTAAGGCCATCTTCATGGTCATCAAATGGACCCGTCTTCAGTCACCACATGTATCCCAAGCAGACCATATGGGGCCTACTGTGGTGTGAGACCATTTAGAGCTTCATATGTAGGTAAGTAGTAGTATTTTAAAATAAATGTGAAATTTTACTGGAAGCCAATGACAAAACTATGATCCTAGTAATATTATCCACATGATCTTTAAATAAAAGACTGGTGGAGTCACACCAAGGTCTTTTACTGCTGCACACGATGAAACAGAAACGCCATCCAGAGTTATTGTATGATCAGAAAGCTTACTTTTAGCTACACATAGTCCTAGTGCCAGTACTTCTCTCTTTTAAGGATTAAGTGGAAGGAAATTAATAAACATCCGGTGTCTAATGTTCTCAACTGTATAACGCTGTTTTTTCTCATCTGGCTTTGCTGAGACATATAACTGTATGTCATCAGCATAACAGTGGAAACTAATACAATGCTGAAGAATTATGCTATTCAGGGACAGCATACAGTATTTGGAATTTCCTGGATCAATTCATCCATCCAGATAGAAAAAAAGCAGTGGGCCTATAACAGAACCCTGTGGAACACCAAACTTCACTTTAGTACATGTAGAATAGAATCGTCACCATTTGGATGTGTAAACTGATAACACTCGGTCAAATAGGGCTTGAGCCTTTAATCTACATCATTTAAGTAAAATGTAATTGAGGGCTGCCTCAAGTCTTTTACATTTACAGTTATACACTGGTACCAGGTTACCAAGTAGCAGATTAAATAATGTTTTCTTTATTTAAATAATATGTTGTTGGTTATAAGTTTCTGAATAAAGTAGTACTTTTGTTAGAACACTTATTGCTGAGGAATATAAGCATGCATCATGTAACATATTCACAATAATAAATTCTCACTATTATTTCAGAGCTTCAGAATCTTCCCAGCGATGTGTTCGCAGTCGACCCTGCACAAAGCCACAATACTGAGGCCATCTACAGATGCAGAAAGTGCAGGTGAAATCTACACTTTAATAACATTTCACTTTCCTTTGCCATAGTTGTTCTTACAGCTTCCGCCTGAAGTGTGTGTCTGCGTTTTCCTTTCCAGACGCACACTGTTCCGCCACTCCAGCATCCTCACTCACTGTGTAGGCAGTGGAGCGGCTGCTTTCACACATAAGAGGGCAAGTGGAGGACAAGTTGCGGGTAATCAGAATCAGTGCACGTCGTACTTCATAGAGCCAGTGCAGTGGATGGAGGAGGCACTACTCGGTGTCATGGATGGACAGGTAAACTGATGCTTGCTATCATCATAATATTATTATTATTATTATTATTATTATTGTTATTATAGGTAAAGCAATACTGATGTTAGTCTGACATCACAGCAAATGTCATACACTGTGGTGAGGCGTCATGCTATAAGTTTATGTGAATGATTGTGAAGTGGAAGGAAAATGATAAATAGTTTTCAAAATGTTTTACACAATAAATATCTGAAAAGTGTGGCGGGCATTTGTATTCAGGCCTCCTGAGTCAATACTTTGTAGGACCACCTTTCGCTGCAATTACACTTGGAAGTCTTTTGGGCTATGTCTCTGCCAGCCTTTCACATATAGACAGTGTAATTTTTTGCCCATTCAGATTGGATGGAGAACGTCTGTCATGCCACAGATTTTCAGTTCGGTCTGGACTTTGACTGGGCCATTATAAAACATAAATATGCTATGATCTAAACAGTTCCATCGTAGTTCCGGCTGTATGTTTAGGGTTGACATGTTGGATGGTGAATCTCCGCTCCAGTCTCAAGTCTTTTGCAAACTCTAAAAGGTTTTCTTCTAAGATTGCCCTGTATTTGGCTTCAACCATCTTCCCATCAACTCTGACCAGCTTCCCTGACTCCGCTGAAGAAAATCATCCCCACAACATGATGCTGCCACCACCATGATTCATGGGTGGTGTATTTAGGGTGATGTGCATGTGATTTTTGCATGTAGGCCAAAAAGTTACATTTTGGCTGCATCTGACCAGAGCACCTTCTTCCACATGTATGCTGTCCCCACCACATGACTTGTCGCAAAGTGCAAAAAGGACTTCTTATGGCTTTCTTTTAATAATGGCGTTCTTCTTGCCACTCTTCCATAAAGGCCAGATTTGTGGAGTGCACAACTAATAGTGGTCCAGCGGACAGATTCTCCCATCTGGGCTTTGAATCTGTACAGATTCTCCAGAGTTACCATGGGCCTCTTAGTTTGTTCTCTGATTAATGCTCTCCTTGCCTGGCCTGTTAGTTTAGGTGGTTTGCAATTTTGCCATGCTTTTTTCAATTTTTGGATGATGGAATGAACAGTGCTCTGTGAGATGTTCAAAGCTTGGGGATTTTTTTTTGTGTTAACAAATAAAATTATAATTTAAAAAAATTACATAATAATAATAATAATTGTTATTATTATTATTATTATAACTCTTCACTTGAACAATGCTGATACAACCATTTCTCAGTTAAGAAAGTGTAATGAGCTATCATCAGCTTGTGTCATCATAAAAGTGTCATCAGCTTGTGTCATCAGAATCAGGAGACACACAAGAAATTTGTTTTCGACTGTTTGTAGCTCTCAGAGTACAGACAAACATAAAACACTGTACAAGTAATTACACAGTAATTACATAACATTTAGCTTGTGATTAAATAAGATTAAATAAGGTTGGAGGATCCTGAGTATGTGCAGTATAGTGTACATAAAGGGATTGTAAAGTAGGGCAAGTACACACGTGGACAATATTGTTGGTACCCTTCGGTCAATGAAAGAAAAACTCACAATGGTCACAAAAATAACTTTAATCTGACAAAAGTAATAATAAATAAAAATTCTATGAATGTTAACCAATGAAAGTCAGACTTTGCTTTTCAACCATTCTTCAGCGGAATTATAAAAAAAAATTAACTCATGGAACAGGCCAAGACAAAAATGAAGGTACCCCTAACTTAATAGTTTGTTGCACAACCTTTTGAGGCAATCACTGCAATCAAACGATTCCTTTAACTGTCAATGAGACTTCTGCACCACTCAGCAGGTATTTTGACCCACTCCTCATGAGAAAACTGCTCCAGTTGTTTTCCGGTTTGAAGGGCGCCTTTTCTAGCTGGCATATTTCAGCTCCTTCCGGAAGGCCTGGGTTCGATTCCCAGACAGTGTCCAAACCCCCTAGCCACTGGATGCAGTGCCGGTCCCAAGCCCGGATAAAATGGGAGGGTTGCGTCATGCTTGTGTCCTTGTAGCTATTGCTTCTTCTGTACTAACGCATTTGATAAATGCTGTCTTGCAGCTCCTGTGTCCCAAGTGCAGCTCTAAGCTCGGTTCTTTTAACTGGTACGGAGAGCAGTGTTCATGTGGCCGCTGGGTGACGCCCGCCTTTCAAATGCACAAGAACAGAGTGGATGAAATCAAACACATAAATGTAGCAGCACTTAAATGACACCAGCAAATGGCCAATCACATAAATAAAGACATATACTGTTTAATCGTTTTGTAGTGTCTTCATTTATCAAAACATATTTAGACGGAAATATATTTCATTTATGTTGTAATAGAAAATAACATTTGAACACATTTTGGAAACTGCATAAAATGGACTTTTGTAGTCCGCTGGCAGGTTTATACAATCAGTATCTACTTTCACATTTAATCCAGTAGATGGTGCCACATTTATATTGCCCTCATGTCCTGGACAAATTTACACAATTGGCTATATTACAATACCAAAAGTCCAGGGGTAGTCAGATCGACTCCAGTCCAAGTTATCTGAGTCTAGGATCGATATACTGTTCATGAAGTAATTTTATTTAATATTGAAGGAACTATGAAGATTATACTGGAAATAGTATTCAATTCATCAACTTAGTGGATAAAACTATTAATTAAAGTTGGGAAAGTAAAGAAAGTATGGTAAATAGAAAACAGCTATAAAAGGCATGTAAGGGGTTATATAAGAAGAAGAAAATGTGGGGCAAAACAAAATTATTTATTCCTAATTGTGCAAAGTGCAGTAAAGTGAATATTTTGGTATAAGAAAAGCAGGATATTTCTGGTCTGCTGTGTATCATTCTGTAGCTTGAGCTAAAATTAAATAGTCATATTTTTTCTGCTCTTATGTGGAATGGAATCGATTACCTGAGATGTATGGTGTTTGAAGATGATTTAGGCTATGAGGCTAATACAGGTAACAAGAAAAGTGGGCTTGTATTGTAGCTTTTGGTTTAACACTAAGCAAAATGTAGCTGAAGGTCATCACGAATTTACCTTAGACTGAGTTGAGCTGTTCATAATATGAAACAATGTGTGTCTTTATCCTCTGTTAACTTGTTGAAGTGTAAGAGTCTGCTAAAGCCTGTATAATTACAGTTCTGTCTGCCTGGGCAGGTGAGTGTACCTGACTAATTTTTAACAGATGCTGTGGTTTGATTCCAAGTTCTGTCCGAAAAGTGTAACATTTAAGTAGTGCTGCAGGTATGTTTCTACAACCTTTAGTGTCTGGTTTTAAACATGAACATGTGCAAATATATGTGAAGATACTATAGAAATATCGATATGAATTATCCACAAATACTATAGAGACATTCATGCTAAATTATAGCTGTTAATTAATAAAAAGGAATTGGCAGAAATATAGGGAAGGATGCTTTTCATGGATGTGATTAACCAGATGGTTTTGGTAAACCCAATAGAAAACTAAAAGACTGGAGAAAAGAAAAGGCAGAATAAGATACATGCATCTATCCACTAAAATACAGTAAATGTTCACTTCACCTCTTAAACAGTGAATAATCATAAACAGGGTTAATCCACCAGAGAGAGTTTAAATCATAATACAAGAGCCAAATTTAAAATCAAGCAAGGTCTAGGGAAATTGATTTATGGGATCGTAAAACCAGGGGTTTGATCTGGGAATATGAAAAGTAGGGTTAAGGCGTTGCATGATGAAGGGTAAGAGCAGTCTGGCAGTACAGTAGTTTATGATCTAAGCAATGTGGTAGGTTGGTGCTGCTGAACGGCATCTGTCTGTTGTTTGAAGATGGAAACATTGTGAGGAGGCATGTGTTTTCACTTGAGATTGGGAGCCCTGTGACAAAATCCAAATCCATGTGGGACCATAGTCTATGGGGAACAGGAAGAGATCTAAGGAGACCAGCTGGGAGGTTGTTGTTGTACTCATTTCTGGAACGGCCATCACAGGCACTCACAAAATGGTGTCATCTTAACTCTCTCCTCTTCTCTCCTCTTCATCTCTCTCCCTGTCTCTCTTTGTCATGCTACACATGTCATTCCTGAGCTGCCAGTGATCCAGACTCCCTCTGCCCTCTGACTCATCCTGGTTGGAGATCTTGTCACATGGATGCCCTGTGTTGTTTGCTTAGGATGATTGTCGTGACTGGGGACGGTTCCACTTTACCATGAAGTCCTGGCCTCAGCTGTTGCAGACAGTTTTTCTCTGAGGACTTCCGACTGTAGTTGTTTAATAGTTCAGTACTTGAATTTCCTACAGTCTCCCTGAGCCTCCAATGATGAACTTGACTCCATATTAACTTAAATGCATAACTATTATACTGAAGTACCAGGCATCTAATACAAAATATGACTGCAAAACAATCCCTGCTATCCGTTATCACCCAAGTGAGGATGGGTTAGCTCTTGAGTCTGATTCCTCTCAAGGCTTCTTCCGATTGCCATCTCAGGGAGTTTTTCCTTGCCACCGCCGCCCTCTGCTTGCTCATCAGGGACTATCTAATAATTTTTAACATTTCATACAAATTTCCATAATTTTCTTTTAATTGTGTAAAGTGCTACAGTTATTAGAAATGATATACAAATAAAATTTAGTTGAATTGAATTCATGGTGGGCTACCAGAAGTGCAGTTGGATAAGTGAGAGACTAGGAGATTCACCTGACAGACAGGCAGACAGGCATAGAGCTTTGCCCATATTCAAGAATGTGTGAGCGCACTGAGATTGTGTAGCACGACAAACAGAGATGGTAAACCTGTTCTTTAGAGTTATTTTCTGGTAGATGGAGTCAGAGAGTCAGCCACAGAGGGTCAATCTGAATCTCGGACAGGGCAATGGTAAATCTGAGGAGGGAACTGTGT
Organism: Clarias laeviceps; assembly: GCA_030014305.1. Lineage (NCBI taxonomy): Eukaryota > Metazoa > Chordata > Actinopteri > Siluriformes > Clariidae > Clarias > Clarias laeviceps. The sequence goes on along the minus strand of JAQMYJ010000003.1, from coordinate 8,721,097 downwards.
CACGATAGAACTCGCACATTTCTGCCTTACCATAAAGCTGGTTCTCCAACAGAATCTGGAGTATCCGGGGGCTTGGGCTTGGGCTTGGGCATCCTAATTAGTGGGTGCAGCCAGAGTGCGAAACTTGATGGTGTAGTCATATGCAGAGCGGGTAAAAGCTCCAACAAGTGTCTTGCTATCTTTCTGCCTGAATGAGAACTACTTAATACCCTCCTCATATCCTCCATAGAAGTCTTAAAAGTTGAGCAACATGGATCTTTGGCATCCCATACGGTGGTTCCCCATTAATGAGCCGTTACAGTGAGGAGAGTGATAATATACACTACTCTCAAGCACTCTAGAAAAAGATGAGTCTTTTTCTGAGCTATAGAAAGGGGAGAGAAGTTCCACACTTCCAGAACAGGAATCCAATGATCAGAAGCGAGGCCTCTCAAACAGAAGTTAAATCCATTACGTGAAGCTCTCAGACCGATTACCATGAAAGCTGAAGCGAACATGTGCAACAATAGTCAAGTGAGCTCATGCACAGTGAAAGTCCAGGCAGAAAGGCATTTATTAAAAAAACGAAAACCGAAGGCGATATGCAAAGAATTGATTTGTGGTCATGCTGTGTTTTATGAGACTAAATGTTTTTAAATTAATTTGAAGTTCACTTTCGATGTTGGAGCCTCAGGAACAAAACTGTTTGTGGGAATTTCAGTCTAAACTATTAAGTGACTGCAGTCACAAGCCATCAGAAAACAGCGGTCTGCATCAACCAAGTCCACGACCACCTTCATGGTCAAGTGAAACTGTTCTCAGTCAGCACACACATCCCAAGCAGACCACATTGGGACATCCTCAGTAGTGGGCCAGAGGCCACCATGTGGCGAGAACTCTTAGGTTAGGTATACGCACATAATGGATACTCTCATAATGGATAAGGTCGATGTATATTTTGTGCAATCAGTGACTCCGAGAGGAGTATAGTGAATCTAGAGTATACAGTACTGTGTAAAAGTCTTGAGCCACACCCAAAGAGCCAGGCTTTCTTGTATTTTTAAAAAAAAATGTAGTCATGAGGAAGGCAGGAAGGAAGGTCTTTTGACCTGACCTAACTAACTTAAGGCATGAACCATTTAGAAACAGGTGCAGATGATGTCAGATGACCAGGTCATAAACTGGTGTATGCTGAATGCCGAGGGGTTGAAACTGACAAAAAGGAAAAAAATTGCTCAAAATGGCTAACAGAAGAGCACTGAATTTGTTTAATGGCCTATAACTAATTTAACATATATTTTGGTTTGAATATACAGGTTATACCTTTACATACCTACAGTACTGTATATAGTACCTATACATTAATTTGGTTTACTGTCTTTACTTAGTCCTTAAAACTCACTTTTATACAGTATATCATACACCATGAAGGAGAGTCTGGGAATCTGTGTCTACTTACGGCATGCAGTTCTTAGATCATGTTAGGTTTATGAGGGTCAAATCCCCAATGGAATGACCTAACCCTTACCTGGATGTCAGGAGAAAGTGGAACTGATGGATTGATTTATTGGTCAAATAATTGATAAGCATAGAGAAGACTCCTCACAGATGGCAAACAGAAAAACATTTTTGTACCTTCTGTATGCATATTTAAACAGATTTTTTCTTTGCTTTTCCCTTATTTGGTCAGTCATGTGTGGGCAGATAGATGATGTCATTGACTACAAGTTGTCTGAATCTATTGGATAATAAATTGTTTTCTTGATTTGTTCATCTACAGAAATGACATTCAAGATTGTGGTCAATTCCATTATCCTGGGAATACTGGACCTAAGGTGGGCATACAATCTGCATAGGATAACATTTCAGAATAATTTTGATGACAATAAATAAAAGTTGTAAAAACTTTCTTTAAAATAGCAGAATTAAGCATTATTCAGTCCATCTTTAAAAGCAGTTATGTCAAATTAAGGATTATGTTTAATGTTTAAAGGACAGAAATGGTTGTGTCTGGTGGATACAGCTGGTCCCCCTGGGGCCCATCCATCCTGTCAGTGACAGCTGTAACCTTTTTAAAAGCAAATCTCAGGGTTAAAGGCAGCCATTTTTCTCTCGGCTTGACTATAGGAGTATTGTAAACAGCCAGGCATTTCCATTAGGAACAGACTGCTCCCTACAAGTGTCCAGTACACCACAAGGGACATTAAATGACATTTTAATCTGCAGTATGAAGGTAGACTCATTCAGGATTAGTGATGGAAAATACACATAATAATTGCCTTGTGCTTTAAATGACTTCAGCATTTTTAAAAAGGATTGGGGAAACCTGGATTAGGGAGTTTGTGTAGCCTGCACCTGAGCAAACCAAAAATTACTGGAAAGACTGTCTTTGTATTAGCCAGCTATGTAGCTGGCTGCAGTTTTGTAGCTTTCCCCTTTCTGTTTCTGTTTTAAATCAGACTTAGACTATAATTCTATTCCTTAAACTTACAGCTCTATTTTAACACTTTATTTTAGATGCTTATCAGATGATAAATGCTTATCATCTCTTTAAGACCAGGTTAGTTGAACATCCTTGTGCTCTCTGTGAGAACTGCTAATTAGCTGGTAAGACTAGCCACTCAATATTACTAGCTACTCAATCACTCGAAGTTATGGCCCCTTTCTTGCGTGCTTTTTCATCTTAGCAGTATCTGGAAAAAAACGTTCTGAAACTGAAGGGCATATGGAGATAAACATTATGGTCAGTACTTTATTAGCGCTGCAGGTTCTGGAGACATAAATATAAAGTGGAATTACTGCCATGAAAGGGCCTGTGTGCTCACAGAAGCATCTTCTGAAGTTGGAGGAAGATTGATGGTCTGTACCAGTGGGCCAGGGCTGGTCATAGCCTGTAAAGCCTGTGTGCGTGCAAGCAGAGAACGGTAAGAAAAAATGATAAATTCAGTTGTTAGAACAGTGTCAGACTTTTACAATAAAAGTAAAAATTGAAGTACAATGTGTTTTGTGTTTGCATGAAAACATACATAGATTGTGTTGAGAAATGTGCTACCAGTAAAACAATTACGCAAGTTATACTGGAGGAAATAGATTCACTATACTGTATGCCCCAGGTTTTACTCTTATAGTAGAGCTACAACTACATGTTAATGTTAATATGCCAATACTTGTGTTTAAGTCGGCAAAAACCTCTTAATTTATTTTTGAGGGAAATGTAAAGTTTCAAAATTTGAATATAAGGTTCATAAATAGGTAAGAGAGAGAGGAAGAGTACAGTCTTGGTTAAATGATCTACAATGTTTGAGGGGAGTCTGTATGTTGAAGAATTGAGACAGAATATTGTGAAGAAAACAAATTAAGAATCAGTATTACAAAGCAAGCATAGTAACGAAATCATAATAATGTACTAAGTAAAATGTAAAACATAGAAGGTTTAATTATAAATATATTTTTTGGAGTGTGTTTGCATGTACACACAAACACACACACACACACACACACACACACAGGGAGTTTCTGGATTTAATCTGAAGCTCTTTTAGAAAAGCTTATGAAGGACAATAGGGAATCTGCAGTACAAAAGAACCTCATGATTTACTCGGAAACATAGTGACTGGTTTGGATGTAAGTTCAGATGTGTGACTCTGTATAGGAGGTAGAGTAAAATTTCACTGTCTAGTTTGTAGGCGAGCATCATGGACATGGACAGTGAGCCGAACAATAAGGTTTCCACTGGAGAAATTATTCTCTGAGGGCAAGGCATAAACGCTCCCACCTCTTCATTGTGGTCTAACAATGATTTGATTTACTGTGTATAGGAAAATGTCAAGTAGATTACCTCAAATGAGAGAAACAGGAGGTCAGAGGCATTACAGCACTGTTTTGTGGTAACAGAAAGGCAGTTTCTTATAAATGTTTACAGTGAATTTTTTTCTCTTGGCTCTCCTCTGAAGGCAAGGATACAACAGTGAGGACCAGAATTTGACGTCTTACTTCATACTGAAAACACTAATGTGATCTTTTGTATAACATCGAAATACCTTTTAACTTTGACTCACTTCTTTTGAACACAAATGTGCATTTTTAAATGACTGTCCTTACACTGTTATTTTGCATTTGGCAGGATTGGCTAGTAATGGACTAAGTGTAGTCTGGTTACAGAAATCCAAGTGCTGTAATTTGATTATGTCATTACTTAATACAGATTACTTGATTAAATTTTTGAGGTCTGCAAATAATAGTATAAGGTTTTACTGGTTCTGGACTCACAGAAGCGGAGTAAGGATCCATTAGTGGGTGGTTATCCATCAGAGGGTATTTATTAACAAAATCATTATCCAAGAAAAATGCAAAGATTCAAGTCATTATCAAAAGCCACTAATAAGCAGGCAGATCCAAAACAGAATCACTATTAACTCAACTCAAATCAAATTAATTCAAATGAGAAAACAAAAAACAAAGAAAATTAACACCACAGTGTCGTGCAAAGGATAAAACAGGTGAACATCAAACAAAATCTCACTTTGCAATCATCACAGCTCAGAACTACCTTACTGACTAAAGGAAAGTAAGCAGTGAGATAATGCTACAACTCTTAGGCGACATGTCATTGGTTTATGTACAAGAGGCTTGAAAAATGTGTTGTTTAACTGAGAAGCAGTTGTGTTTTGTACATCTGGTTATGTCTCCAGTCAGGAATCAGAACTCTATTATAACCTAACAGGACCACAATGTACAGTATATACAGCTGGTTGTTGCTCAATTTAACAATTATATGGCACATCGCTATGCTTTGATAAGCCATTGTCATCAAAAACTAAAGTGAAACTGAAACTGAATAGTAGGGGAAAATGGCTAATGATGCTGTAAACTGCAGTTTTTGTATTGATTTGTAAGTTAAAAGGTTTTGTGTGCAACAAAACTCAACCCTTTTTCATTTCATGTTGCTGTCGAGACTCACTACAAAAACACAATCAAAGCATGAGTTAAAACCTAACTAACAGAAAATTACATATTTACATGTCCACTAAACACAACTGCAGCTCAATTTATCCATTGGGACTAAATTGTGTCAGGTGACGTCATAGCGTTTAGCAAAATCATCCAAAACTATTATAATATAAAGCAAACAAATTATTTTTTTTAAACAAATTTTTGCCATTTGTACTTTTTTGACTCAAAGAAACAATAAACAAAATACTTGTAACAGCTTGTAATACTTCTTTTTGTGTTTCTCATAACTGCCAAAATGGATATTTCTCTGTTAATCTGGAACTGAGTGTTCTATGTAGACAACTGTAATGTTAGCTACATAAAAACACACGGTTTTACCTCTTGTACATTTTCTTTTTATATACAGTACAGAATATCTGAATTTCTGACTTTGTGAGCGCTGATTCAAAATGTGTGGTCTTAAATTACATCTAATCAACTTAGATCCATTTTAATAGAAAATGACATGAACCTGTTAGACAATCAACTAACATAATCCTTCAGATATGTTATATATGTGCAATTATGTGTAAGTGTATAATTAAGAATTACTTCTCAAAATTGACTTTTAACATTTAAAATAAAAAAAAATTATGTTTGTTGGCATTTAAAGGTTCCCATTGGCTGTTACACAGTTTTTGTTTTACAACTTCTATTAACCTATATCATTTAACATCAATAAAATACTTACAGTGAGTGAAATAAGTATTTGATTCCCTACAGATTTTCTAAGTTTGCCCACTTACAAAGAAATGAGGGGTCTATAATTTTTATCATAGGTTTATGGTAAAGGATTGAGACAGAATATCAACCAAAAATCCAGAAAAAGCACAT
>JAQMYJ010000003.1:8702342-8715192 GCA_030014305.1 Clarias laeviceps | reverse complement strand
TGATATTCTGTCTCAATCCTTTACCATAAACCTATGATAAAAATGATAGACCCTTCATTTCTTTGTAAGTGGGCAAATGTAGAAAATCTGTAGGGGATCAAATACTTATTTCCCCCACTGTATATGAACGCATTATATCTGATCTTTTAACTCTGTAGAATTTTTTGAGATATTAATAAGTAACCTATACAAACCATTCTGTTCTCAAAGTTAACTTTTAATATTGTTTATACTCTATATGGCTATATATGGCTATAATGTTTGTGTTATTTCTTTAGGAATCTAGAGTTATTATTCAGACTGACTTGATGGAATTCTAATAGATGTACAAAACCGATGTATAACAGTGTGTGGGTGTTGGCCATCTTTGGTTGTTAAAAGATAAATGTGAGAACAGTGGAGTTTGTGTTCTCCCTCCTGTTTATTTTGGCATCCAAGCAGATTTGTGGTGAGTGAGGTCAGATCTGTGGTAATATTATGGGAATTAACTTGTGAGGAAGAAGCCTGCAGTCTCACTGTTACTGTTATGGTCTGAAGGTATGGACAGAAGTGGAATAGAATTTAATACAAATTAATATAAATTTCACATGTATAAATCCATCATTTTAGCTCTTAATGAATAAAATGGCAGACATAGATTCAGAGAAATACTGAGCACTTGCTTATGATTGACCAGAAAATCTATGAATGAAATATTTTATCTTGTTCTTGTCTTAACAAGGATCTTTGTGCTTCAAAATGTTTGAGAAATTTTTTTCTATATTTAATTATACATTTCTTAAATCTTCATTATTTGAGAAAACTAAAAGAAAAAAAACATATTTCCCCACTTCCGTTCATTTTTACTTATTTATATTGAGTAGGCACTTCATCCTGGTTCCTTCTGAGTCAATGCGTACAACAGTGGGAGCATAAATGAACATCCCGGGGTAGTCATCTTGGTAATCCACCAACCTACCAGCACATTTTGGCAGATAGAAAAGCAGACATGTTGACACACAGAAAGCCTACAAAGACAATAACCTCAATATTAAACCCTGCATTATGGAGATGTGAGGCAACACTATCTTTTATATCACTGTACCGCCCTGTTTTTTTGGCCAGCTTTTGAAATTTAATAAAACTAAAAAATTTTGAAAATTTCACCAAACTTTTTCATAGCCCGCCACATGAAAAAAAAAAAAAAAGAGGAACATTTCTGGTTTCATCGAAACCCCCAAAAGCTGAGAGGTTTGTGTGGCCTTTTGCACTGGTCTCTTTCAATAAACAGCAATAATCCCAAACTAGCAATAACAAAGCAGTGAAAATGTTGTAATTTTAGTGCTCTGCGTTTAGTAGATTGGCAAGTTCACAGACGTGTTATTGCAGTACAAACTGCTGACTCCAGGAAAACTGCATATGTGGAGTGGATGGAGTTTTGCTAACACTGCTTCCCCCACTTTGTGGCTGGTGTATCAATCCTCTTTTCCGAATCCAGACATTTTTTTTCCCCCCTTCAAAGATGGCTGTGATCCCAGATCTAAAAATGGTTTCTTAGGAAACCAAGTTAAACATTGTGGCTGGGGATTAAATTGCCTTCAATCTTAGAATATGAGACAGACTGCAGTGCTGGGGAAAATGCTAAGATACGGCAAGCCATCTGTGGACAAAAGAGAGGCGACAGCTGAAAACATGAGACGAGAAACTGAGTTGCAATCTTACAAAATATGGATCTGTGGTTGTAGTGCTGATTTAATTTCTAAATTTGTGGCTCTGTGAAAGAATTAAACCACAGTTCTTTTCTCTGTCCTGACGTGACCCATGCACATAAGTCAGAGCTACTTCATTTTCTATTACCTTGTATTATGTACTGTATGTTCTGGAATGTGTGAGCAGTTACTGAGCCTCTATATTCAGCTGGGTGATTTATTCAATCATTGTGAAAATGTTTGTTTTGTTTTTTAGCGGTCAGTAGCTTATGAGTTGGCATTTCCATCTTTGACACTGCAAATGGTTTTGTGTATTTCTTTTGGTCCTGATTTTTCAACCTTTTCTCACTGGCACAGAACCTTTCCACTGAGTGTGTCCTGTGACTCATGTAGGTCTTAAGCATCAAGGTTTAAGTCACCAATATTGTGAAGCCAGCTGGATGGTTTTGTCAAGTCAATACTTGTATTTTTATACTGATTAAAAAAAAACTAAAAACAAAGCAGCTTTGTTAAAATCTAGATATAGTAGATTTAAATCTGTGTTGTGCAACCCAGCACTAATAATGTCAACCAAAAACTCTTCAATATGATATGAGGAAGAATCCTTTAGAAGGAACAGACTCAAAAAGAAACATGGGTGACTCTGGATAGTGAGATTATAAATCATTACTCTTCTACAGGCAGCACGGTGTTTAGCACTGTCACATCAAACCTCCAGGTTTAGGGGCTCATATCTTGCCTCTGGTCTGTGTGTATAACGTTTGCATGTCCTGACTGCGCTTGGTTGGTTTTCTCCAAGTACTATGACCAATTGGTGTTTCCAGATTGCATATGGTTTGTAAGAGTGTGTGTGCCTGTAGGTTGCAAGAAGGTTGGGGTCCTCAGCAACATCCCTTCCTCTTTCATGAAGTCATAGGTCATTATAGCCAAACATTGTCTGCGATGATGGCTTGGATGCAGACTGTTTATGGACCTTTTCTTTAATGTCAAACGATGTTTTAAAATTAAATTAGATTTGAGTTTTTTGAGAATTATGTTATGGGATGAGCACAGGACAGTTTCCATGATTACAGCTGCACTCCTTTGGTCTTTGGTGAGATTATCCACCGAAGCAAGAGTGAGTACTGAATGATGTGCTAAGCTGTTTTAGGAAGAAGCATGCTGGGAAGTTTTGGTAATAAGCCCTACTTAGAGACATCTAGAGACATCCGGCAGTCATACTTCACCTTAAAATCTGGTAAATTACCTTGGATCTTTTCCAATATACAACCCCAAATCAGAAAAAGTTGGGACCGTATGTAAAACGCAAATAAAAAAGAAAGTAGTGATTTCTACATTTACTTTGACTTGTATTTCATTGCAGACAATACAATAGCACATTATTTAATGTGTTCCTCATGATGATTATTATTTTTTTTTTCAAAATAAACACGTATTCCAATTTTGGATCTTGCAACATATTTAAAAAAAAGTTGAAACAGTAAAGCATTTACCACTTTGTAATGTTGCCATTCCTTTTCACAACACTAAAAAGACGTTTAGGGACTGAAGACACCAAGTGATGAAGTGTTTCAGGTGTAATTTTGTCCCATTCTTCCTGCAAACAAGTCTTAAGGTGGGCAACAGTACGGGTCTTTGTTGTCGCATTTTGCGCTTTAAAATGCGCCACACATTCTCTATCCGAGACAGCTCAGGACTGCAGGCAGGCCAGTCATGTACCTGTATCCTCTTCCTCCGCAGCCAGGACTTTGTAATGTGTGCAGAATGTGGTTTTTCATTGTCTTCTTGAAATATGTATGGGCAGCACTGGAAAAAATGTCTTCTTGAAGGCAGCATATTGTGCTTCAAAATCTATATGTACTTTTTAGCATTTATGGTGCCATCACAGAAGTGCAAGTTATCTTTGCCAAGAGCACTGACACAACCCCATACCATGACCCTGGCTTTTGGACTTGATGCTGGTAACAGTCTGAATGATCCTTTTCTTCTTTGGTCCAGAGCACACGGCGTTCATTTCTCCCAAAAAGTACCTGAAATACTGATTTATCTTGATTCATCTGACCACAGTACACGTTTCCACTGTGTGATGGTCCATCCCTGATGCCTCCGAGCCCACAGAGAAGTCGACGGCGCTTCTGGACACTGTTAACATAGGGCTTCCTTTTTGAAATCACATCAGTATTTAACCAATTCATCTGATTACTAGCCCTAAATTGCTCCTGTCTCAACCTTTTTTGGAATGTGTTGCAGGTCTGAATGACAGGAAACAATGTATATTTACAAATGAAATGAAGTTGACCAGACAAAACATGAACTATTTTGTGCTCATATTGTCTGCAATGAAATACAAGTCAAAGTAAATTTAGAAATCAATACTTTTTTTTTTTTTTGCATTTTCCATACTGTCCCAACTTTTTCTGATTTGGGGTTGTAGCCTGCAGCTACCAGGTAGAAGGTCTGATGTCATTGTGCGTGCAAGAACCTCCTCTCAGTCATGCACACGCCCAGTGACTGATTTATGATGATTTTGATGTAGCTTAATGCCACTTTATTACTTTTCCTTTAACGCTCAGCAGGTCATGTGAGGTTTCAGAATGGAAAACCAGACTACAGAATGGAACTGAAACCACATGAAAAGGCTGTGTTTCATCACCACTTATACACATTCTGATGAAATATGATCATACAGCAGTTTTAAATCATATTTAAACACCTGACTGTAAAATGCACAATTTAAAAAGCATTTTAGCCCAATGGTGCAGTGAAAGTGAATGAACGGGTCCATCTAGTCACATTGCATCAGCCTTGGACCACATGCAGCTTCCCCATCATTCTGGTTGACATTCCAGTCGATGCTGTCCCTCTTTTTCCTTCCATGTTGCACAAACCTGTGCCTTTTCCATGGACACTTTTTGATGGATGCTCTGGAAAGTTGGCTGTGCTGGAACTCTGGGCCACTCTTTTCCATGTGCTCAAGATTTTCAAAACCTGGAATGCCAAAGCATTGGCCTGGAGTTCATCTCCCATTTATTTTTAGAATGATTGCATTGTGTCTGGCCCAAGTGACCACAACTGTGCAAATCCATCTGGAATATATGTTCAATAAACTGTGATGGGGGAATGGAATGAGCTATAAGTATGTCAGAGCTTTGATGCTGAAGTGATTAGGCTTTTGTTTGTTCTCATTATCCTCTGACAAGAATTTGCTTATTAACAAAAGCCATCTGAGTTTAGTGTTTGTCTTTACTTCTGTTTTTTTTTTCAGCTCTTCTAGTAACATAGAAAGATGAATAACATAAACAGTACAGATGCCAAACACCCATGCTGTGTTGGGATATTTGGGTACCTGGCTGTTCATCTGTCTTTCCTTTGCATTAACTAATATAAGTTACTTACTAACATCCAGTTTGCGAAACAATATACAACATAATGCAATCAAGTTAAAAAAAAAAATCATAATCAATCATCATGTTTTTTTTTTTTTTTACATCTGAATCCAGGTTTGTAAATTGATATGGTCTTTATAAAGCTTTGTATTCCCAATTTCCCTCTGGGATTAATAAAGTTCTTTGAATCTTGAATCTTCCATTTGGTCAGTAGGACTTTGTCTGACTTTGGGACTTAAAAAAGTCCTCAAAAAAAAAAAAACGAGCAAAAAAAAATCTGTTGAATGAGAAAATTAACACTTACAAGCATAAACTTACACATGCACCATTTATATGGAGACTTTTAGGACTCCTCGTAGAATGGCATTTCTGTGAAGACTGATTCATACCATATAAGAACAAATTATGGGGAATGATGACAGACATCATTCTTGTATGAGTTCAAGACATGCTGCATACTTGGCTTCGGCTTAAGTGCTAACAGCTTCAACTTCCACAAATAATGATGTAAGTTGCTAAATTTGCTTAGATGTTACAGTTATAGCCAGATAGCTGATACATTGTGTGAAGATAAATGTATTTAAAAGTCAATCAATTTTAAAGTTTGAAATGTAAAATGTACAACTTCTTATCTTATAAGTCTTATCACCCTTCTGTAAAAGTCCCTCTTATCATTGGGGAGTTATTGTACTGCATCCACATGTTTTGTACTCCTGTTTGATTGATTTGTCTCTGTACACCCTGCTGTTTTTTGTAAAATCTGATCTAGTATTATTATCCTTAAGTCCCAGAAATGTCCTCAAATTTCTGTTTAATTGTTTTATATTCCTGGTTTTGGGATTCATCTAATTCTGTATATGTTGTGTACGGATTATCCTTGTTTAAATTCACCTGCATTTGTATTGGCCCCTGCTATGGAGATGATGGATACACTAAAATCAGGCCTTGGCACCTTGCCTCTCATTGCAGATTGCAGCATTATACATTTCTTGCTTCAGATTTTCCAGAATTAGATGTGTATTAAGATTCAACACGTCAACACATATATGTTCAATTTATATATCTTTAACTATCTTGAAACTTCAAATTGCTTTTATTTATATCTTTGCCCAAGTCTCCATAATCTATTGCCTTGATGGATTCAGTACACCTCAGCAGACTCTAGATCAGGATGCTCCTGACTGAGCTTGCCGTTTTGCTAATCTTGCCATGATCGTTATGCCCAAAATGCAGACAGCCACTTTGGTTTACTTGGGATTATTTACAGACTCAACCCAGCCTCGAAATTCATTGGTCTCCAGCTGTCTTGAGGTTTGAAAACACATCTGGATCTGATGGGATTTCGCTGAGAAAATTTAGTGTCAGGGAATGTGATTAGTTCGCAATATCCTGGTATACAAATGAAACACATGTCATTCGGATATGCATTAGCCTACTCATGCTCCTAAAGAAATCCTTTTAGGAAATGAAAACAAACTAGATCTTATGGTGAACATTAACAGTATATATTTCAGTATACTGTATATTATATCATTGTTGAATGTTGTATGTTGTAATATCCCTTACTGACACAGAAGACTGTGAACAAAGAATAATGATTTCCAGCGAGTTATAGTGAGAATATTAAGTGTGGGTGTTTGACTCTGGTCAGACTGAGGTCTGACTATGCTGCTTTTTTCATTGTGTTGTTAGAAAGCTGAGTCAAATTCTCGGATTCATGCAATAAAGCTGGAATTCCCATTACTAATTCTTAAACAGTAAACAAAGTTTTGACCAAGCTGTTTTTAATTTGCAGGAGTTGAAGGCAATCGTATCACGTCCTGTGGGGTGTCTCCAGCAGTGTATACCAGGAATTCATAAGATAGCACATGTATAGCAGTGGTCTCTAAAACAATGTTCTTCACAATGGTTGTGTCACAAAGCTTTATAAATAAAAGAACAAAATTATTATACTGTACATTCAAGAAATGTGTAATATGACATTATTCATTGCGTTTCTAATGAAACAGGATGAGCCAAATAATCTATGATGGGCTATTGTATGATATAGCTTGGTAAAAAAATAGAGGTGGAATTATTTTAATTAACAGTACTCCCTATGGATGAACTATTATGATAGAAATGATCACATATTAGAAACACTAGAACAACTGTCAGAACTGTTCTTCCATAGGACATAAAGCAACATTTCTGACCATTCAGAAACAAGATTTCAACAATCATTTGCTATACATACAGTACACTCTATACTTTATAAAAGAGATTTTTCTCTAATTAGTCAATTTCAGTTCTCCCATATTTGCTCCCCTCGTCTAATTTGTTCTTGAGGAGTTCCATGCTTCTTCCTTGATACACTCTTCAGTTTGGCACAGTGAACCTTTAGCATCCATGCAAAATGAATGTCCACAGCACACTCTTGAAGCCAGAACTAGTGCTTTTGCTCCAGTTTTTTCAAAACAAAATCTCCATTACGAGTGTACTTCTTGTCCTCCATTACCCTGACATTTCCATTCACCGGCCTTAACATCAATCACATTATCTATCATGTTTCCCTAAATTTGCTCCAATTGACCGAGAAAACAATTATAATTCCATTATGAACTCTATTACTTCCACACTCCTGTAAAACTCCTACTGGATCTATTTTTAAAAAAAGCCTTCTGTGTAATACAGTCTTTCGTAATTACAGATCTAGTTCCAATCTTTCGTCTCAAAGATAATTTAAGGGTAGTCGTCTTACAATTACAAAAACACCAGCAACCCTTTGTAGTCCAGTTTTTATTAGGGCCTGTGAATGAGGAACTGCCGTCTGGGACGCCAATGACCCGTGCTGTGCCACCTTCAGTGCCTTCACCGAGGAGATGAGGAGGGTCTTTGATCGCTCTCACGCAGGTAGGGAGGCCACTGCTATTAATTACGCCATCGAGTTCCGAACCTTAGCGACCGCTACCCAGTGGGACACCCAGGCCCTGTATGACACCTTCCTGAATGGTCGGTCAAGGACCAGCTAGTTTCCCAGCAGCTCCTTGAGGACTTAAACACCTTGATGGATCTGGCAGGGCAAGTAGATGCACGCCTCAGACAAAGGCGCCGTGCACCCAGCCAACCCCGGCTCAGAGCCAGCACCTCTCCAACTCCAACCACTTCCGTCAACTCCCTGGCTGAACCCATGCAGATTGGCCGAACCTGGATCTCGCCGGAGGAGCGAGAATATCAGGTTCAGGCTGGTGCGCGCCTCTACTGTGGGCAGATCGGGCATCTACGCCTTTAGTGCCCATTAAAAGCAAGGCCCCCCCCAGTGAACCTAGGCCCACAATGAGGGACAACACCCGCCACTTTGTGAGTGCCTGCGATGTCTGCGCCAGGAATAAGACCAGCAATAAGCCGCCTGCTGGTCTCCTTAGACCTCTTCCTGTTCCGCACAGACACTGGTCCCATATAGCCCTTGATTTCGTCCCTGGGCTTCTTGATTTCGTCCCTGGGCTTCTTGATTTCGAGGGTCACACCTGCGTCCTCACGGTAGTAGACCGCTTTTCCAAGGTGGCTCACTTCGTTCCCCTGCCTAGTCTTCCCACTGCCAAGGAGACAGCAGAGCTGCTAATCACCAAAGTTTTTCGGCTCCACGGGCTCCCAACAGACATCGTGTCGGATTGCGGACCCCAGTTTGCTGCACGATTTTGGACAGCCTTCTGTAAATTGATTGGCGCAACTACCAGCATATATTCGGATTATCATCCCCAGACTAACAGGCAGACCAGGACCTGGAGACAGCCATTCGGTGTATGACCTCAAAGGAGCCCATTCCTGGAGACAGATGCTTCAGTGGATTGAATACGCCCACAACTCTTTACCCACAGCAGCCACCGGCCGACCGGCGCCGCTTCAGGGCACCACCCTATCGAGTAGGTTATCCGCTCGGAATATCCCCCTCAAGACAGTGTCCCGCGAACTCTCCCAGGTTCCTTGGCCCATTCGCGATCATTAAAGTCATCATTAAAGTCTTCCTTCCACCATGCACCAGATAAACCCCTCCTTTCACGTCTCCCAGATCAAACCTCTGGTTTCTTGTCCACTGAATACACCCGCCCGCCCAGCTCCACCTCCCCAAATTGTCAATGGTGGTGAGGCGTTCACCGTACGCAGACTCTTGAAGGCGCGACAGCAAGGCAGAGGTCTCCAGTACCTAGTAGATTGGGAGAGAAGCTGGATTCCTTCCAGATTCATTCTGGATCCATCCCTCATGGATGACTTCCACCAGCAGCATCCTAACGCACCAGCAAGAACGCCAGGTGGCATCCGTAGGAGGGGGGGGTACTGTCACGAGTCAAATAATTATTCCCCAGGCTTTATAAGCACGCTGAGAGAACCATTCAGCGCCGCAGTCTGTTCAGTCAAGTATTTTTCTGTTTACTCCAGCCTGTTATCGACCCTGCCTGTTCCCTGGATTTCTCTCTCGTCTTTGCCCTCTGGTACTTCTGCTGTTATCAGACTGACTAACGTGTATGACCGGGCAAGCTCTCAGGACTTCGGATTAAGTACTTACGATTTGGATTCGTTCGCCCTTGCTGCTGGATTTCCGGATACTTACCTCCGCCAGGTAAAAATGACTCTTCTCAGCCTTTGCTTCTCCTTCTCCGCAAGTTGGCTTTCATCTTGCGATACGAGCACTTCGACGTTCGAGCATTTCCGTGTTCGTGGACCTTGGGAGAGCGCTCGCGCTGCGCGCCGACCTCCGTTCTAACTGAGAAAATCAAAAACCCGAGAGGATTCCCTGCGTTCTACTTCCAGGATTGTGGAGATTTCCTTGCGTCATAGCCCCGCCCCCTCTCTGGTCACCCCAGAGAGGCTACCCCACTCTCTCAGTTACTTAGCACACACACGCACTGCTTCTCTCTTCTGCTCCTGCTTCTCCTGAGTTATGGTATCTTGGTCATCATGATGCAATCAGGATACTGAAGTGAACAGCACCCTCACTAAAGGTATCCTAGTAAAGGGATCCCAATTTAGTAATAAAGAAAATCTATACAATACTCATACTGTACCATGAAATTAAGGCATTTAGCAATGTATTTTTTCACTTGCTTTTGAATACAAATTGTTAGCTCTTGCCATAAGTTTAAATGTTTGTTTATTTCAATGTTTTTCCCCCTTTCTTTTAACACATTAATACTGTATATTTGTGCCTCCAAAGTAAAGACTTAATCTAAAAATCAATCAGCATTTAAGTAATAGAAGGCCCATCACTTTATATTCAGTTACACACTGCGGTGATGAAGTGAATCCACATGGTATAAAAAGCATGAAAGCATGAAATTACAGTCTAAGAAGCCATACTCCCTCTCTCTCTCTCTCTCCCTCTCTTTTGCTCCCCCTTTTGTGTGTGTGTCTCCATGGCTGGGAGCATTCACACGCTATGGTGAATCCATTAACAGCAGACTGGGAGAGCTTATGTAACCCACTGTGAGTTATTTCTCGTTTCCAGTGCATCTGGCCATCTTCTCTATATATAAATGGTATAATCACTTTCAAACTATCATATCAGGCCTCATGGCTTCATTCCACCAAAACTTGGGCATTTTAAGGTTTATGCTCATCTTGAATTATATCTTGACTTTTCTTTTTTGATTTCATAGAGTGCCCTCTCACTCTCTAAAGTTAACACTAACTTGCCCCTTTATTGCTAAAAATTTAGCAGATACGTGTAGAAGCATACTATAAAGTCTTCATAATAAATTAATAAGCCATGATATATGTAATAATATTATGGCTTATGAATGTATTATGAAGACGTTATAGTATTAGTAATATAATATACAGTACCAGTATTTTATGAAATATGATTATTTACTGACTTATATGGATCAAGTATTACTGTTATTACATTAGTGAAGTCTATGTTAACATATAGACCAAAAGATCACATTAGATTAATATCAAAATTAAACTTTTTTTCATATATACCACACAGAAATTTTATTTTATGAAAAAAATTGCGTAGTTAGTGCTGCAGGTGTTTTGCATAGAGTGATTTTTTTTAAATGGCATCACATACTGTACGCAGTAGGGGAAGAAAGATTTTTTTTTTAATGTTCTTGATAGACTTGGTGAGATCCTATGCAATCCTGCTACATATGCATTTTATAATAAAGAGAACCTTTCTTATTATTTAGAGATCTTGAGTTCTCATTTAAAAAATCTTTACTACGTTTTAATAAAATAATGGCTTTGTTTTGTTTTCAAAGAGAAAAAATGGTGTAAGCAAATATAATGCCTGCCCTTTAGATATATTTAGACACAGAATTGAAATGACAACCTGCTTCTAGAAATAACTATTATTTTGCTTTGTGAAATATGATATAGTACTTCATGGAACTGGTAGACGGTAGATAGTTACATAATAAATTACTGAAGCTTGCATGTTTGCATGCGTCATAATGTTTTCACTTTACATGTTTTTACTTCACACTTTATGCATTGTAGTTGTAACAAATTTTTCTTTAAGGTACATACATTACATTGCAGGCTTCTAAAATGAAGGTCCACTGTGAACAACAATTCTTCTTCTTCAGCTTGTCTGCAAAGTTAAGTTCATTTTCTGTATGTTAGAAGCACATGCATGTGTTTGTTTGCACCATGCCTGCTCTATGGAAGATGATTTCTCTGCCATGTATAATGTCTCATCCACAGACAGGTCATTAGGTCACTGATCTATTTGACCCTCTAGCTCACATCTAAGGTGACGATCTTAAAACAAAGTTTGATGATGGTTCTTGATTTTTTCTTTGCTACTCTTTTATTTCCTTAATGGGATCTTTGGCTGTATTAAATACTTTATGTTCTCATACTCATATCTTTTTATAAGCCTTTACAGTATTTACAGATTTATTAAAGCAGGCACTGACAGGATCTTATTCTTAATCTTGTGTGTATACAAGGTGGAACTTTTTGCACATCATATCAAGAATCACAAAAGACTACATCAGTCATAGCTGCCACTTGTGCCAACTTGTTGGCGTACCCTTTAAGCTGTGGAAATACCTACTGTAAGTTTATACATGGTATGCCAGGCTTGGCTTAATGCTTGATCTCTGTGACTTTATGATCGAGGGCTTGGTACTGCATTAATTTTAGTCTTTCTCTATTACTCACTGTGCATCAAATGCAAGCCCATAAAAAGCCTGAATTAAACATAATGTTTTTAACACATTGATTATTTAATGATTGATGAAATTATCCTGCTGAAAAAAACAGCATAGACCAGCATAGCTGGTGACCAGCTTGACCAGCAATTATACCAGCATACAGTACAGTATGTTGTGTTTTGGTGCTGGTATGCTGGTAGGCTGGTGACCAGCATACATTTTGCTGGTATGCTGGTCACTTTACTGATGCTGGTCCCCAGTATACCAGCACCAAATAACTAAGTTATTTTATATTTTAAGTTATTTGTATTTTATTTTACCTTAAAAAAGCAAGTGGCCCCAACGCCAGAACAGCTGACCCCATAATGCTGTGATGCTGGTGCTGGTATGCTGGTCACTTTACTTATGCTGATGTCCAGCATACCAGCAAAACAGAACATATGCTGGTATAATTGTCTATGTTTTTTTTTTCAGTTTTAATTGATTTCCATTGATTACTTTTTTTAAAATATGCATTTTTTGCCAGTGCATTTATATAAAAGGTTCATGTTTTTTTTTTTTTTTTAGACAACCCAGCAGATATTTAATAAATGTAAAATAATGTGTTTACATGTTTTTGGTAAATGGATTACTT
>JAQMYJ010000003.1:8646553-8680790 GCA_030014305.1 Clarias laeviceps | reverse complement strand
TGCTCAGCGACAGCCCCGAAACCTGACAGATCTAGAGAAGATCTGTATGGAGGAGTGGGCCAAAATCCCTCCTGCAGTGTGTGCAAACCAGGTGAAGAACTACAGGAACCGTTTGACCTCTGTAATTGTTAACAAAAGCTAACAAAAATTTGCAAAATCACAGGGTGATCAAATACTTATTGACCTCACTGTATATGATAAACTGAATTTTAGTTCATTTTAACCAACAACATGACTGAGCAAAAAAAAAAAAATGGATCACATGAGCAAAGAAATAGCACAGATACAAGTGATAATGTTTTTTTATTGTTGTTTTCAATTGTTTCTATGACCAAAAAAAAAAATGCTAATTTTGAGACTTCTACATTTTTGTGACATTCCCATATTCTGGTAGTGGTAAAATACATTCTCTATGAAAGTAATGATAAGTTTTGTTCTACATAACATCCCTACCCAAATATCCCATGACATCTGAAAGATGTGTGAATGTGATATTCCTCCTTTACCTTTTGGCCTCATATCTAGTGTGCAAAACTAGAGAAGCAAATGTCAGACAAGACTGTAAACTCTGGAATTAATTACATTTGAGTTTTGTTTAACATATTCCTTTATGGGTCACTAACAGGTTTACTGATTTTGTCTGTGTTAAAATCATATTGTAATCATTTCCTGATTTGTTCGATGAAATCTAACCACATGCTAAAGATTATAATGATCTACTGGTTTTATATGAAAATCACCACATGAACATGTCCAAATATGCACTATGACGTAAAACCACTTGACCTTACCAGAATTCTTGGGTGCGTCTGTAGCGACTACAGATTCTTCGTCCCAGCTGAGTCGAGATTTCACTATGTGTTTTTTTGCTACAGATGTAGAGTTGCTCTGTGGTTTTGGAGCTTTAGGAGGAGCAGAGACGGTGGTTGATGTGTTGGAGGTCGCTAAATGTGTGGTGGTGGTGGTGGTGGTAGTGGTTGTGGTGGAGGGGGCTGTTGAGGAAAGCAGTGTAGCTGTGCTGGTTGTAATCATCCTTTCAGTTTCCCAAGACTCCTGTTTCGGCTGCTTTGTGATAGTCAGCACCTTTGTGGTGGTTTCTCCATTCAGATCTGGTGCCGTGGTGGCTGTAGTTTGAGAATCTGAGGGCAGAGTGTCCTGTTGTTTGTGGATCTGGTCTTCTATTATTAAATCCACTGAGCCATCACCACTCAACACATCATCTGTTCCTGCTGAGGAGGATTCACAGTTGCGAGAAGAAGAGCTTAGTAAAACATCAGTAAAGGTTTTCAATCATCCAGTGTTTGAAATTCTGAAAGCCAGGATGAAACTTCTAAACAAACGTTTTGCAATGTGCAACATTATTAAAAATTAGAAATGCCATAATTTTATGATAGAGTAGACAATGATCTTAACCAGTTAACTTGCAAGGTTTTGAAAAAAAGGTAGTCTGCTTTTCGAAAAAGAAATTGTAATTACAATTACAAAAACATTCCATTGGATAATGGAATTCCAACTAAGACATTTTGCAATTTTTAGAACAACAACACAGAAAATCATGGTTAAAAGCAATTGGCAAACAGAAGTGCCTTTGCTTCAGGAACATGGCAAAAAACTGGACTTTTTTTTTTTTTTTCATTTTTCCTGTAACTCATTAGTCCAGTGCTAGAAATGTGGATGAAACTACAGTATATACAGTAAGAAGATATAAGTTGCAGACAATGGCCAAACATACAGGGTGTCAAATACAGGTAGAAGAAATGAATTTCCTTTGCAGGGTTACCTTGTCAAATGAAGTGGTTGTATTTATTTAGGCAACTTATAAAATGCCCCTTGGTCAGCTCCAACTATATAAATATCATGCATGGCCTACTGGACAGAGATCCTAGGGCAGACCTACCATCCATTTTAGACATTGTATCTAAAGTTTGACTTGGGAATGTCTGGCTCTCCCACAGGAAGAATCTGTGACTAGGATAGAGAAGTTGGTTTGACCTTATCAGCCTTATCAGCAGGCGCTGGAGACTAGGTTGGAAAAGTTTTCAGTGTTCCGTTTTCCTTTAGCAGCAGTACACCGAGAGCAAGTCAGCGTGTCAAATGAACCACAAGCCATATGGGAGAAACTCACCGTTCTGCTCTCCGTCGTCGTCCTCTTCAGTATCAGCCTTGTAGAAGGTCATGCTTCTGATGTTCATCCCATTTGGTCCCATTTTTTTCTTTACTGATTTCTGCTCCTCAGAGTCTTCAACATGACTCCTCTTCAGGAGCCTGCTGGAGTCCGGGCTTCCTACAAACTTCTCTTCATACTTCTTCTGCAATTAAATTATATTGGGTAAATCGTATACATTGACCCACAATTTGTCTCTGCATCTGTATAATACTCCAAATATCCATTGCTGTATCTGGATTTAAATCTGAAGTACTTGGATTACTTTTTTGATGTAACGACTAATCTAACGCGTTAGGTCCGCCATTTAAGTACTCAGTTATTTAGTTATTTTTTCAAAAATGTAATCCATTGATCAGACAATTTATGTACTCCGTGAGCCAGACAGCAGTCATTCCTAATCCTTTAGTGTGTGTGTGTGAGTGAAAGTCGTCCTACAAGCCCCGCCCCCGATAACCCTCCCCCCTCTGTTATTCCTGCTGTTATACCCCTATCTCACCTATGCGGTTTGACTATGCGAGGATGGAAACCTAATCACAGCGCCAAAACTTGCAGTGAATCATGATGAACCGAACTTACAGCCACCACGTGAAACCATGTAGGTGAGATAGGGGTATTAGTAGGTATTACATCAAAAAAGTAATCCAAGTACTCCAACGCATTACTTTGTAACGCATTACACCCAACACTAGTTAACAGATTATGGGCCAAACTTCACTGAGTGATGATGGTAGAATAATTATAAAGGTCTTGACTAAAACAACATTCATGAGGAATCACAAAGGAGTTTTTATTTTGTAATGTAATTAGTTACTTTGAAAAGTAATGTCCCCCAACACTGCCTACCACTATGTCCAGAGGCATGGATTCCTCTGCTAATCTCTTGAATTCGAAACTCTTATCATCTAGTTAACTGCCCATTCAATTTTGTATCAGAATTTGTTGGTTCTATTTCCAAAAGTCTGAACAAACTTGTTGCAAAATGGCAAAAGCAATTACTGAAGATGAATGTACTGTATACTGTAAATGCCTTTGGTCTATATTTCCCCAGTTATCCCATCCTCATCGTATTAAAAGGTACAGTGGGGCTCCTGAATGGTGCAGCAAAAAGCATTCACCCTTCAGTATCATCTGGTGCAGCAGCATTCATGGCCAAGGAGCAAACTGGCAGGTGGGGAGCGGTGGCAATCATAGCAAGAGTAGCTAATCATGGGCCTCTGTGAGCTTGTAGTAGAGGGCAGGTCGTGCTTGAATGTGTTAGAAACCTCATAGTGGCAGCAACAGTTTAAAAAAGATGCTTATCTGGCTTCACGTATCTCAGAGGAAGCACGTAATAGCCTTTGCTTATCCTAGTTGGAAGTTATCATTTGATTGGCAAGAGCTGTCTAGACAGATTAGAATTGGCCTTGACTAAAATACACATGACCAAAACCAAACATGATTGCATGCTTTACTTTAGTTTTGCCCCAAAGCTCTGAGGCTAATGTGGGCTGGAAAAGAATACACCTCTGAGGACATACCATCAGAGACCATACATCCTGGCTGATTGACTACATTTGGA
Organism: Clarias laeviceps; assembly: GCA_030014305.1. Taxonomy (NCBI): domain Eukaryota; kingdom Metazoa; phylum Chordata; class Actinopteri; order Siluriformes; family Clariidae; genus Clarias; species Clarias laeviceps. The sequence goes on along the minus strand of JAQMYJ010000003.1, from coordinate 8,677,065 downwards.
GTTATGGGAAAATTCTGGGGTTTTTTTTTACCAAATTTTGCTTATCCTAAAAAGCTACACTGTGAAATAAGGATGAATTTATGGCATATATTAATGCTTGTGACAGGCTTTGGTCAAGCTGGCTTTGATCTAATAATACTGGATTAGACTCCGCCAGGCTGACACAGCAAAGTCGGCTAATACTTTCCACAGAGCTGGGACTTAGTGTGATGCTTGGTTAGTCCAGTATCCCAGTGCAGAATTTGTGTGTAATTATAAATTAGACTATGTGTTTTGCATTCGAATTGAATATATAATCAGTGTTTGGTGGTGTTGTTAACATAATTTTAAGTTTAATATTGTTTTGCTAAGCTGAAAAGGTGTTCCACTCTATGTGTCTCTATGTAGTTAGAATTTTCCTGGGATGTTAAGACAAAACAGTACAAAACCTTCCTGGTCACTACAGTACTGCTGTAGAGACAAACAAGGCAGCGTAGTCATGATAAGTGAATTTAGAACTATCATGTGGTTCACATTCAGACACACTTGAGTTGTTGGCTTAGTGCTGGAACAATGATGGATTTTTAAAGCATGTTGGAACAATAGACCAAACCAGGAATGTGTTCCAGTGGAAACGCCCTTGTATTCTGTCTCGACCTGCGGCCTTGATGATGTAAAGCCCTATATATTATGCATCTTAAATCATTTTAAATGCACACCATACTCACATTACCAAAAAGAAAGAAGGAAAAAAATGGATATCAACCTATTTTAGAATTTTGTTATATTAGTGTGTAAAATGATGTCCACCAATGGCCTGCAGGAAACTGTCTGTGGTTGGTCAGTCAAATTGTCTCTTTTTCTGAAAGTATGTGGGTCTCGGTTGTGTTTGTTGTTACCAGAAGCTTTAGTGAATGCTAGAAGTCTGACTTGCAGGTCTGGAGTCTCCCACTTCCTTATCAGACATCTGATCCTGGTGTGATAGTGTATGGGATGTACCACAGTGCATAAAAGAGGTTCCTGGTGTGTGATTACACTCACTCTTATTTGCAAGGCTAAAACAGAACCACTGTGGTCCCTTGAGGAAAGGTACTTAACTGCTTAGTTATGTGCTTGGATCAGATTCTGCTTTACTTTGCAATCTCTGAAGAGTTTAATGTAATTGTGTGAGAGGAAGTTTTTTTTTCTTTTGCGGTTCCTCCCACTTTTCTCATCAGACTTTCTCAATGCTGCTCCTAAATAAAAGGATTGAACATGCTTAGAGAAGCGTGACAACTTCCTATTATGTATAAGTTAACATTCTTACTCAGAGAGCAGGGGCAATAGTGCTAATGATGCACTCCTGGGGTGATTGTATGTACAGGTGAGAACACAGCAATTTCACTCATGTATGGACAACAACCATTTGAATAAGGAGATCTCAGTCTGAATCCAATTCAAACCCTGGCACAGTTTATAGCAGTCTGACTCATTCCTGATTTAACCCAGCTGCAGAATGTGAGTCAAACATACAGTCCTTTGGGTTCTACACAGCATTATTGTCTTGTTTTTGTGGTTTATGGTATTATTTGGGCTTTCAAAAAATGCATTTTATTATGGGAACTGTACATTGTTGTGTGTTGTGTTGTGTTTTGTGTAGGTGTGTGTATGAGAGAGAGATGACTTTGGTGTATCTCACTCACCTCTGTGTGCGAGAAAGCTGCAGCCACTTTATTCTTCAATGAGGGCTCCAGCTCGCTCAAACGTCTTTTCTTCTCCAGATGATGGTTGTCGAGCGAGTTGTTCCCTTGTCCTTTCTGTTCTTTCACGCTTTCTTGCTCCTTTGTCCCATTTCCAGAAAATGACTGGAAGGAAAAGATTTGCTCAGTGGTGGTCCAGGGTGGAAAACATACTAAATTTGAATGCCTTTTGTCTGATGCTGATGATGTCGTAGCATGCATTGTTCTTTTCACAGTTCCAAACAGTCAATCAACCAAGACATGCAGTATTATTCAGTTTCTCACCATTATTTGTACTGTTGAATTTGAATCGAGTATGATTAGTTTGGTGTTAACAGTAAAAACCATCAGATAGCTAATATGTTTTCGCTCATTGCCATTGGGGTGGCTCTGGCCGCTTTGGGCCGCTTTTGGTCCTGGATCCCTTGGGTGCTGTGGGTTGCAAGGACCAGACTTGTTTGTCCTACACATCCTATGGATGTTCAATTGGATTGGGATCTGGGGAGTTTGGAGACCTGGTCAGCGGCTCTGGGCTCCTTGCCAACCAGGACCAGTGCACAGCAGGCTGTGGTGCACTGGGTGTTCTGGTGCCTTTCTATCATGGTCACCTTTTTTTTTAAGCGATTTATGCTGCAGTGGCTTTTTTGTGAGATTGAACTGGACAGGTTATCTTTTGGTCCCCACAGTCTTGGATGTCCATGATCCTGTTACCAGTTTCCTGATGTATAGTTGGTGATCAGTGTTGTTCAATTCACCTGGGGGTGGTGTTGTTGTTATGTCTGATCAGTGTATATTCTGCAGATATACATAGTTATAACCTTCTATTTTCATTATGTCTTTATAGTTTATCAGTAAATCTGTACGTATAGCTTAATGTGTACTGCACAATGTACTCAGTTTATTTGTATGGTATATCTGTAATTCTATTTGGGGTATTTAATCTGCATGTTATTTCAATTTCTCTTTCCTATTCTTATTTTCATGCCATCTACTACATGGACTCAGTAAACTAAAAGAAAGTGTTTGTAATCTCTGGTGAGAGTTCTCATAATGGAGAAGACTGGAATTCATTTACCTTTTCTATGTTTTCCACACGTGTCAGGAGTTTAGTGGTGACTGAGTGCAACTTTAGCAGATCCATCCCATACAAAGCTCCCTCAAGTAAATCCATGATGGTGGAAAGCTGTTAAAGGAAGATACTCTAGTCAAAAGAAACCCATCAACCTTCCTAGCTGATTTTAAAAGGATTAACAGAAAAACAATTTGCGGTTTGCACAGTTCTCCCCCTAAAACCAGGGATAGCTGATCGGATCAGTTAATGTCAAACGTTGGCCTTGTGGGAAGTCATCCAAAGACTTTAGACTTTAAATATATCCTACCTGATCAGCTATCTCTGGTGCTCATATTTGATGTCTAAAGTTTGCTTATTAGGAAGTCAGTCTCATTCAAAGACTTTTCTGTACATACAGTATTTACCGTATGTGTGGACGTCACAATATGACGTAGTGTAATCTACTGTATAAACATGGACAAACCTTACTGTATAGCTGATCACTATATGCCGTGGTGCACAGATTCTATTATTCCATCTAGAGATGTTATAGCCAAAATTGTACTAGGTTATACATATAACAGTAATATACAAGTAGTTTATATTATATTATACAGTAAAACCAGACTACACTGCTTAACAATGTGATTTAACACAAACATATGACGGTTTCGACATGGTATTCTGAAAATATTTTAGGTGAAATAGACTTTAATTATCCTTGAACTTCTAGTGCAAAACTATAGATACAATTATGCCTTAGCCATATTTGTGTTGAGCAGAAAATATATATTTAAAAATTTTCAACTGGAATAAATACAACATCAAAAAGACCACACAAGAAGCAATTAAACCTGCAGAAATACACATTTATTTTCTCCTTTTTTTTTTTTTTTACCTTGATATCATCTTTCCCAGCCTTTTGGAGTTTCCTAAATCTGAAGTCTCCTTCGCAGGGATTGAGAGCAGATGGGGGGGCAATGCAGGCACACTTCTTACAGTTGGTTCCTGAGGTCACTGTCTCGACTGTGTAGAAATCCTCAAGCTTTTCCGTCCCTTCTTCAATACGCCTGCATGCGCTCCTGCTCAACGGTCTGACCACACATTTGCAGCGGCAATCTGGGCCCTCTGAGAGAGTCTTTACTTTGTCATAGTCACCTATGAGCTGAAGTTTTAGATCAACACTGTTAGATTAAGATGTCCAGTGCAGATGTAAGTCACTATGAACTGGCTGGTTTGAATCTTTATATTATCTTTGTGTACTGTATATACTGTATATACACAATACTAAAATACTACAATTTATATATACTATAATTGACCTAAAATGACTGCATTAACTGAATTTGTGTGTTGTGCTGCATTTTTCTAACAAGGTTTAAGATTTATGAGTAGCTTGAGCTCAGGTGTGTGCAATAAAACACCAAAGCGTGCACACTACACCAACTCTATTGGAAAATCACACTAGATAACCAACAATTTCTCATTTAAACACAGCAATTTTTGCACTCAAAGGAAAAAAATATGGCATAATGAACTTGTTTTTTCTTTTTCTTCAATACATTATAAAAGTCTCTTAAACCTGTTATACAGTTGGTAACTTATTCAACCCACTGATGCCATTATAATCACTGTCTTCAGCAACTTTACCTGGGTTAAAATGTTCTCCTGATTGTCCAGTTCATCCTCCATCAATGCATCTTCAAATTCCTCTTCTAAAACCTGGTTTTGTTGGGATGCGCCCTCCATCACACTGGTCCACACCAATGGTACGAAGCAAAATGCACCACTCCAAGCCAACAATAACAACCTTAATGAGAGCATCATCATGCTGCTTATCCGAAAATCCACGAATAACCCTTAAAGGGTCCTAATTTGATATCTTCTTTATTCACAGTCCAAAAAAGCTTTGCATGAAATATTGAAACAAATTTAGAACTTAATTCAATAGTTTACTACTCCCTTCAAGGTTTGTAGAGCTTCAGTGACGTAATGCATAACCTGCTTAATTAGGAAAAAAAATTGCTGTTGTTTTCCAGGCTGTGCAGGTTGTGCTGTAGCCTTGGATTTTCTCTGATGAATGGATCCTGAAAGGTCAGCCGACTAGGAAGAAGGAAAGTGGGAAGGACTTGACTCCATCACTGCAGACAGGGAGGAGTCAGAGGATTACAGACTAGAACACATTTTTATTCCCACTGCACTGAACATTTTAGTGTTTCCTGCTTTAACACACATTAAATCTCTTAAGGGGATTGTTATCAGCTGATCAGCTGAGCCAGGGCTGTTTTTTATTTCAGCATATTTTTTATTAGAGAGCCCATTAATCATATATCAATGAGACAGTTATTACTAAAAGGTTACTTTTTTGTCATCATTGGATAGCTGTTAAAAGCTGTTAAGATGTTAACAGAACATAACACATGAATGATTTCATTTCACAAAAGCATCACTGGTCATTTACAGTACAACGTTTGCAGCTTATAGTACAAATCTAATAACAATCTAATCTAATAATCTAATGGCGATAATGTAATCTAATGCAACTTTTAGGGTTTTAAACAGGATTCATTTATTCTGTTATGCTAAATATAGGGGAAAATATTCGACACCCAAAGTCAATAAGCCCAAGTGTGTTTCATTTGTATGTACAAGACCACATTTAAGACCTTTTAAAGCTGCCCTCCGTTGGTTTGGTATTTCATTTTCTCTTACATAACTGACAATTATAGACTCGCCAGACGGACTGATTTAAACCATGTGTGCCATCTACGGTGCTGTTAAAACATCCTGTCATTAGACAGATGCAGGAACAGGTAGTGTTCCATGTTTGGACTATTAGCGCCATCTACCTGCAGTCATTGTGGATAAGCTTCAGCTCATGTCACTCAGCAGGTTCACTTCTTGGGCTCCAAATTAATTAGAATTATGTTTTGGGTCTTTCTTGTCCTGACTGCCTTGTTTTTTCTATGTTTTTCTGTTTCAGTATCATTAATTTTGGATCTTCTCATAATTTGTATAACTTGTTTATATAATTTACAATCACATTCTCTTAGTGCAAGGTGCATGATTGGCTTCCTAATGTGCATTGCTTGGGCTTTTTTTCTAACCCCTTTCACCCCAGTGCATTTATTTATAATGCCAACCTCATATGTGAACTCATAAGGATCTGTATTGCAATGTGCATCACTACAAAGATAACATACATAAAAAATTATGAGAATGACATATAGCTGTCTTGTACAAATTGGCAGTACAAACTCGTTCCGTTCAATAATACTCATTGCAGCTTTTGCTAGACAAACACTGCATTGCATTGCTTATTACTATTATCTGCATACTGAATGTATGCATAGTAACATCCTCTTGAGTAACTACACACGGCACGTTTGTGGAAAGAGAGTCTGATAAAATTGTCTGGAGCTTAAATCACAGAAAGTGTGCTTCAAAACTTAAAAAAAAAATCCTATTTAAAATTTGTCGGGGCATCGTTAGATATACAGTATTCTAGCACTTAAGCTCAAGGGATATTTATTAGATCAGGTGTTCTCAACCTTTTTGCATTCAGGGACCTCTTTAAATGTAAGTGAATGTTTGTTATATTCTGTGCAAATGTATCCAACTGGATGTTGTCTAATTGTCAATTTTGCCTATACAGTATATGTATTTGTCTAAATAATTTTTATTTCTAAACAAATTCATTTTATTCCTTTACACTGACAAAACATATTTGGTCCATTACAAATATGACTGATCACAATTCGAAGACTAATATTACAATTTTGGTTGTGATTAATATTTGGTTTAAAACATTTTAATTCAGTTGAGACAATAAGTTAAATAATTGTATAATTAATAAATTGAAGGAAGATGTCCACTGACATACCAAAATAAAAACAACAACAATAATAATAAAAATAACAACAATAATAATAATAATAATAATAATAATAATAATAATAATAATAAAGAAGTAACACTACCTGACATGCTTAATGGGCCCAGTGGGGGTCAGAATACACTACACTTTTGAGAACCACAGCATTAGATGATCCCTCAAAGAGCTGAAGTGTAGACTCCTAAAGCAGAAAACACCCATAATGCATTGCGATATGATAAAAATGTTTTTTTTTAACCCAAGTAAAAAGAAACAGTGGCTGAAGCCACAAAAAGGTAAATATATTATGTCTGATGCACGCAGGACATAACTTTCTTTGTAACTGTGACTTGTCTTTCTGTATTTGAGCGCCAGTTCCCAGTGAAGAAGGCATGGTCTATCCCTGTCACAGAGAAGGAGGTGTGCCCCCTGTGCCTGTCAGTCCCACTTCTCCTCCATCAGCTCCTGTAAATAAGTTGTGGCTTCTGTGCCTGTCTGTTTCATTGAAGCAGGCATGGCATGTCATTTCTGCCATTCCCAAAGGACTATGTGTGAACAGAGATGTGGCCCCTGTCACTGTCAATACTAGTACAGGAGGTGTGGCCTCTGTATCTGTTAATCTCACTGAAACAGGGCATGACCTCAATCAAGGAGTTGTAGCCTCTGTGCTTGTCAGTCCCAGTAAATTATAAATGACATCCCATCCTCAAAGCTAAAAGCATTTTCTTTTTTTTCTTTTTTTTAAATGTTTGTATTTTTTTATGGAACATTTGCTATATAGTACATCACACAAACTACTGAATTGAAACTACTTGAATCAACTTTTAATTATTTAATTTTACATGCAGATTCCATATGCTGTTCACATTGGTACACAAACTGAAACACAATACAATAAAAAATATATAGTAATCATAAAGAAATGGTTTAAATCTTATTTGATATGACTGTGTACTTTCAAATCGTTTCATATATTCGTGAAATTGTGTAAAAGAAACTACTTGAAATTGCAAGGAGGTTATTGTGACATTGCTCTAGAATTGCAATAATCTTGCAAAAGAGACCCTGAAAACAAATAACTGATGTTCAGAAATTCTTCATCATTCTTTCATCATTGTGCACTAAATACTGGTGAACTGATATCACAGGATTGCTCCAAATAATTTAATGTTGCAAGTTCTTTGTATATGTAATTTTTGCTTTGCATCAAACACATTTGCACACATAAAAACATCTATAAATGTATACATTTTTTGGGCACAAGAAATATATGGTAGCCTGTTGCTAGTAGGAAAAATGAAAACTTTTGGAGCCCAGTATATTTGAAGATCATTCAGCAGTTATGAATGTAATTTTGTGTTCAATTAGTCAATCAGTTTGATATCTGAAAAAAAATTCAATAGTAACAAATTGTTTTTAAACAATTAGTACTAAATGTTTCTTAGTCAATCCTGAACTGCACAATTTCTGAGCATGTTCCCCCTTGTCTGTGTTTTCTCCAGGTTTTCTCTAGTTTCCTCCCAAAAACATGGCCTGTAGGTCATGTCTGGCAGTTTACCACATTATGCTTACCATGTTGTATTATACACAGTTGCATATTCTTTAATCATAATTACAACTTGCAGATATTATTATGACTTATTAATATAAATATTAATATATTAATTTGTTCACAAGTGCAATCTGATTCTCCTTACGTTACACCTAAATTCGAGGTGTCGTACCATTAAAAAAAAGGTTTGCAAAGTTGTGTGCTATTTCTCACCAACAAAACACAAAAATAATTTTTTTCTTGACCTAAGGACCATTCCATTACTGTTTGGGTTGACTGTGTCTCTATATCTGACCATTAAAATCTTCACTCTATTATTATTATTATTACTCACTCACTCATTGTCTATACCTGTCTGGGGTTTATTCAGGGTCGCGGTGGGCCTGAATCTTATCCCAGGAGACTTAGGGCACGGGGTTGGGTACATTCTGGACAGGGTGCCAATACATTGCAGGTATTATTATTATTATTATTATTATTACACAGTGTACCATCTGGTCTGCACTTACATTGTGGGAGGAAACAGGAGTACCCTGAGGAAACCCACCAAGCACGGGGAGAACATGCAAACTCCATGCACACAGACACGAGGTGGGAATCAAACGTAAACGCTGGTGCAAGACAACAGTGCTGACCTCTAAGCCACATTGCGGCTATGTATTTGTAATAACAATAATAATTAATCAATTAAATAATCATGTTTAACAGAGCTTACCTGTCCATTATAGCGTAACACAGATAGTGTGCATATGTGATGTACCATCAAGGCACTCTGTTGAGCACTAAGAAGTTCTGAACGATTAATGCTTGTTAGTTAGGCTTGTGTTTTGAATTTGACCTGAATCCAGTTAACATTTTGATCTTGCTGTTTCAGTGTTTTACATAAAAACATCTCATTAATTTGTACCTGAAGACTAAACACAACTAAAATTAAAGCTTTTTAAATGTTTTTGCCTTTTTTGCTCTCCCTTGTGCATGACATGAGAAAAATACAATGTTTTGGAAACTTTTGGGCCACAAAATAAATATAATGCAGATGTATAAATGTAATTTTTGAAACAATAAGAATAATTTATAAAAAAAAAGTGCATAAAAATCACATGGTTGCCATATTTCAAACTGCTGTCCTGTCCTGTGTGAATTCTTATTTGGATGAAAGGAAGTCTGGTATGACACTTTATGTCTCTTATTTTAAAAATATATATTCTTTGGCCATGTCTCTTTCTTTTCAGCTTGATACTAGGTCTGGACTTTAGTCATGTGATTTTAGTAAGAAAATATTAGAATCACCCTAGTCATGTGAGTAATGCCTTTTAGAAACGTTCGGAAATTTTCCTGAAAAATACTCACTCACTCACTCACTCATTATCTATACCGCTTTATCCTGTACACAGGGTTCTGGGGGGCTGGAGCCTTTCTCGGAAGACTTAGGACACAAAGCGTTGTATATCCTAGATGGGTGCCAATCCATCAGGGGAAACACATACATACAGTATACACACACTCACACTCGTATTCACACACTACGGGCAATTCTGGGAACACAAATCAGACTAATCTGTATGTCTTTGCATGACTGTGGGAGGAAACCGGAGTACCAGGAGGAAACCCACCAAGCACAGGGAGAACACGGAAATTCCATGCATAGACCCGAGGCGGGAATCGAACCCTAGACCCTAGACCAGGTGCAAGGTCATAGTGCCTTGGCCATTTTCCTGAAAAATAGAATATTCAAACTTCTATTTTATTTTAGGGCATAAATTTAGGGCAGTGGAGGCTCAAACAGTTAAGGCTGTGGGTTACTACGTAGTTTACTAATCAGAGCGTTGAGGGTTCGAGCCCCCCAGCACTGCCAAGTTTCCACTGTTGAGACCTTAATCAAGACCATTAACCCTATCTACTCCAGGGGTGCTGTACATTATATATATGAGCCACCGTGTAAATATTTAGGCTATAAACTGACTAAACATTTAAAACACTGCAGTCCTTTCAGGGAAAAATAGCTACACGTGACAAACGAATCGTTTGAAACGAATCATGTGTCACGCAGTTCGATTCACTCAGAGTCGGTTCAGTAAAGTGACTCGCGATGCCCATCACTGGCTCTCCCTCTGTTCCTGGCGGTGTTTTAAGTTCAGGGGGCGAGGACTCCCCTCTCTCACATGAACCATGCACTGCCTCTGGACCTCAGCACTCTTACACACGCTCATTCACTGCCTTTTCTTCAACATATGGACATTTGACAAAGCCGCAGCGTTCAGCATTAAGGTAAGTTCAGGTCCATGAACTCTGCAGATGCGCGCAGAAAGCCGGGTAGTTTGCCGGGTAGTTCAGAGCAAGAAGAAGCGGCTTGATGCAGTTTCCAAAAGTGCACAAGTTTGACCAACTCTCTGTTGGTTTTGTGCGGCTGTGCGCTCTGAGATCAAAGCCCAGCTGGAGTCTTCAGCTCTCTCTGGAATTTCCGAAGTAGTTCAGGCTGAATGCTGTTACAGACTCCTTTTGGTGCATTGGGTTTAAGACTAATGAGGCTTTCTAAGAGGACGACTTTTTAAAGTTCTCCCTAAGCTTCTAAGGTGTGTGTCTGTGTGTGCATTTCAATACCTGATGTCCGAAGCATTTGCCAGAAATGTGCAAAAATATCTTTACAACTTTTTAGTTTTATACAGTATGTCCAGAAATTGTACTTGCATTTATTATTATTATTTTTTTTTTTGTTGCAAAATGTTACTTTTTGTAGTTACAAAACATCCTCAACATGATTGCAGTTTCTTTGGAAACACACACAGTCACTTCTCTCCCTCATAATGAGCTCATGCAATTGCTTAATTATGTTAATTTGGCCAGTGTTTTGATCACCATGAACCTTAGTGCAGGCATGCAGGTCCAGAAAGTCCAGAAAGTCTCCGAGCATTTCTAATTTCTTTTGTTGCAAAAATGTTACTTTTTGTATTTACAAAACATCTTCTACATGATTGCAATTTCTTTGTAAACGCACAGTCGTCTCTCTTCATCACGATGAACTTGTGCAATTGCTTAATTATGTTAATTAATCTTTGCACGGATACTTTCGAGTCACCTTTTAGTGTAGGATTGCAGGTCATTCAAATATCTTGCAGAACTAAGGTATACAAGGCGTCCAGAAAGTCTCCATGCATTTATTATTATTTTTTTAAATCAAAATGTTACTTCTTGTATTTACAAAACTGTAAAATGATAGATTTTTTTTGTAAACAAACAGTCATATTTCCTGCTCATGATGAACTTGTGCAATGTCTTAATTAGGTAATTCACCCAGTGTATGGACACTCTTGATCGCTATGCACCATAGTGTCAGCATGCAAGTTGGAGCTGTAGTATCTGCGAGCTATTTTGACTATAGTTATAGTGGAACACTATATGACTTGGTGGAATTTTAGTATTATTTTTAATTGTAAAAATGAGTCCGTAATTAGGTAAACAATATACTACGGTGCTGTATGATATTGAGAAAATATTGTCACTCTTCCGTTCAAGAGGACGACTCCTTCCTTATTTTAAACAAACTTTAAGGTAGTATTGTAGATGTCCTGTTTAGGAAAATCAGTCCGATCATTCTTTTTTATAATAATAATAATAATAATAATAATAATTTGTAGAGCACCAAACCCAATGTTGCTTTATCTCAACATGTGCACCAAATGTAATTGTCAGCAGAATGACAGGACATTTACCAGAAACAGAGGGAATGAAATGTATTAAAGAGAAAGAGACTGGAGCTATACAGTTACAATTGCACTAAGTGATAGATTTGGAGTTGTGTTTTAAAGTAGGAGATGGAAGACACTCCTCTCCTCAAAGGCTCTGTGGAAGTAAATTTAGTAATTTTGGCTGCAACAACATTTAAGGACCTGCCTGAAGTTTGAATTTAGGGACTGTGAGTAAACTGGAGCCAGATGACCTTAACATATGGCTGGGGTATAAGGAAGTAACAGTTCAGGCAGATAACAGGAGTATAGCCATTAAGGTCTTAGTGGGTGAAAATGAGTGGTTTTCCATTGAATATGGTAGAAAATTGGTAACCTGTGTTAACTTAAAAAAAATTTGAGCAGTAGTTGAGGTGGGAAGTAACAGAGGCACGGGCTAGGATTGAAACTGAAGTGAGGAGGAAAGGGATTGGTAAAGATGAGCCCTAGATTGCAATAGTGAATGGTTGGACAAGGGCTATATCAATGTAAAAGCCTAGATGACTAGAAGAAAGGCTGTTTGTCTGTGTTGAGTTTGAGCTAAAAATCATGCTTTCAGTCCTTGATGGGGTTTATGTAATGGTGGAAGAGTTGTACTGGCAGTACTTCCTTCTCTGAGATTGATTTGAAAATGTTTTGATGTTGCATCTTGGAGAGGCGTAACCACCTTAAGGAAAGTGTGCTTCTGTATGTATGATCTCATATGTCCCTATGATTGGCTTTGAACTTGTTGAACTTTTTCAAGATCTAAAGATAAACCATATCATCATCTCTTATGCTTGTGATAATTTTTTTTCTCTATTAAATGGTTCTTTTACTGCATTGGACATGTCCGCATGTAACGTTTAAGCTACAGCACGTACAAACGTTAAAGCTACAACCCATAACATCTGGAATGAAAAAACAAAAATACAGCACCAACCAACAAATACATGTTTATGCGCACACAAATATTTTTTATTACATTTTTGCAGTCTGGTGCTGTATTTCAGGAGAGACTGTTCAAGTCAAACTGGGACTTGGAGTTGAAATTTGCGGTAAAACCAGTTGAAATTTGCAAAAGACTTCAAGTACAGTATGGTGATAAAACTCTTAGCCGCAGTAAAACATTTAACATGGAGCAAACATGTTAAAGGAGGCTGCAAGTCCATGAATGATGGTCCCAGCTGAGGTGGCTCAGAGCCCACTGCGGTCGTTCCGGTGAACATTCCGTGACCCTTGAAAATCAATGAATAACTTGTCTCTAATTTGTGGAAGAGACGCATCTGTCTGTGCATTTTCTTTCAAAAACACCACTTGCACATTACAGGGACGTCGGGAGTTATTGCCACATCCCCAGTATAGTCCTGACCTCGCTCTAAGCCACATGTTTTGTCCATTAAGGACGTTCCTGGGAGGCCATTGTGTGCTTCAGACGTGACGGAAGCAGACAGTCCGGACATGGCTCTGGCGTACTGAGGAAACGTTCTACCTTGATGGTTTCCAAGCACTAATTAAACACTGGGATAAGTGCAGTAATGCAGAAGGGGATTATATAGAGAAATAAAGGGAGATTTTACTTTCATACCTGTGTTCAGTTGTTCTGCACAATTAAGAGTCCCAGTTTGACTTGAACGTATTTAAATTGATTGGATTTATCATGATTGCATCAAGACTAAACTGATAAAGTCTTTGAGCTTAAAGATTATTCTACAAGTCCTATTACCTTTTAGGGGCGCTCCTGCTTCAGAACCCTCACACACACACACACACACACACACACACACACACACACACACACACACACACACAAACATATCTGCAGACAGGACCCTTCTAAGGGCTTTCCGCCTATTTAGGATATAAACATCCAAAGGCTATTGAGACACAAAACATATGGGCATGCAAATTCTTGTTTGGACATGCATTAAGGTCCTGACGCTGAAGGGGGGGGGGTATGTGAGGGTATGAGGGGTGTCTTTCTGTTGTGTGTGTGTGTGTGTGTGTGATTCATAGACATGGGGCAGATGTGTCCTTGTACTTTGTAACAGATTATATGCAAGTTCTTTGCTGTTATCTTGTAAATGTAATATTTGTGAGACACTGAGAAACAGTAGGGAGCCAGATGGACACAAAGGGAGAGAATGATAGAGGGAGGGTAAAAGAATTAGAGGCAAAGAAGGGAGAGAATAAATATACCCAACGGAGGCGTTAAGATCTTGCTTAAAGGCCAAAAACACGGCTCATCTCACATTGCACTGGTGCTAAACTTTCTAATCCTTCTGAATTTAATACATATGTATAGTTGTCTGTTTTAATGTTCAAATAAAATTAAAACGCATGCTTGTGATGGGTGCTAACGTGAGGGAAATGTTAACCAAAGCCATAATCTGTTCCGATCTTTTCTGTTTTTCAGATTTATTTTGAATTACACATTTTTCCAATTTCCAACTATGTTAGTAGTAATGCAGATGGAGAGTAAAATCACACAAACGTTCCTGAATATAATAAGAATAAACAAGTTCACACGCTGTGCCTTTGCTGCTCTCAGCTGTTTTTTATTTACAAGATAACAGCGAAGGATGTCCTTCGCCTCATCCTTTATCTTTCCATATACAGTATAAGAGAGCTGTCCCACTTGGTTGTGAACAGAACTGGACCGAACTCCCACACTTTAGACTCGGAGGAAACCACAAATCTGCTGTTCACTCAGGACTAGAACAGACCCTTTCCCATCATTCAAGAGAGATTTGCTGAGCGTTGTGGCAGTAAAGTGCACGTTCAGGCATTAGGAAGAGTGATTATCTCTCCGTCTAGACGACAGACAGGAGTCGGTATAATTTGCCTGCAGCCTTTGGTCCTTTCATGTGTTTGAGTCATTCAGGGCCTCTGAAGAGAGATGGACTGAGCTCTTCTGTCACTCTTTCTTTGTCTGTCCGACTCATTATTCATCTGCTTTACTCTTCTCTGCCTGTCTCTCTTTATCAGTCTGAGCTTAAAGGTCCCAGCTTTTCCCTCCATCTATCCCTTTTTTTCTTTTTTTTTTCCCCCCCTTGTACTTGTTTACTCTGTCTTGTGTAAAGAGGGGGAAAACATATGATGGTTATAGATCGTCGGAGCATCCAAGCAGAACCAGACGGAAACGTGAAGGCAATTCATTAGGAAAGGGTTGTGTCCGTGGAAGTCTGAGTTAAAGTCCCCGGAGACTGAAGCTTTTTGAAGAACAGAAGTTTGAAAATGTGTTTAACAGAAGACACGAAGCCTCAGTGAAGAAGATTAAACTGAGGAAGTTACTGTATGGCTGGTTGTAAAATTAGGGAGCTGTGGATTATTTGTGCTGAGAAGACAATTCTTTCAAACATTTATCTACACTTTCTGGAAGTTTACAGTCGCACAGTTCCTGAGACGGCATGCGCAGAGAGGACACCGATGATAAACTGGCATGAAAATCCTGCCAAATGCATTGAGTGTAGCGACACGTTCTGAGTAACTGGGCAATGCCACGATGTTCTTGTAAAGCTTTATTTATAATAGCGTAGGTTTTGAGTGTAAAAATGGCTTCTACCATTATAATACATGTACACACACACACACACACACACACACACACACACACACACACACATCTCTCACTAATAAGTTGAGTCTATAGATTCTCATCTCATGTTTGTTGCATTGCCCTGGACAAGCTCTCGTCACGTCTGAGTGACTAAATCCACAGAGCTCACCTGAGGCCACCTCCTTAAGCTCCACTTCCTAGAATCCAGCTGGTAATTGTTGAGTTTTGCCCTGGGGTGTCGCAGGACAAGTGCAGGAGGAGTGTGTTTGTCTCTGCATGGCTCTGGTGTTTGTCTCCCACAGCTTTACTGAGCTCTAAAGGAGAGGTGTTGTTTTGAAACTCTGTGATTGAGTTTACATTTCAGCCATCCTCCTGTAACTCGTAACTCTGTGTGTGTGTGTGTGTGTGTGTGTGTGTCAGCATGCACTACAGCATGACCGAGGCATGAAATCACACTATAATGTCAGAATCATAGATATATGTATGTGGCTTTTAAGCTCTCTATAGATAAAACATTCAACATGAGGTCAGGAAATTCTAAAGATTAATACAATATGTTTTATTTGATCTTTATAACATAATACACATGGTAGTTACAGCAACGAAATGTTCTTTAGTGGTGGCTACAGTAGGTGCCTTTTCTTACATTTAAACAATTAATTTTTTTATTTTTATATTGTATTTATATTGTTTAAAAAAATGTTTTATTATTTTTTGGCATCTATAGTAGTGTATTATCTGTTTGGAACTGTTAACTTGAAAATATGATTTCACGGCTTTCACACCGTTTTTTTTTTTTTTTTCTCCTTTACAGCTTGATTAAATCCGTGTGCGAACAGTTTGGACATTGGATTCTGGGAAAATCTTTCTAAGCTGCTGTACACCACCCCATCTAAAGTGCTTTTCCGGCTTTTGAACGGCATTTAAAACTTGTTCTAAGTGAAGACTTTTTATAATTGGCTAGTTAAAAAAAATCTTAGTATATAGCGATGGACAAAAGTTGTGAGACAAAAGTGAGATTCAGTGCTTTTAATGATGTTCTCAAATTTTAAATATAATAAAAAATTTATTTTATGCAATGAAATTGCAATACAACAATCAATATTTTGTATAAAGTCAGTTATTCTACCTACTGCATCCAAAGAGTCGACGTCTGCAGCATTCTGGTGTCACTCGCTCAATCCACGCCTCCTTGATTGCTTCCTGGAGATCTGGAGATCAAGTTCACAATTCACTTGAGAATTCCATAGTTTTAGGCCCTTTTGTGCAGAGCTGGACAACCCGGCTTCAGAGCATAAAAGTCCTTCCACATACTGTATTTGTCATCCATTAATTAATCATTAACTAATAACTGAGGACTGGAATACATGGCATTGGTACATGGCATATGTAGTCTTAATACTTTTGGCCACCGCTGTACTCATTTAAAGTCTGAGTTACATGCTCTGTTTATTATAGCAGAATGTGATCTTGTTAAATCATTCTGCAGACCCAGAGTTCATTATAATTAGAAAAGACCTTTTTTTTAAAAAAAAAAATAGCTTGTACATCCTGTGTAACCTGACCTCTGTGGCAAATGTGTTTGTGTCCATTTTAATAAAATACTGTTTAAAGTTTGTGTCCTAAATGGTGAAAAGTGCTAAATTTATTTTAGTCTTTTTTGTTGAGGAAACTGGTTATTGATGGAGATGGAGAGTTTATTGCAATTTTGGTCCTAAAACTATCTTAGCAGGCGGCTTAGTGGTTAACACTGTCGCCTTGCACCTCCAGGTTCCAGGTTCGATTCCCACCCCAGCTCTGTACGACTTTGCATGTTCTCCCCGTTTTTTGTGGGTTTCCTCCCACAGTCCATTGACATGCAGATTAGTCCAATTGGCGTTTCCAAATTGCCCGTAGTTTGTGAATTGGTTGGTACAGGGTTTACCCCTCCTCGTCTCCTGGGATAGTCTCCAGGCCCCCCGCGACCCTGTATACAGGATAAAGCGGTATAGACGATGAGTGAGTAAGCGAACGATCGTAGTGACTGCAGTCACAAGTCAAAACAGTTTGTATCAAATGCAGTCTTCAAGGTCTTCATAGTGTCCTGCGTTTAAAGGGTGAAAATGCTACTGTATCTGTCCCTCTTATCCTCCTTCCTCATCTCTCCCACTCTTTCTCTCTGTATCCCTGGGCTAGGACAGCAGGGAGGGGACGGAGGAGCTCCACCTGGAAGAAGTGGCTCAGTGGTGGGGTGAATGGAGCAGCTGGTCGACCTGTAGCTGGACATGCGGAGGAGGAGTTCGCTCACAGGAGCGCCACTGTCTGCAGCAGAGGTTAGACGTCCTGGAAAATACATTGAAACGTCTCAATGAAACGCAGGTCCGATGTTGGTCGTGTTCTCATTGACTACCCTTTGGTTAAATTTCTGCCAGTTTCTGGGTAAAGTTATCATACATGAATATTGATAAAACGCTGCTCTCCATGAGGAGGGAGACGATGTTTTATCCATTAACACTAAGATAAAGGGTTGGACCTTTTGGTCAAAGTACCGTCTGAAATAAACTTCTCTTAGACCTGGCTTGGTAATTAGCTGTGCAAGGCTCGTTACGCCTCCATCTGTCTGACCCTTTTGTGAACCTACTCCTTAACCTGGCTAGCATCACCCACCACAGCCTGTAGGGTAAAACCACATGTCCTTTTGGATGAAATGGCGCAGAAATCTCAATGCAATTACACTTTGTTAAGCTCGGGCTTCATAACTCTTACAATCTGCTTTCTCTTCCAGAGCTTTCCGCAGTTTAACGCTCGTTAAAGTTGGAATACTAACAAACCTCATGAAATCAGTTCTGCTGCTGGCAGAAGACGAACCCCGTCTTTTACAATCCTGGGTGAAGACGCGCCATCGTGTCAGTCATGTAGAACAACTCTGACTCACATTTTTATTGGACTGTTCTGGTTTTATGTCATTCCCAAATTACTCAGTAAAGTCTTTTAATGATGCTAACATCAGAAAGAGTTTTAGAATTTTATCCAAAATTAATTCAAAATGATCAATAAAGTTCCTTATTTCACATTGCAAAATATTTTACACATATTTTACATTTTTTTTCTATTCAGTTGTGTTTGCTTAGCTAGTTAGTGTTGTGTGCCTGATCTTTCAATTTTCATCACTGTATTGTTCATCACCTTCATCCTGCCATGAATATACAGTAGCACTCAATGCTGAATATGGCTTTATATTCAACACGTAAGTAAAGTTGGAACACGACCCTGAACAAGATGATACTGAAGTTTATTGTTAAGATGAAGACATAACTAATATAAAAAATATATAAGCACCATGTCCTCCAGTACAAATTATTTATTGTTCGTCAGTAATCAGAAATCAGGGTGGATGTGTTTCAGTCATGTCCGACATGGTGCAGATTGTGTTTATGGTGATGTGGTTGAGTGTCTACAATATATAATCGGTACACTTTCTCTCTCATTTCCTTTTAGTACAGATTCTGCACAGTGGAACACACAGGAAATATTTGTAATGATGTGTAATTAGCGATTATATAGTGATTATAGCTTATAGCGATTTTATTTTCTTTTTTTCTTTTTTTTAATCTTCCCTGCCAGTATATTTTGTTAATATTTTGATGTTAATATGCAAGTATGTGCTAGTAGTTATTTAATTTAATTTAATTTATTTATTGGTGGCACAGTGGCATAGTAGTTATCACTATGGCTTCACACCTCCAGGGTTGAGGGTTTGAGTCCCACCTTCGAGACTGTTTGTGGAGTTTAGATGTTTGTTGGGTTTCCACCATGTATTCTGGTTTCCTCTCAGAGTCTAAAAATATGCAGATTACATTAATTGGCATTTTCAAATTGCTTGTAGTTTGCAAGTAAGTGTTTAGTGAGTGTTAAGAGGATTTCTCCTCTTATAACCCCCAGGATGAGAGAAATGGTACGCCTATGTGCCATTAATTAACCCAATCATCACTCACATGACACCAGCAATTCTGTCCAGACAAACATACTTATAAATGCCTTTTAGAACAAATGAGCGGCCGCTTCAGGAAGATTCCTCTGCCGATAAGGGCTCATGTTGAGTTAGGCCAGCTGGCCCCCATTAGCACTCCCTTGTGTGAGAGTGAGTGTGTGTACATGCTGGGGAGGGGGATCTCAGTGGTGAAGCAGAAAGATGAGGAGGAGGCCCATCTGGAGTGGGCCGAAAGGGGCGAACAAGCCTGGGAAAGTTGCACATATGTAAGCCAGGTAGTCTCTCGTGAGAGGAGCAGCATAGCATGCATCAGATCCAGATTGTCTGATGCAAGATGGCATTGGGGTTAGCAAATAAGTTAAGGATGGATTCAGTTTTGGAGCAAAGTATTAAAATGATTTAATACTACATATTGCAAAATAATGTGGAACATGATTGCAAACCGTTGTGTTCAATTCCAAAAAATAATAAATAAATAATCTTGCCATGAATATCTAACTGAAAAAAAAAAATGCTTTCAGTGAAAAAACTGGATTGGGGCAAATACAACCTCATATGAACAACATATAACTTAATTAATATGACATCATTTAACTTTTTTCACTATGCCATTATTTATTTAAAAGAAAGGAGAGGACAAGCAGGAAAAACATGTGGGTGATGCAAAAGGTACCTTCTTTAATGCTTCCACAGGAATGAAGAGGGTAAGTGTTGTAGCCAGCTGCTAATTATCAGCCCTTGATTAATTGATCATCAGCAGGTGTGCAGACCTTTATAAAAGCAGAGGTTTTGGCAGTTTGCTGGTCTGGAGCATTCAATTATTGCTGCACATCAATCTGGAAAGGGTTATAAAAACCATTTCCAAACAATTTAGAGTTCAACTTTATACAGTAAGAAAGATAAGTCACAGTAGGAAAGCATTCAAAACAGAAGTTGCCAATCTTCCTAGGAGTGAATGTCAGACCATGCAATGCTCAGAGAAATACAGAAAAACAAGACCTACCTCTCACACCCTACCGGATTGACTGAGCATGGTAAATGTTAAAGTCAGCACAATTAGAAGAGGACTGTACAAGTTCTGTCTAAAAAAAAATATGGAAGCATGACTGAGGTTAGCAAAACTGCATCTGAACAAACCACAAGCCTTCTGGAAGAATGTCCTGTGGAAAGATGAGACCAAAGTGGAGTTGTTTGGCTTTAATGCCTAGCACATCAGAATAAAAAAAAAAAAAAAAGTATTAAGGTTTTGGAATGGCCTAGTCAAAGTCCAGACCTTAACCCAATTGGATACTTCATATCGACAATATGTTTTTGTGTTTTTTTTTCTTTTTTTTGGTTTAATAAATGATGGCATGGTACAAAAAATTATGTTGCTGTTTGTCTGAGGTTGTATTTGGCTGAGCAATAATCAGATGATTAAAAAAAAAAAAAAGTTTTTACTCAAGAACACACAGATTTAAAATGGTGGGTACTAACTTATGACATGACCATATAAATAAACAAGTAACCTATAACTAAATCGATTTTAGAATGAGTATAGTGGTACATGAATTGCCACACAATTGCCAGAAACGCAATGCGTAACCGAGTCAATCTTTTCCCCGTCTCTAAAGTTTAGATAGTAGTGGGATTTTTTTTTTATGTTCAAATAACCATGTGCCAAAGCATCAGGAAAATATTTGTCTCATGGCAGCATGCTGCAGCCATGTGTACTGACAAAAACATGCAGTTTTATTTGTGGTTGCAAATAACAGTAAATAAAGAGACAAAAAAAACTTTTTACCTTTATAAAAGCACAATGGGCTACTTCAGGATTAACATGTTAATTTTTTTTCTCATAATCTTTATTAACACACTGAAATAGCTGATTTGCTCTTCATAATCCATATATTACCCTCATCAGTTAGGTTTGCAGATGTGACGTTTTAATTGCACTTTATTCGCCTGCTTCTGGTGTAATAGGTGGTGTTGTTTTTTTTTTTTTTCCTCTTTCTAGGCTCACTAGCACACACAACATTAACAGTTCCTTCTGTGTTGGATCGCCTAAGCGGTATCAACTGTGTACAAACCAGGTAGGGCGCATTTTATGTGCGTGTTTTATGCGATTTGGAATCTCTGAAGTAGGGCTGAACATAATTAAGGGATAAAGAGAAACTGTGTGAACTGCGTTCTGCCAAAGCTGCCTGGAATACACATGCATTCTGACATGTTCGTTTTCATGCTGTAATCTGTGCAAGCAGTTTGCTATGCTGCCTTGCTACAGTATGTGCGCTGTCTAATTATTAATGTATTTATTGCCTAGCCATGCCCGAACAGCAGAATCAGCTTCAAACAACACCAGTGCTCCCAGTTCAACTCCAAAGCCTTTAGCAGGAAACATTATGAATGGGTTCCTCTCTATCCAGGTAAAAACACCCTTTTCATTTCAAAGTTAAAATGGAAGTTTGCTCATTTTATTGTCTTAGTTTTTATTGCTATAATGAAGGAACATAATGGAAATTTCACAAGCTGGGCCTTAGAACACAGTTATTATTGCAACTGTTCAGCCAAAACAAAAAATTTACACAATTTGTATTCAGCCAGGATCATTTAATTACTGGACCCAGGGATCAGTATTACCGTTTATAGATAAAGAATGCCAAAAGAGCTATTAAAGTCCATTTACTGTATACATTTATAGTTATAGCCCTACATTATAGCCATATAGCCGTAATAGTCATGGCAATATTTACAACCATCTCATTTATATGATACAGCAACTTAATCATAAGTCACTTTGGAGAACGTATACCCTAAAGTGTCTGAATTGTACAGAAAATTGGTTTGCAATGACTTAGTGAGGTGTTGGGGAAACGGCGAGCTAACAGAACACCTTAGCGCTTAAATTTCTTGATGGTGTCACACACGTTGGAGTTTTATCCAGTTTCTGCCACCTGTTCTCATCACCTTTGCCTTCCTGACGATCCAAAGTCACCAGAATCCTATTCAGATGAAAGTGCAAGTCAGGCCTTCTCTTCCCATTTTTATCTTCTGGTCCTTTTTAAAACTCTGCCCCTATTTCATTTTGTTTGTAGACACAAAACGTCTCTCTGATCTTCCCTTCTTGGCTTTGGGACAGCTGTTCCATAGATGCTCTCACATAGATGGGTGTTTGGGTTCATTTCTGAATTCTATGGCCTCTTAAGGAACAAGAGAGGCCTTTCTATGACACAATGACTAACTTTAATCTCCAGCAGAACACTCAAGAGCCGAGAGATTTAACAGCATTAATTATGTCATGTCCTGTCCAGATGATTACATCAGCATTTCCAGTAAGCCGTGTGATCTGCAGTGCACCACCACTACGGGAGAGAGACAGCTATTGGTTCCGGCACACGACGGGACCTTTTGCAGGAATGGTGTTTTCAAGGGCATCTGCATTGAGGGCCACTGCCAGGTTACATACTTCCCTTATTTCCAGAAGGCTACACTGTTTTTAAATCACCTCCATAGATGGAGTTTAAGATGAGATGATGTTTCTTTCCGTACGATTATTCAAATAAGTAAAGTTCTGGGTCTCACACTATTGTCCAGAGATGGCAAGTTCGATTCCTGGGTTATGCCACAAGCATCGTAAATGTTGTTTAGGTTGAAAAAGATGAGCTCAATAGCTTCTCATGCCTTGGAGGAAGCACATGTTAGCCCGCGCCCTCTTTGGTTTGTGGCTGTCACTGATGGGAGAGTGCCGTAATGGACCGCTGGCAATTAGACATGTCTAAATTAGGGAGAAAATCAGCTAAAAAAATAAAATAAAATAATAATAATAATAATAACACAATAAATTAAGTAAATATTAATTTTGTATATTTGCTAAATTAGACTAATGCTAATAACTGGATGGCAAATGTTGTAACATTTTGAATTAAAAATCATCACAAGGAGTTAATAGGAGTTAATAACAATGAACAGAAGCAGAACTAAATAACATATTATGATGCCTCTGATTGATTTATGCTAAGTGGGTTACTTATTTTGTCAACTACCAATACACAGTAGACCTAAAAAATGGTAATGATGCTTTCCTGTGCATAGGGTTGTACTGTATATTAGCCTTGTTTATTAAAAATAACTAGCTCGACTCCAAGTCTATACTAGCTTCTCTTGTCTCCGTCTCCACATCCAGGTGGTGGGTTGTGATGGGAAACTGTACTCCAGTAAATCTGTAGACAGATGTGGCATCTGCGGTGGAAGCGGTGACACCTGTTACCGGATCTCAGGATCTTACCGGAAAGGGATCACACAGTTAGGTATATCTTATAATACCACTAAGAGGTCACCGTCTGTTTACTCAGAACACAAGATTTTTCACATGGGGAAAAAAAACAAGGCACGATGTGAAACATTTTTTAATATGTTTGGTCTGGGAGTTTTATTATATGATTTAATTTGTTATGTGAAGTCTTTTCAGCCCAAAAAAAAAATAAGGCCCTGTTTTTACACTAACATCTATTCATTTGGCTGGCACTGCTATCCAATGCTGGACAGAATACAATCTAAGCTCAGACCTGAGCAGTTCAGGGTTAAGTTTTTTTTTTTTTCTTTTTTCTTTTTAAGGGCCCTCGTTTTCCATCCAACTGCACAGCAATTATCATTTTAAATAACTTTATAAACGTCAGAAACCTTTTACAACATTTCTCATTTCTCAAATCATTACTTTTACGTTGTAGATTGGATTAATGGTGGTTACTTTTTACCATGAAGCTGATTTTGTTGGGGCACTAAAATGCTAATCTATAATAATTGGTATTTTTCTCTAACTCCTCAGGATATGCCTTTATAACTAACATACCTGTTGGAGCAACAGACATCCAGATCGTCGAGCGCAGGAAGACTGAAAACATCTTGGGTAAAATCTCCATTGCTCCAGAATGTTAGAACAAAAGAAAACATACACACACACACACATACACAACGTACAGGAGGCATATTAACAAGCCATACATCCATCTAGGAACCTCTGTAGTCCAACGAGTGACAGTGAAGGCTTGGTGACGTTTGTATTTATTCTCATTTGTACGACCGTGGCCAGTCAATATTCACACGCGCATACTACGGACAATTTGGAAACGCCAATTAGCCTAATCTGCATGTCTTTGAACTGTCGGAGGAAATCGTAGAACCCGGAGGAAACCCACCAAGCACAAGGAGAACATGCAAAACAGACCCAGTGGTGCACCTGGACCTGGAGGTGCAAGGCGACAGTGCTGACCACTGAGCCATATTAACAAGCACATGGTGCAAAATAAGCATGTCTTACCCTTGATTTGCTGTATGTATATAGCATTTACCTGCCAGTATTTTTAAATTGGTGCTTAAGAATCTTCTACTGCTGTAATATTGTCTGGGTCAATTATCAAGTGGTGAAACAGCAGTGTTATTTAATCATCTGATGAAATCCTGATGATGCCACATACAATCTTGGCCGGGGGTCTAAGAGTAACGGAGTGGGAGGGTTTGTCCGAGCATGTTATGCTGCACTGTGATGCAGATTGTGCAGCAGTTTGAAAAGATGCTTCACATGTCACAGATTAATCAATCCGTAATCCTTCGCCTTTCCATATTGGAAGCTGTTGTGTGATGGGTGAAAACTAATTGACATGCAGGAACTGGCCACGTCTAAATTGTGGAGAAAATGATCTAATGCAGGCCAACTTTAATAATGGATGGATAGGTTACAATGTGAAATGCAGTTGAGACATAATACACTTCAGTTTTGTAATCTGTGTAATTGTTGGCATCTGATAGACAGCAAGAACCAATTATCAATTAATAAAATAATGTATGATTAGCAGATGAGTGCTGATGGGGTTAATTTTGGTCATCCTCTCCCATTTAGCTCTGTCTGATGAAGCTGGCCACTTCTTCTTTAATGGCAACACTGTAATCGACAACCCACGCAACTTCGCCATAGCAGGAACAGTGTTTAAGTACCGGAGGCCAGTTACCCTGTTCTCAGATGGTTTTGAGTACATCATGGCCCAGGGTCCTACCCAGCAGGGCCTGAACGTCATGGTAGGTATATAGGTATGTACTGATCCTAATAGAACCACTACTTCTTTCTTTTTTAACTTCTTTGAAAAATTTGCTTTTTTCCCATTTTCTCACATTCGTGTGTTTTTACTTTTATCTACAACATTGTCAGCCTGCTCTTAGATACAGGACTACGTTCATGTCATTACAATTATGGTAATAACCGCAAGTTTCTTTCCAAAAATGTCATGTTAGTTGAACTTGTAAGTGTCTGCTGGTAAGATTTGACTTGAGTTGGGACACCATCACCAAAATACCTGAAGTTACAAACGGTATTCACTAATGTTTGGCAACCATCCTCCAAAATTTTTGATTGGCCTCAAATCAATATAATATATCAGATCAATCTAATGGTTATTTTCTTGAACCTGACTATATGGTTAATTTAACATGTATTTTGTCCCTAGTGCATGAATGCTATTATAGTATTCCAAATGTTCTAAGAGCTTAGGCAGTTATCATGATGTCAATTAATATGTTTACACACTAAACGATTTTTATTTTACACATTCACTCCTGCACATAATGTTAGTTTTCACTTTTTTAAAATGTAATGTTTACTTTGACTGATTTTGATCCAGTGTAGCGCTGAAACATTTTTTTTTTGCCTTTGTATAAAGTATTATAACCTTAATGGAAAGATGCCACACATCACATATGAGTACACGGTGCCTCGCGTGTCCTCCACCCCGGCATCCTTCACCCAGGACCAGCACCCAATCGGCAGCATGATGGCCAACACCTCCTATCCGCAGCTCCCCATTACTGGGAATGAGGTGGAAGCTCGCAGAGAGAAGAGCAAGAGTACATCCCTGGATCATAAGGAGACCATGGAGGCACGTGGAGATGTTCGGTGGGAGCACCAGACTCCTTATAACCTCAGTGAAAATCCTGAGGCATTACACCTTAGAGAGTCTGGAAAGCAGGATAGCTTCGGTGAGCACAAAATGAGTAGTGTGTTTCTCTTGCCATATAGCGACAGTGACATCTTGGAAACACACACACACACACACACTGATGGATGTATGAATGTATGGATGGATGACTGTGTAAATAATTGCTTGTAATACAACTTAGTCCACTTTTCAATCCATTTATGTTTAATTAGTTAGGTATAGTAAAAACTAAAACCCGTGGTGTTTAAATATGAACAGAATACCTTTTGACCTTTTCCAGGGTCCAAACTTAAACTGATTGAAGGCGACTCCTCTATTGTGAACAATGAGACCCAGTCCATGGTGAAGAGTGTGAGGAGCAAACTGTATAAGCTGCTGTCCTGTGCAGAGAGTACATCCTTCTCTGACTGTTCCACACTAAAGCTGAACTCCAGCTCCCCCATGAAGAAGAACTTGGCTCTGCAGATTCATACGACGAGCCAGAGAGAGCACAAGTTCAAGCCTGGGTTAAACAGCACCTCACAGAGCAGAGCTCAACTTCTCCAACTCCAGCAGGGGGCACCAGAGCACCTCCCACTCACTGACAGGTCAGCCAGAGGGATTGAGAAGGGGAAGGAGGGAAGGATCAGGAAAGAAGGTGCAGTGCAGGTGGGGAGGTTTGGGATGGATGAGGTGAGGTTTGGTACAGAGTAAGACAGAGGGAGAGAGAAAACATCTAACCTCGGGGCCAGTCAGCCTTATACTTCATGTCTGTCTATATTATTTTGATTCCTCTCTCTCTCTCTGTAGTAATGAGTTTGAGGTGGTGTCTCTTGACCATGACGTCAGTCCGGCAGGAGTGTACAGATGGAAGGTATCTGCGTACGCACCCTGCAGTTCATCTTGTACCACAGGTGCAATTATGAACCAACACACAAACATGCACACCAAGCCACTGCTTCAACACCAAAGACAAGTTTTCTTTAACCAATGCAAAATTGTAGATGCCATTTCTCACGTCAAGAAATTCTGCGATTAAGCAAATTTTTAAAAGCATCAATTGTACACCTTATACCCTATACTACGGAAAACTGGTATAATAAGGAAAGACATAAAAGGAGACTTACTCTGAATTTCCAGTAATCCAAACAAGTCAATTTTAAGACATAATCTGTGTAGAATGATATATGAACTATAATATAATACATACAAGTGCCCAAGAACTAACATAGGAACATTTCTATATCCCCCGCCCCCCCCATATTAAAATCATCAGGGATTTTATATCATTTAGAAACATAACTGGTCCTCGTGCTATATAGCTAGCTTTAAATGTCCTAGGAAACCGTTGCTCACAGGCAGAAATGAGTAAAATGTTTGTATCTGAACTTAGATTTGTGTGATATCAATTTTAGTTTTATTTTTTATTGCATGTCTAACAGTAGATATTTTCATAAAGCAGGTAGCGGTATACCTTCGCTAAAACACAATATGTTTTATAATGTTTAAGTTGGCTAAACCATGCCTGAAAAATAAATCTGTACAGGACACAAGTGGGATTTCAGGATGACACTTATTTAACAGATGTAAAAAAAGATATAACACTTACTGTACACTGATCAGCCACAACATTATGACTACCCGTCTAATATTGAGTATTAGACAATATGTTTCCTCATCTATAACCATTGCACTCATTGTACTGAATTGTCCTCTGTGTATATATTTATATGCATATAATTTTCATCATGCCATATATCTTTCTTCATTGCAGTCAGTGTATATAACCCCTTCTGTATATAACCCCTTCTGTATATAACCCTTTCTGTGTGTGTGTGTGTGTGTGTGTGTGTGTGTGTGTTACATATGGATACGGTATACATATGCAAACTATTTCTTATAGTTCACAATATCTTCTCACTGCATACATCAAAATCATTGCACTCTTTGTACATAACTCTTCCTCTGTATACTTCCTACTGTATTGCGTCCACTTTTGATTCATTTGCACTCATTATAGTACCTTCCTCACTGTATAATGTTTACATATGCAAAATTCATTATCATGGTATACAATACCTTCCTTACAGCACCACCTATAATCATTTGCTCATTTGCACCCATTGTAATTTATCTACCTCACTATATTCTATTTAAATTATTCTGTATTGGAAAAAGCACTTCTGGTTGGATGCTAACTGTATAACACTTACATGTTAAAGTTGAATCTAATCTGATTTAAAGTAGGTCCCCCTTTTGCCACCAAAACAGTAATGGCCTGTGTGTTCTGACCCCTTTCTATTGGAATGAGCATTAATTTTCTCCCCATTTTGAGCCACAAGAGCTGTAGTATTGGAGTTACTCTAACCCAGTTGTCTAGCCATCACAATTTTGTGCTTCTCAGCTACATTTTCAATACCTTATCGCAATACCGGCTGGAATTGGGTGGGATATATCAAGGCAGCAAGTGAAGCTTTTTTCCTGAAGTTGATGTGTTGGAAGCAGAAAAAATGGGCAAGCACAAGGATTTGAGTGACTTTGACAAAGGCCAAATTGTGATGGGTAGACGACTGGGTCAGACCAACTCCAACACTGCAGGTCTTATGGAATATTTCTGGTCTACAAAAACTAATCCAAGGACAAAAAACTGGTAAACTGGCGACAGGGTCATGGGTGGCCAAGGTTTACTGATGCACATGGGGAGCGAATCCAATAGAAGCGCTAGTGTAGATCAAATTGATGGTTGAGATGGAAAGGTGTCAGAACGCGGGGACCTACTCAATATTAGGCAGCTGATCATAATTTTATGTCTGATCGGTGTATTCTCTAGCTAGCTCGCTCAGGATGCAGGTATTACAGTATAGCCATAAGTTGCACAAAGTTGTATCTCTAATATCAAAAGGTAAACAGTCTTATTGGATAAATACTCTTGTCTTTTCTAGATAGAAAATAATTAATAGAATGATTTTAAAATTTGACCTACCTTCTCTCTTTCTGTTTCTCTCTCTCTCTCTCTTTTTGTAGGTATCACCACAGCATATGCTTTGTGTGTAAGATACGATGGTTCTGAAGTTGATGAGAGTTACTGTGGTGCTTTGACACGACCTGAGCCCACATACGAGTTCTGCACAGGCCGAGAGTGTCTGCCCAGGTCAGAAATCTCAGAAACCTGCATGAAATGTGCAATGACAGTTCTCCTTTCAAATTTTTGCTCGCACACATGTATGTACATTTTAAGGAGGACCGTCATTGCGCACACACACATTCACAATCAATCACATACTGTAGGGTCCAGATCACAACTATGGCAACATGGTGTGTATGTTTGTGTTTGTGGGTTTCTGTGTGTCAGGTGGGAGACGAGCCGCTGGAGTGAGTGCTCACGGACATGTGGTGAGGGCTTTCAGTTTCGAACTGTGCGCTGCTGGAAGATGATGGCACCAGGTTTCGACAGCTCTGTGTATGATGATCTGTGCCATGGCGCTGAACTGCACAAGCCCATGGCACGCAAATCCTGCAGGACCAAATCCTGCGGACCTCAGTGGGAGGTGTCGGACTGGTCTGAGGTCAGTATGTACAAGGTGCTCATTTGTCACTTGTGATTTGCCGTTCTATGCTGAATATGCTTCGAGACAGAGAATCTGGATTTCTTTAGTATTTTTGATTTGAGTGACTTTTAAACACTCCAGGTAACCGGTATTGGACTTTGAATAAATCCATAAATCGATCCATGTGTTTAGGACTTGAATGGAACGAGAATATGGCCTTTAGTTTGGTTGTGTGTGTGTATGTGTAAAGTGCTCAGCACGGTGTGGGCGCCGTGGTGTGAGGAGCAGGGAGGTGCGCTGTTCCATGGATACTCGCATGTGTAACGAGTCCACACGTCCCCCCAATCAAAGGGAGTGTGACGGACCTCCATGTGACCGCAGGTGGACTGTCTCGGACTGGGGACCGGTGAGTGTCTACATGAGGCAAGACGCTTTGCACCAGCTTTTACTGAAGAGATAAGCATCTCTTTGCGTTATAAAAAAAAAATAGCATTCTACATTATTTGCAAATGAAATTTTGACAGAAGAACAGACATATAAATCTACAGGGTGGGCCATTTATATGGATACACCTTAATAAAATGGGAATGGTTGGTGATATTAACTTCCTGTTTGT
>JAQMYJ010000003.1:8631224-8646453 GCA_030014305.1 Clarias laeviceps | reverse complement strand
AACAGGAAGTTAATATCACCAACCATTCCCATTTTATTAAGGTGTATCCATATAAATGGCCCACCCTGTAGAATAAAGCCTAAAATGATCATTGCAGTCGCTCTATTCTTTGGGCTGCAACTCCTAGCTAATTATACATTGAGGAGAAAAGTGATTGCGAGTATAAGATTAAGGTTGCGTCTATTGTTTTTAACTCTGAAACAACATGAGTAGTTCTGAGATATTTAACAGCGCAGTAGTGTTTGCTCACTAACATTTTTTCTAATCCGTAATCCCTTCTCTGGCTCCGTATGGTCGTGTTTGATCTCTCTGTCTAAGTGCTCAGGGCCATGTGGAGAAGGCCGCATGATGCGTTACATGGTGTGTAAGAGCGGGAATGGAAAGGTCATCTCTGATGGTCACTGTGATCGGGAGCTGAAGCCCCTCACCGTGCAGCCGTGTGGAGCCCCAAACTGCCTCGCACACTGGGTAGAGCAGGAGTGGGAACGGGTAAATGAATATCAGTGGTTATATAATATTCGGGATATAATTTTCATCTCTTCATGTGATTCCACTTTGATGCAGGCAAATTATTCTGATGCTATATAGCTATATAGCTATATATTGTGATTTTAAAGAAACTTTGGATATTGTTTAATGTGGTGGAGTTACATATTGGTATGGTGTAGTAAAATAGATACAATAGATTCTTCATCAATTTCCATAATTTTGATTTTTTTAGATTTGTGGGGGAAAAAGTCTGATTTATCACAGTAAAGCAAATTTTAAATCACCCATGTAAAAAAAATCTGGCAAAACTTGTAAAACTTGAGGATTCCGATATCATACAAAAAAATCTTACAGAAGGATCTTAGACTTTAATTTTATAACAAGGATTAACAGACATACTGCACTATCCTCACTATATGTCTTTGAAATCTTATAAGTGGAGATTGAAAGTTTATAAACTTTTGAATTTTCCATATTTTGTCACTTTGATCAGGTCTTCATACAAATGAGATGTAGAAGAAGTTAAACAAATAAGACAAAAATATTATACCTGATAGGAAAATTAGCCATTTGCATATTACATTTATGGCATTTTCAGATGCCCTTATTTAGAGCAACCTTTTGTACCTTACTATACATCTTTGCTCAACCTGGGGGTGCTGGGATTTGAACCCATAACCCTCTAATTAGTTTTCCTACATTTTAACCACTAAGCTACAACTGCTCCTGTTGTAGTCCAATAACATGTCTTTGTGTGGCAAAATTATGTCAACCTCCAGAATTACCAGTTAATTTGAAGGTGAAATCAAAAAGTTTCGAACGATGGGATTGAGAATGAGGTGTAAGTGCTGAACCTGTTTTCTTTAAACAGGAATCTAACAAAGTTCAATCTTCACAACACATTTGTGGACCTGCATCATGACTTGAATGGTGGCATGCTGGCTTAGCACATGCTTAGTGGTTAGCACTGTTGCTTTGCACCTCCAGGGTTGGGGTTCAATTCCCACCTCAGGTCTGTGTGCATGGAGTTTGCATGTTCTCCCCATGCTTGGTGGGTTTCCTCCGGGTACTCCAGTTTCCTCTCACATTCCACAGACTTGCGCCTAAGGCTAACTGCCATTCCCAAATTGCCTGTAGTGTGTAAATGACAATCAGGTGTTGAGCTGGCAACCCAACTCTTTAAGTAACGATGCATATACACCCAGGCTTGGGAGTATTTTATCCCCCGATGTGAAAGATGTTTCTGACAACCTCACAAAGGGTTGTTTTGATGCTCATTAGGCTGGAAAAGTTTACACCTATAAAGAGTTTCGACTCTGCCAATCTACATAGATTGTGCAGAAATGGAAGAAATTCAAGACTATTGTTACCCTCCCCAGTGGACAACTAACAAAGATCAGTCCAAAAGAGTATAGGTAACAAAGGAAGTAACAAAGGAACCCAGGGTAACTTCTAAACATCTACACAATGGCTAATTTTAATGTTTGAGTCCACTGTCAGGAGAACCCTAACCTAAATGGTGTGCATGGCAGAGTTACAAGGAGAAAGCCACAGCTCTCTAAAAACACGTCTATGTTTTGCTAAAGATCATGTGGACAACCCAGACGGAAAAAGATTTTGTCTGCGGACGAGACTGAAATAGAACATCCTGGCCTAAATAATACGTGTTATTTTAGCATAAGAACCTTAACTCATCTGTGAAACATGGTGGTGGTAGTAGCAGTGAACTGAATCTCAAAAGATCAGCAAGACGAACAAGTTGTTCTATCAAAAAATGGTAAAATAAGAATAAATGTAGGGATTTGGAATGGAGGGTCAAATGTCTGATCTTAATGCTCTTGGAATGTAGTGTTTAAATGGGCTAAAATTCCTCCAAACCAGTGTGCAGGACTGATCAACAGTCTTAAACCCTTCACTTGCAGTCATTTCTGCGTAAGTGTGTCAAACCAGATACTGGCAGGAAAAGTTCACATACTTATGCCACACACAGAATTTTAAGGGCTTGAAAGTGCAATAGTTTACTAAGATAGTCATACATTGTGTTAGTTCTGCCAGTAAATGTGTTTCTGTGTGTGAGTGGCATTTGGTTTCTAGCATCTGTCTTTAAATGTGTTGCAGTGTAATGCGACATGTGGGCGTGGGGTAAAGAGCAGGCAGGTGGTGTGTGCCGGGCTTGAAGCTGGAGTGTTTAAGGAGTTTCTTGATCATGCATGTGCTCACTCGCCCAAACCCGAGGAGAGAGCACCATGCTTCGAGAGGCCTTGCTCCAAATGGTTCACCACCTCCTGGTCTCAGGTAACTTCACTGAGTTGAGCCACACTCAAGTGCTCTTCAACACAGATGATATCAGGCTTTTGTTTGACAATTCTCAAATTCAATCTATCTGTTAAAGAATAATAAAGTATAAACATATTCTGTATTCACTGATTTACTTAAACGTCACAAACACATGCATGTAAGTGGGAAGTGCTTACCCATGGATGTGATTGAGCGTGTGCAAGGTGATGGACAGGTCCAGGGTGAATTCCCATTCAATGTTCTTTATCCACAATGGCACTTACCAGGATAAAGCAGTTACTGAAGATAAATAAATGGTTTAATGTTCATCTCTTGTTTAACTGCCAAAAGACATTCATGGACACTTATGGACACATTCATGCACACTTGCACTTACATATTTATATTATCATTTCTGGATCATTGCACAAGACACTTTAATAAGACACTTTTTTATGCATATTTGCACACACCCCCAGTAATTTTTACTTCATTTTTTCCGTTATTTCCACAAAATTTCTAAATTTTACACCAAATTTTAATTTTTTCCTATATTTTGCTATATTTTTACATAATGTCCTTATTTGTACAGAATATTTCTTATTTTTATCCTAGTTAAATTTATTTTCTATTTCTTTATATTTATTTCTTATCTATAAGATTTTATTTTTTAAGCTCACGGGCGGTCGTATAAGCATTTCACTGCATATCGTACTGTGTATGACTGTGTATGTGACAAATAAAATTTGAATTTGAAAGACTTCAGCTAATCAACTTATGTACAGTATTTAAACATGATCTTTAAATACTATTTTAATTTTTCTGTGTAGTTATAATACCGCGTTTAAATAAAATATGCATACATGCCATGCTCACATGACAATAGACATTGACAACTTTTTGGATGGTTTGTGCTCATTATTGTGTTACATTAGAGTGATCCTGACATTATAGTCAGATTAAGGAATGGCAATATTATTCTGGCATTATTTTAGAACCACTGATTAATCCCATGAAACCTTCCGACCTCAAAAAATTGTTTCCAGACCTCCGCGGGTCAGTCGCTGGTCGAGGGCTTAAAGTGGCCGAGGATGGTGCCTGGGGTCAGCAAAAATATAAATCCTCCAGGCATTTCGGCCTGTGCATGAGTTGTTTGTCCTTCCTTCTTTGTGACACAAATATAAATGTATACATTTAAATCTTATATTAGAAATGTATATTCCCACTTTTCCCAGGGTAGGGTCGAAATCCACCATGAGTTACACCAGGATACAGCATTTACTAAAACTAAATGAATGAAAGAAGTGTAATCGTATAAGCAGTATTTAACATGCTTTTATAAATGTATATGGAACAAAGACTAGGTGTTACCCAATGAACAACAAGAGCTGAAACTCAAGCCCTATTGTAGCAGGATTAGTTCTACTGGAATAATTCCAACCTTCATAGGTACCCTACCAATCCGGACACAAGTTAAAGCACGCTATACTGTGTTATTCTCTCCAACCATGAGAAAATTATAGCCCAAAGTAACATGCTATTACAGCAAACTCAAGGGTGGGTATTGTTCATGTGATGAGTATGTGTGTGTGTGTGTGTGTGTTGCAGTGCAGTAAAACATGTGGGAGTGGTGTGAGAGTGAGGG
Organism: Clarias laeviceps; assembly: GCA_030014305.1. Classification (NCBI taxonomy): domain Eukaryota; kingdom Metazoa; phylum Chordata; class Actinopteri; order Siluriformes; family Clariidae; genus Clarias; species Clarias laeviceps. Next base: position 8,642,042 of record JAQMYJ010000003.1, on the reverse strand, counting down.
AAGTGAGGTGTTACCAGGGAGAGGAGATCGGCCACAGCTGTGACTCCACACTGAAACCTCAGGCCAGACAGAGCTGCGAGGTACAGGCTTGTCCTACTGAGGCACCAGGTAACATGCAACCGATAACAATACACACAACCCACAGTACCACAATGAATGGCAGCTCGCACAAAACATAACACTCGCTGAATAAAACCAGAAAACACCTTTGGGCAACAGTGTTAAAAAGCAGGTTCAGAGTCAGAGTATATCGGAGTCAGAGTATAGAAGCATGTTTGATTTTTCAGAGATGACTCCGGACACCGTTGCAGTGGTCACCAACCAGAACAGGGAATGCATACTGACATCAGAGACATTTCATTCATCATTCATTCATTCATCTCATTATTATCTAGACACATTTTTCTCACACATACACACTTCCAAATATTTTCTTTTCTAAAATTTTTGTGAAGCTGCTTTGAGACAATGACCATTGTTAAAAGCGCTATATAAATAAAATTGAATTGAATTGAATTGAATACTGTGAATAGAGAGAGGGGAAATATAATAGTACTAGTGAAATATTAAACATAAAACTGGTGAATATTAAATATTAATAAAATGATTATTAATCAAAATATAAATACGATTTAAAAGTTGACTCTTGCTCTCGTACGAGTTGTGCATAAGGATTTTCTGAGTTCAGTTGGCCTCAGCCTGTGTGGCAAATTGTGTAGTTCATTATCCCTCTTCTAGTTCAGTCGTCATAAAAAAATCTGTGGCAATTAATAGGTTAGTGTAAACTTCTAGGCCAGTATTCACAAAGCAACTTGAGCTTAAAAGTTGCTCCTATTGACAAAAATCTAAGAAAATTCTTAGAATTATGAGAGTTTCTTAGAATTTCCCCTTAAATTTGATCTTAGTTAAGATAAAAATGATTCACGAAACATCTTGGCCCTCAAAACAGCTCCTAAGATAAAAATTGTTAAGAGTATAGATGAGGACTATTAAGAGGCTTACGAGTTTCTATAGCAGAGGATAAAATGGTGGAAAGAAGAAATTTTCTCCAAACACATAAAGCTAAAAGTAAACACTGCTCTTCTGTCCAGTTTGGTTTTCTTGTTGATGATTTTCAGTCATGTAAATTGGTAAAAAGGTGAGCCATTTTGCTCCCATCAATCTGAAATGGATCACAAGTAATAAAATCAGTATGGTAAATAAATGTAACAATTTAAATATAGTAACTACTGTGTGGAAATTGGTTGCTTCAAAAGTAGACGTATTTTCAACATTTGGCTGTTTAATTATCTTTAAGATATTTAGCCTATAACAGAAATTTTGTATAAAGTAGCCTGTATTCATGATTATACACGTTCTTTATATACTAACATTATGATTTCACTGTCTATTCTATTATCATATATTCTATTTTCACAAGGAGCGCATTTCAAGGCCTCTACAGAGGTTATATTTATCAACCAATCACAGTCCTTGAATTGCTGCATCATCCCTAGCAACGGGGTCAACCACACCCCCTCACTAAGAAGGTTTTTGTACTTTCCTAACTCAGAGTTGCTCTAAGAAGTTTCCTAAATCATGCTTGTTCTAGGACTCCCAGCTAGGACTTTTTAAGCTAAGATAGGAGCTCTCTGCGAGAATTCCAAGGAGCTTTGTGAAAGCCCTGATCTTTTCAGAATCTTTTAGGATCATGAAAGTTGTCTAGTGTTTCCCCAGCTTAAGCTTCAATTCTGACAGACTGCTTGTGCATACATGAATGTAAAAAAACAAACAAACAAACGAAACTGTTAAAATAGAGATTCTAAAATGATTTCATTCTAATTCTTTGAGGTGTATTGTTTTTTTTGTTTTTTTTAATCAAACAATTTAGGCAAAAGGCCTTTGAAATTATGGGGAATTGCTTAGCAGAGCTTAATGGATGATAAAACCCAGAACATGAAAGTGAAACAAATCTTATCCTAAAAATGAATAATAAAGCCCAATCAATGTGTCCCTAGACTATATACAGGATATACTGCACTTTAGGCACATGCTGTATTTATTTATTCATGCTTATCATACTAAAATATGGTTACATGTTTTTTTTTTTTCTCCCCCTATCTCTCATCTAGTGGAGGATGATTGTGAGGACAAAGCGACAGCAAACTGTGCCTTGGTGTTGAAAGTAAAGCTCTGTACACACTGGTACTACAGGAAGGCCTGCTGTTTGTCCTGCAAGACCAAAGGTCACTAAAGAGCTGCTGAACCCAAACTGGGCCATTCCACTCAATGTGAAGAACCCCAACTGTACACACCTATTCACATGCACTGTATCTCTATGACCCTAAACTGTTACCCCAAATTTCTAGACGTCCCAAAAAAATCACACCAGCTGGATGTAATCTGTTTCCTATAGATATTGTATGGCAATTTGATAACTTGTGATCAACAAACTACACTAATTATGCCTAAAACCTTAATTTATAACTAATTATTAAAATGCATCCTAACATGTTATACCCAGAAACTACACCTGAAAGTTTTGGGTATTTGGTATACTGATCTAGGAATTATTGCCCACTGTGTGTATATATTCAAATTCTGAAAATCTTCAACTATCTACCCTTAAAACTTTTCTTTTCGCCCAAAATATATCCCTATGTTACACTTAAACCTTTACACTGTAAACTTCACAATGCACCATAACTTTTTTTTTTTTTAAACTACATACACAACCCCTTAAACTGCCTCAAACATGATACTCATAAAAATTCCAGAGCATGATAATAAAGAGTAGACATAAATTTTTCATTCTCTTGGTGCAAGCACTCCAGTCTGATCCATTCCAGTCTGAATGTAAGGTTTTATATATCATTAAGGTGATCTGGCCTCTCTGGATCGCTCGTGGCTAACAAAAGTACCAAACTCTCACTTATGTTCAACTAAAGCGTACCTTCAAACTGCATATTAACTGATACCATTATACTATCCACTGATCTGATCCTTTGCCTATTAATTACACACAGTTTGTTCTGCCTAAACTACTCCATGTTTTCATTAAACTGCTTGGGAAACCTTTACTTTAAACTGAACACTTACAGTACAGCAAACTTTCCTCCCCAGCATTAATCCCAACTTGTACACCTCATCAGCCTTCTGATCGTCCATTGTTACATTCCACTAACGTTCCACTAAATCTTCTCATACTTGTGACACTAAACCCCACTCTAAACTACACTCTAGCCTGTATCCCTATCCTTGTATAAAGAAGGTGCTATACTAAAAGGGGTTGTTCTCATCAGGCCCCTCAGGCAGCTCCCCTCACTGCACAGGCTGTTCCTGATCCATGGTAAAGAATATGCTGTTTTATTAGAGTGTATGGAATACACTCTCTTGTACTGTATCACTGATTCACTGACTCACACTTTTCCTATTTTGTACAGTTTCTTGTTTTTACTTTGAATGTGTTTGTGGTGACCTGTAATGGACGTTAAAAAAAGAAAGAAATAAACTCAATGTTGTTTGGCTTTGGACAAGACAGAATCATCAGAATGGTGTTTTTCCTTTCTTTTCTGTTACATCGGGTATACAGTGTAAATGATATTTTATGCTACATTTCTCAATTACAGGTTCTGTAGTATTGCATGAAATGGGTCATAATACACTTCCCTTATCAGACTTCTGCATTAGAAATTCGGGAATTTGGATTAATCACTCACTCATCATCTGTACGGCTTTATCCTGTAGCATATCCCAGGAGACTTAGGGCACAGGGTACCAATCCATCACAGGCAACGCACACACACTACGGGCAATTTGGGAATGGCAGTTAGCTTGATCTGCATGTCTTTGGACTGTAGGAGGAAACTGGAGTACATGGAAGAAATCCAACAAGCATGGGGAGAACATGCAAACTCCATGCACACAGAGGTGGGAATCAAACCCTGACCCAGGAGGTGTAACAAGGGCTAACCACTAAGCCAACATGCCACCAGATTTGGATGAATTAAATCAATAAATTGCAAGCCAATGTTATTCGTCTACTTTCTACCTGCCAAGTTCAGGTAAAACAATTCCAGTGAACTGATGAACAGTGAACATATTTGCTTATAAACTGGGAGCATGGGATGCTATCTCTACTTACTCAGAACTTATTACAGTGTCATCAACAATGACTAAACTTGGATGATGGGGTGTTAAACATTTCTGCAGTGATTATGAACTGATAAATCCACATAAAAGTCTATAAAATGGAACTGTGTTGTTTTTATACTGTAAGACATCCTTATGATGAGGTAAAATATGAGTGTGTTTAAACATTATATTACTCTTAAATAGGGATGGAAATCAACAGGAACCTCATGATATGATATGATATCATGATCCATAGGAATCGATTTGATTTGTACTGCAATTCTGTAAGTATCCCGATTTTATAAATACCACAGTTAAATTTTAGTTTTATGTTGTTACATTCTAAACAAACTTAGCAAAACAAATTGCTCCTACCACAGGATATTGTGCTGCCTGCCAATGCGTAAATAGTTTTGAGCATGCCACCTGTAGGGTTTTATAGGGGTTGGACAATGAAACTGAAACGCCGGATTTTAGACCACAATAATTCATTAGTCAGGTGTAGGGCCTCCTTTTGCGGCCAATGACAGCTACAAGTCCTGCACAGTGGCCAGAGGGATTTTGAGCCGTTCTTCTTGCAGAATAGTGGCCAGGTCACTACATGATGGAGGAAAACGTTTCCTGACTCGCTCCTCCAAAACACCCTAAATTGTTTCAATAATATATTTAGATCTGGTGACTGCAGGCCATGGGAGATGTTCAACTCCCCTTTATGTTAATCAAACCACTCTGTCACCTGTCTTGCTCTGTGTATTTGTGCATTATCATCCTGATACACGTCACCGCCTTCAGGATACAATGTTTAAACCATTGGGTGCACATGGTCCTCCAGAATGGTTCGGTAGTCTTTGGCAGTGATGCACTCATCTAGCACAAGTATTGGGCCTAGGGAATGCCATGATATTGCAGCCCAAACCATCACTGATCACATGCTTCACTCTGCACATGCAACAGTCTGGGTGGTACGATTCTTTGGGGCTTCTCCACAACGTAACTCTGCCGGATGTGGGAAAGACAGTGAAGGTGGACTCAACAGAGAACAATATGTTTCACATTGTCCACAGCCCAAGATTTCTGCTATATTTTATATATATATATATATATGAGAGAGAGAGAGAGAGAGAGAGAGAGAGAGAGAGCACACACACTTTATTAATTCCGTGAAAATGATTGCATTACAGCAGCAGCAGGTTACAAACAGTAGTAGGATGGGAAAATAAGCAGAATGTAATTGTAACCTAAAATGAATTTAAAAAATTGAACTTAAACCATCCGATCCACACACAAACTTGGCACAGGTTTTATGTGGGATGCCCTTCCTGATGCAACCCTCCCATTTTATCTACAGTAGGCTTGGAACTGGCACTGCATCCTGTGGCTGGGGTTTCGGGTGTTTTACCCCCTCAAATGCAAACATATGTACTGTAACTTTAAAAAATCATTTAAAAAATATATTTTGAAAACTGTGTTGCCCTACATGAATTGCCACACAAAAGAATTGTTCTACGTAACTACAGTATATCGAGCTCTAATATTTAAAATCTGGCTACATCAGTGTGCCTGAATGTAATTAAAATATTGGTGAAGTAGTTGATGAATTTAAACACAGCATTTGGTTAAACATAAGCAGAATCTAATCCCTGAACTCGGCCTTGAACTGTAGCAGACTGACAGGTTTATGGGGTTTGAATGTAATTTTCATCCTTATGTCTGGAACTGTTTTTGATCCAGTCTGTACAATTCCGTATGAAAGATTCATTTCACCTTTTCAAATCCTACATCATGTATATCAAATATCCGTATCATATTATATGGGCCCTGTAGAAAACTGCTTGAAACAACAAAAACTGCAAAAAGTGATGAAAAACCATAGAACCACCCACATGAAACCAAACCCCTCTGAAAGGGGTGATTTTCCCACCCTCTAGTCAGATATTGTCTGGTTCCATCATCACTTCACAACACTCTGTACAACAGTCAAGAACTGCTGAAGGTAAGATTACTAACTAAATACTAGCCTGTTTTGTATTTGGTTTGGATTTGCACCAAAAAAAAGCAACAGGGGAAATTAAAATATCCCCCCCATATTTTTAAGATCTTTCTCGTAGCAGGCCAAGAATTATTAAAATGATAATAGACCAACTGGACTAGTGGGATAGAATGATTAGTTGTTATTTTGTTATTGATGGTTCTGTTAATCCATTTAAAATATGCATACTATCACAATTTTTATCACAATTATACAATTGCTTACATGTTTTGATTAAAAACATTATCTAACATGCAAAGTGACTGCAAATACAGCATATACCTCCTTTTTTTCTTTTTCAGATGCATCACTGGTTGTTTGTGCTGTTAGCGACATACACACTGAGCTCTGTGCACGCCTACCGCGATGGATCTATAGCACCTGCGTGTGACAGTATGACACCGGCTCACACAAGCTTCATGCCTCAGAACACCTCAGCACCGTACCGAGTCACAGTGGACCGCAGGACATGCAGACCAGGAGACATGATCACAGGTCTTATAACAACATGATTAGGGTTTTTAAATTAAATTAGATCTTGGGAAAGTGGGAACACTGTGAAAAAATGGCACAGGTAATACATACTGTATTAATATCTTAGAAATGGTCAGCTACTCAAGCGACTCACTTGAGGTGTTCTAAAGAACAGTGCTAATGCATAAAAGGGAGATCATGTTAAAATATTGTAGTGACATAAGACCAAAAAGAGGAAATAAGAAATATAACATGAGAAATCATTTACACCAGTTGCGAAGTGGATTATTTTCTATAACACCACATCATTCCTTTTATACAATAACAACACCTTATATTTTTTACCCATCTGTAGTTGCAGCTAATGTTGTGCAATGTTCATGAAACAAATTAGTTCCTGTTATCACGTACACTGTAGCAGCTAAGCAGTTGTTTCCTCACTAGACTCTCAATCAAGGCAAAAAATGCATCCATAAATGTGCTTATTAAATTACCTTGTATATACAGTACATGTCCCTGTGAATGAACTGTTACTATAGACAAAAATATATTAGACCAAGCACATTGATATAAACCTGTGATTTGAGTTACATGGGAATTACTGTCTGAGCTACCGTGATGGAAAACATTAATCAGCACCTTCTAAAAAAAAAAATCCATATATATATTTTTTTTATTTAATCATGAATTGGTATATAATATGGACTACAGAGCTAAAATTATTTTATTTTAACCACCAGTGACTCTGGAGACTGTGGACAGCACCAAATTCATTGGCTTCATGCTGCAAGCGCGACCTGCATCAGGCAAAAGCGCTGTGGGTTCTTTCATGACGGAAACCACCAGTCTGGTTCGACTGCACAACTGTTTCAACAACAAAGTAGTGTACAGGTTCTATTAAATTTTTTTTATTCCATCTGATCTACATTTGTTGAACCCATCTATTTATTCTACAGTATGTACAGTATTCTAATCTTATCTGCCTGACCTAATCTATTCCTCTTAACCGAATATATTTTTGTAACTGTATCTCAAACTTGATCCACCTAAACATATCTATTTACTATATGTGTCTTTATGTAATTTCATATATCCTAATCTAATCCTTTGCGAGGAAAGAATCATCTATCTATCTATCTAGGAACCTTTGTAGTTCAACAGAGACCATTGTATTTATTCACATTTGTATGACTCTCGGTCACCTGCACATTCACACACAAGTAATTTGGAAACGCCAATTATCCTAATCTACATGTCTTTGAACTTTGGGAGGAAACCGGAGAACCTTGAGGAAACCCACCAAGCACAGGGAGAACATGCAAACTCTGACTCAGGATTCGAACCAGGGACCTGGACCAGGGAGGTGCAAGGCAACAGTGCTAACCGCTCAAGCCGATCAAATCAAATTTCTTAAACAAAGCTAATCAAGTCTATTTTAATCTAACAGTATTTTTCTATCAACTTGTCTTCCAGTCACTCATTTTTATGTCTTTTATCCTTAATAAACCTTAATATTTCTGTGTATGAGTGCTATTACAGGAGCATGGATACAACTGATGAATCTGTCATTTTCGTTCCCCAGGATTCAGCCACCAGCCACTCTGGAGAAAACGAACTAACCCAGATTAAGTTCATGTGGACTGCACCGCCTACACTTGCTCAGGACAATATTGTGTTACGGTATCAGTGCGCTTTAGTTCCTTTTGCATGCATTATCAAGTCTTATTTAAAAATGAAAGAGATGTAGTATTCAAGTGATGGGGCTTTTCTTGCAGTGCAACATTCGTGAAGAGCTATTCTGAGTTCTGGACGATGGTGAGCAGCCCCACTATCCTGCTGTCCAACAGTCCTGCTCCAACTGTGAACTGTCTGGTAAATATAGGAACTTTAATATCTGCAGTGTAATTACACATGTCTGCACTATAATCAATTCATTTTTATTCCCAAACACTTTTGTTGTTACAATTCAGATGATGGCTTTCTGCATTCTGATTGGACACTTCAGATCCTCATCTTTACCTCTACTCTGATCTGCAAGAATGGACACAACTGCATTATTATGAACACTTCTGATTTTACTCCCCTTTTGTTAATGTTAAAATGATAGAAAAGTAAAGATTTAAATGTCATTATGAAATGTTTATGCTTTGTTGTAGTGCTTGGCTCAAACTATCTAATAAATATAATAAATAACTTTGAAAAAGTATTTGCCCCATCCTGATTTTCTTCTTTTTCTGGGCAAATTTGTCACACTTAAATGATTCAGATCATCAAACAATTTTAATATTACAAAAAGATAACCTGAGTAAATATAAAATGCAGTTTTTAAATGATGGTTTCATTCATAAAGTGGAAAAAGCTGTCCAAACCGCTTATTGGGCCTATGTGAATATGAAAGACTCCTAGCTAGTTATCGCAGACTTGATTGCAGTTGATGTCGCCAACAGTGGCACAGAACCAGCTATTAGGTTTAGAAACAATTACTTTTTCACATAATAATTGAAATCATCATTTAAAAAATGCATTTTGTATTTGTGCAAGTTATCTTTGTGTAATACTGAAATTTGTTTAATGATTTGAATCGTTAATGTGTGACAAATATGCAAAAAAATTTATAAATCACTCACACATCGTCATTACCGCTTAATCCTGTATTCTGCGTTGCGGGGACCTGGAGCCTATCCCAGGAGACTTGGGGCACGAGGCAGGGTACATCCTGGACAGGGTGCCAATCCATCGCAGGACACACACATACACACACTCATTCACACACTACAGGCAATTTGAGAACACCAATTAACCTTACCTGCATATCTTTGGACGGTTGGAGGAAACCGGAGTACCCGGAGGAAACCCACCAAGCACGGGGAGAACATGCAAACTCCATGCACACAGAGATGGGAATCGAGCCTGGCTGGTAATCGAACGCGGACCCTGGAGGTGCAAGGAGACAGTGCTAACCACTACACCACCGTGCCACCTATAAATGAGTCAGGAAGGGGCAAATACTTTCTTCACGGTAAATAATAATGAATTAATATTCATAATTATTTTCATAATTCATAATTATTCATAATTCATAATCATAATTGTTTTAACAATTGTCATTGTCGCAAATATGCTTATGTTTGTTTATGTTATATTTAGCTGGTTTTACCTGTTATGTTTTCCTATTCACTGCAGCTCTTATTTTTCAACAGAAGGAAGGGTTTTAATGCTACATTATTAATTATTTTGTTAAAAGCTATTTTGTAAAGCAAAAGCAAGTCTCATTAGAGAGGTTAAAAATCCATTTTCTCTCTCTGTATCAGCCTGCTCTTTGTGTCTGTGAGCGCGCGCGTCATTGGAGAGAGAGAGAGAGAGAGAGAGAGAGAGGCGTAACTCACCTTGCTGCCAGGCCTCCCGGTCTGAGGTTCGACACTCGAGGCTTGCCATCTTTATCCGAGCCTCCAGAGATGGTGAGGCCCAGACTGGAACCTTCTCTCTTTATCAGCTCCACTGTGGTCAGCCCTCGAATCTCATCTATATTCACACACACACACACACACACACACACACACACACACACACACACAAGCATTAGGACAGCAGTTTCACCCTGCATCTGCATCAGAGATTTAGCAGCACTGTTTAAAGGTGGAAATCTTTGCTCCACTGAAATAAATAAATAATTTGTTTTTGTTTACATTAAAGGGCAGCTATTATGCAAAATGTACTTCTTCAAAATCTTCAAACATTCAAATTGTGTCTAAGAAAAATAAATTCCCTGTTTTTTAATATTTTTGTATTGGGCGGTGCTTAAACAAGCCCATTCAATTGTTTTCCTATTGTGACCTCATATGAGGAGAACATCTCCTCCAGCTTGTTGCTCAGCTCTAGCTCTGATGTTCTTTGGAGGGGCGTGGCTCAGCAGTTGCTCATTTACACAGACACTATAACAGCATGTTCGGAGGAGGTGTGAAACAGAGGGAGAGAGATTAAGGTATAAAAAAAATACATTATCTGAGATTATTTCAGATGGAGGACTAACACACAGACTCGAGGAGGAGAAGGAGGAGGAGGTCTGAAATAGCAAAATATGTGACCTTTAAGATTAAATCATGAAATAAATTGTTCTGTATCCTCCTACAGTGGGGCAAAATAGTATTTAGTCAGCCACCAATTGTGCAAGTTCTCCCACTTAAAAAGATGAGAGAGGCCTG
>JAQMYJ010000003.1:8601929-8623291 GCA_030014305.1 Clarias laeviceps | reverse complement strand
AACGCTGTAATGTAACTGATTACTTTTTAAAGACAGTAATTTTGTAATGTAATTAGTTCCTTTAAAAAGTAACATCCACCAACACTGATGAAGATTCAGTGTTGCTTATGGAAAACACATGTAAATAAAAAATAAATAAAAATAGTAAATCCAAGGAGCTGACTTTCCAAAGGACTGAACAAGTATGATGAGAAAGTAGAAAGTTAGCTACCTGCTTTTAAAATGTTCATAAACATGAACACTCACTCACTCATCATCTATAAAGCTTTATCCTGTATAAAGGGCCGCGGGGTTGGAGCCTATCCCAGGACACTTAGGGCATGAGGCGGGATACACCCTGGACAGGGTGCCAATCCATCACAGGGCACACAAACTACAGGGAACTTCCAATCAGCCTAATCTGCATGTCTTTGGACTGTGGGAGGGACCCGGAGTACCTGGAGGAAACCCACAAAGCATGGGGGAACATGCAAACTCCATGCACACAGACCGAGGCGGGAATTAACCCTGCACCCTGGAGGTGCAAGGCGACAGTGCTAACCACTAAGCCACCATGCCGCGCTGCCATAAACAGTTACTAGTATTGTGCGAGATGAGCGGAGTGTAAATACATTGCACCTTATTCCTTCTGACTATAATGTAAATTTCCATCAAACTGTGATGCATCAGTGTTAATATAAAGCTGGTTAGTTGAGAGAATAAGAGACTGACGGTGACATCTGCTTGAAGGTAGTGTCTAGGGCTTTGGTGTACACGCCGACCAGGATGGCATCGAAGTAGCAGGGGATGAGGTAGCGAGGGATGTGTTTCAGGTAGCCAAACATTGCCTCAAACCACTGACCCACCTGCAGAAAGCAAGGGAAAAAAATACTTATTCCATCAAGTTTAAACAAATTTTGAAAGGTTTGCTTGAGTTACATTGTCATACAACCTTATGCATTAAATCTCCCTTGATTAACCTTTTGAACTGGGTTATGTTTTCCCATCACAACTGGGTTATGTTTTCCCATCACACTATTTTAGAAATCCAGCACTCACTCAGACTCAGGATTCTCACCTCTCTAAGCGCTCCTTTTTGAGCCACCAGTCGGTTACTGACATAATCGATCATCCAGTCTCCCTGCCTCAGGTTATTACAGAACGGGTGGCCCAGGTCATTCTTAGGTCTGATGTCAGCCATCACTGAAATCAGGCCTGCGTGTGAAATACACATATCTCAGAGACAGCATATTTTTTGTCTTCTACCCGGTGCCCTTCAGAAGTTTAAGGAACAACAGACAAAAAAAAATCCATTTACACATTTTAGTATCACATTTCGGGTGTACCTTGAAGGCCACCGTACTTGAGGGTGGTCCATCCAGGAATGTTATAACAGCCGCCTCCGTCCTCCTTCTCCTCCTCATCACAGCGGAACAGCAGCACATTCAGATCAGCCAGAGTCAGTTTATCCATGATCCTTCAAAGAGGGAAACATGCAACTAAATGTTCACTATCTCTGACTGTCTTTTCCATTGTGTCATTTTTAGAAGTGTCTTTTTAAACATCTCTCATTTATTCCTCCATCACAAAAAAAAAAAAAAAAGACTAATATATACTGTATATACACACAAACACACAGGTTTATTCATGTGCCTTTAAAAGTGAAGCTGATCGCCAGCCCGCGTATTACAGAGCTGTGTGTATTTATCACTTACTGGCTCAGTGGAGTCTTCAGAATGGCCGGAGCGTTCTCATCCAGCACACTTCCTGCTTTGTATTCAGGGTTAACCTGGACAAGGTGAGCCCTCAAAAACCCCACAAGCTCCTGCGCCTTTGGATCCAAACTCACCCTGCAGAGATAATAATAATAACCTGTAAGTAGTGGTTTATACTTGGTGCAGTAAACATTCTGTTATACTGGATATTAATATATACAGTCATGTTGAAAAAGTTCTTTTTGTGTAAAAAACTTGATTGTGCCCAGTGTTGGGTGTAACGTGTTACAAAGCACCTAACGCGTTAGATTACTCGTTACATCAAAAACGTAATCCAACGCATCCGCCATTTAATTACTCAGTTATTTAGTTATTTATTCAAAAATGTAATCCGTTATTCAGATTATTTATGTAATCCGTGAGCCAGACAGCAGTCATTCCCAATCCCTTAGTGTGTGTGTGAAGCTCGTCCTACGTTCCCTTCCCCCGATAACCCCTTCCCCCCCCCTCTGTTATTCCTGCTGTTATACCCCTATCTCACCTATGTGGTTTGACTATGTGAGGACCGACGCGCGGAAAGATGGAAACCTAATAACAGCGCCAAAACTCACGGTGAATCATGATGAACCGTACTTATGTCCACTGCGCGAAACCCCGTAGGTGAGATAGGGGTATTAGTAGGTAACAGATTATGGGCCAAACTCCGCTGAGTGATGATGGGTGAATAATTATAAAGGTGTTGACTAAAACAACATGCATGAGGAATCACAAAGGAGTTTTCATTTTCTGCAATGGAAAAGTACTCGAACTAGTTACTTTTATTAGAAAGTAACGCTGTAATGTAAGTGATTACTTTTTAAAGACAGTAATTTTGTAATTTAATTAGTTACTTTTGACAAGTAATGTCCCCAAACACTGATTGTGCCATTATTTATTTAAGAAACTGAAGGCAAAAAAAAAAATGTGATTGCAAAAAAAGTGCAACCCCTTACTGCTTCCACAGGATTTAAGAGTGTAAGTTGTCTAAGTTTTGACAGTTCTACAATCTACAATGATATGAGAGTCTCATAAAGTCATACAGGAAACTATTGCCTTTAGTGGATTTAAATAAATAATAGCGTGTTGATCCGCAACAATCAGATAATTTTTATTATGCTTTTGCACAAATATACATAGGCCTAAAAAAAGGGGTACTACAAACACATTATGTCGGTGTGTGTGTGTGTACGCCATGCCATATACAGCTAATAAACCTGAACGCGAACCTGAAAGCAATGACGCTGCCTGGTGTGAGACGCTTGAACACAATCTCCTGCACAAACTCGCTGCGGCCTCGAGATGTCACTCCAGCCTGCTTCACCACACCGCTGTCCTCCACCTGAGAGACAAAAAAACCCCAAAGAACAACTGAGCAAAAGCTCAACGCTGACCAAGTCTGATCAACAGCCCAACTAAGTGATTACTGCACAGATGAAGTACAGGGCATTCAGAGCAAACCATATCCATACATTCATGTTAAAAATTCATAATGATTTTCACCTGAATAACAAATCAAAGTTAGGAGAGAAACTCTCAAACACTTCTTTTGTTTTATTTTTGTTAACTTTTTCCCAAACTAATTTATCAAACTGAATTCATAAATACTTTAAAAATGTAAGGTCAGAGTTTAACACTAAAGTAACACTAAAGTATTTAACAGGGTAAATAGTTTTACCCTAATAGTTGTAACAGGGTAAATAGTCAAGTTTCACATGACGTCACTGTTATTAAGTGATCAGGTCCAAGTCTCTCATTTGGCGCTAACCTGGATGTGCTCGTTAATCTCTACTGTAAACTCAGGCAGGCCATTAATGCTCTTCTCATCTTTTTTGTAGGAACCGGCCTGAATCTCTTCTGTACGGGCCTCTAACACCACCTCCTCTATCTTACCTGAGAGAGAGAGACAAATAAGTAAAAGAAAGAAAAGGCATTTTATTACACCACATATGACTACGAAGGCTGTTCAAGTCAAACCGTGACTTTTAACTGTGCATGATGATAGAACACTGATATGAAAGTGAGAAGTCCCTTTATTTCTTCATATAATCCTTATGCACTTATCCCAGGGTTTCACTAGTGCTTGGATACCATCAAAATAGAATGGGTCCACATTATGCCGGCACTATGATCAGACTGCCTGCTTTGCATCTGAAACGCTGGCCTCCCACGAACTCCTTTAATGGCCCAACATTGTGGAAATGGCTTGTAACGAGGTCAGGATTGTACAGGGAATGTGACCTTAACTCCCAGCTGAGTTCCGGTAATGTGCAAGTGGTGTTTGTGAATGATTGTATGCACAGTTTCCACAGGATCATGTGTTCCACTTGCTGAATGTTCATAGGAACGACTGAAAATGTTTGCACCATTCAAATGTTTTATTGCAGCCGAGAGCTTAAAGTCTTCTGTAAATGTCAATCGGCTTTATGGCATTTTACTAGAAATTTCATCCTAGGTTGACTTGAATGCCCTTTGTATGGATCAACTATTTGTTAAAATGACTACATTTAAAGGGTTTCAATGATTCACAGTTTCATTTGATTCACCTGGGATGAACATGGGTGGAACCTCATTTGGGTATCGGTGGTGTTTGGGGTTGTGGAAGGCAGTGCGACACACAGCCACGACAGACTGGTGTGAACTTGGAGAGTGACGAGTCACAGCAACAATGTCTTCATCTACCTGATCCACAAACACCTAAAGAGAGCAATGAATGACACACATTATACTGTACATGTAGATCATCGTAAACATGTAGTACCACACCAGATTATTAACAGTTGGGACAATATGAAAAGCAGGATCGGATACATGCACACACACAACATGCAGAAGGGCAAACCTTGAAAACATGGAAACGCACTACACACACTTACATGTAAGAACAAACAGATGGATGCTCTTAACCCATATACTCACCTGGTTGAAGCCGTTAGCCGCGAGCTCCTGGTGCAGGCGGTTCAGAGCCAGTTTGCCGGCGATGATGCCCGTCTGTAAACTGACTTGTCCGGGGATGGGCTGCTTGGCCTGCGGGTTCCACTTCTGATAAAAGCGCTCCTCGGACACCACTGAGATCTGTTACACCATACCATACCAGACACACAGAAGTTGTTTGCAGGAAACTTGCTAAACAGAAAGCTTTTTAGTAGCTTAATAGATTAGATTTTAAAAAGATTAGATTGTTGTATTCAAAACTTGGCCAAAAAAGAAGGAATGGAAATGTACTAATATTTAATACTGGAATGTTTTTGTTCACTTTGTCCTTGTGCAGCCACCTGTATTTGGCTGTACCTATTATTATTATTATTATTATTTTAAAACAGTGCTGAAAGTGAGATGAGTCTGCTATTAGTATTCTGCAGTGAGGCGAGTGAGGAGTACCTGATGAGGTACAAGCTCGTCATAGCCTCGAGTGCTACCTGTGGCACAGCAGGCCATAGAGACAACAGCAGAGCTCGGCAACGAATCGAACGCAGAGCGGATCTGAAACACACACACAAACATTTTCAGTTAATCAATTTAATCAGTTAAGTAGAACAGGGATGTCTCCACCACCCCCAAGTCTAGTACATCTTGACATTAATTTATACAAGACTTAGACTTTCTTGTATTTTTCGACTTTTAATGTAGTCTTGAGGAATAGTGCTCCAGGCCTCCTGAAGGACCTTGTTTGCTCTCATTTTCAGTCGAGTCCCTGTACCTGAGCAGTTTCTTGAAACTGATGAAAGGGGAAATTAGGTTGCTGCATAAACAACCAATTTTTAAATTGCATTTAGGAACTTTGGTAGGTAGCCTTTAAAAAAGTATGAGATTTGATTGTTGAAAACCTCTCACGTTGCTACAATAGAAACCATGAAGCCAGTGATTAGGAAATGAGATGATGCACATCCTACATCTGTATACTGTAAGTCAATGCTGTGTTACCTGGATGGGGCATTCGTTGTCATGTGTGATGTCCAGGAACATGGCGTGGGCGATGCTAGGCACAAGAGGACGGAGGCTCGGTTGCAAGAAGGCTCCTACAGGCTCTCCGCCATAACGGTACACCAATCTACCCTCCTCGTGACTGTCTCCGGCACTCATTGCCTCTGTCACATACGCACAAGCACAGTTGTAACATTACAGAGGTCCTACATAAAAGTCACAATAAAGGTTAGTATGAAAAGCTTTATCAGACATTTAAAATTCAACCTAAATTTAACATATAACCTGAAACTTTTAAATGAAATATTTAATTAAGAAAAAATCATCACTGTATTTTTAGATCAAGTTTATTCTAGGTCAGCTATTCCCAAGACTAAGAATGCCTTGGCACATTTTGAAATCTAAAAATCTTCTGTGGCCTTTAATCTGATCAACACATGAAACTAAGACAAATAAAATATAACCCATAATTTAAATCCCATGGTTTTGTTTCATTAGTTATTTTACCTTTTAAAAAATATATTATCATAAATGTTTTAAGCTAATTTCAAACTTATTTACAAGATTAATTATGAAAAACTTTTTATTGGTTTATTGTAAATGACCACAAATAGGCCACCTGCAGTACCATCATGGCCCTACATGTTGGAAAATACTGGTCTAGGTCCTGGAGCTTTGAACATAATGTACCATGTCCAAATAAAAAAAATATTCATTTAAAATGACTTCACAAATAGGTAGCACACATGCAAAATGTTATGTCAACATGCTTTGTTAACAGGATCGTTAAAGAAGTAAGCCAAGTAAAATTACAAACACAACACCATGCTAACATTCTCATTCATTTAGCATTCATTTCCTGTTAGCTGTATTAATGTTATAGACAGAAATACTCCTCCCATTTTTTTCATTCCCCTCAAGGCTGTTCTGTGTTTACAGCACTAACTTTAGTTGGTGTAATGTTCAAATACTGTAATGTATAACAAACATATTTAAAAAGGATTTTTTTTTGTGGTTGTTATTGACCTTTCTCCCACATTTTGTCATTTCCAATTCCTACCCTTCATTAGGACACGCCCCCATCAAGGCAACACCTACCAACCACAGCGGGCAAAGTCTTGCATGTGTTTGCATTGAGACATGTGACAACATTCAACAACATCTTTTCAAGCTGCTGCTCACCCAGGGGCGAACCATCTGCCTGATGAGGAACGATGCCTGAATGATGTGCTCAATGTTTAAGACATTGGACTACTAATTAGAAGGTCCCAGGCTCAAACCCCTCCACCACCACCACCACCAATGCCCCATTTCCACCAAAACACTTCTGGAGTTAGTTCATAGCCGGTGCCCAATTCTGAACCAGTTCTTGTTTTCAGACAGCTAAAGCACTGGGCCTCAGAAAAACCAGTTGCCATGGCAACGCCAACACACTGCAGGGATAGAACAAAGAACATCGGGGGCTGGGAGCGGGATTATCACAACCAACTAAAAGTTTGTGATCGCCATCTTTAAAAAATAGACTCCATATGCAGTGGGCATCTTAAATGCCTTTTAATAATGATAATGCCAGGAGGATTGCTCGCAAAGCAATGTTGAAGTTCCAGATTGTTGTTGTGCTTGCTGCTAATGCTAGCATTGCCACTAGAATTGCTGGGAACGTAGAGATGTATACGAGCGTATACAGTGTCATAATGATGTGACAAGCGACTTCTTAGGAGCTTCGCTATTGAACTGGCTCTGAACCAGCATTAGCACCGGGTTCATTTTGGTGGAAAAGGAGCTCACATTGCCACTGTATCTCAGGATAATGGCATCTGCCAAATGCTATAAATGTAAATGTCACAGACGCCCCTGACTGGCTTGTATGTGCTTGATGTGAAGGTGCAGACGCCAGGTACCACTTCAGGCTATGGTGGCATCACCCAGGGCTCACATTCCCTTTCTCTGAATGATTGTGCGAACATTTTCTGCTGTGCCATTCAGGAGCCCAAGAAAAGAGTCCTTCGCTGGATTAGCTATGCTCTAGCCATTTTCTCTGCACTCATAAGCAAGCTAATATAACTCACAGTTTAAGGTGCTGTCTCAGAACAAGTGTAACACAAAAGTAAAAAATAATAATAATAATTGTTGTGAAACCTGCTTTACAGGCTGGAATTGTCTTTGTATTTGCCTCTTGTCAGTTGTTTCATAAACATGGCTCGATACCCCTTCACATCCTCATAAGTCATTATAAGAAGTGGTTGCATGTTGTTACTGGGTGTCAGAGTGTGCTGGAAAGTAATGTAATGTGACATTACATGCCTCAGGAATCCATCGTTCAAGGATATGGTTGGAATTTTATTTTAAATACAAGTTAAAATAATTGTACTTTGTTACCTGCAAAGTATAAATAACTTACATTTCCTTATAGTATTAAGCAATTAAACTGGATATGATTAAAGTTAAAAGTTATACCTCTGATAAGGGAAGAGATGCCTAGTCTAGTGACAAACACATTGTCGAGCTCCTCGCTTCCTGTGAAGAGCTCAGCCACCACGTACAGGTCGGGTCTGATGGCGCGTGCTGTAGTCAACATGAACTACAACATCACACGGTCATGTGTTAGAGCAGCAGAGAGAGAGAGAGAGAGAGAGAGAGAATGACAGGCAGCGGAAGAGGAGAAGAAGAATGGTAGAAGAAGTAGTAAGTAAGATAAGAGAAGAAAAAGAGTGAGAGGCACAGAGAGAAAGAAGAGGAAGGGCTAGAAAAAAGAGGAAGAGACAGAGTGTGGCAAAAAGAGCGAGAGAAATCGAAATGAAGGGAGGAGGAGCAGGTCATGTGTTGTGTGTGACAGTAAGGTGGAATGGTGGCAGTGTTTTTAGAGGGAAAAATGAAAAAAAGGACAAGTAAAATAGGCAGAGAAGGAGAGACAAAAGACAAAATGAAACTCTGTTAGGACAATGCCACATGCATCTCACACACACATCCACACTATCCCTGCAGTACCTCGGATTAGACTGGTTATTCCCAGTCGGTTTACAAACACATTGTCAAGCAGCTCGCTGCCTGTAAAGAGTTCGGCTATGACATACAGATCAGGCCTGACCGCCCGGGCTGCGCACAGCATGGCCTGCAGAGTGAGAACACTCCGTCACTGTCCACAACACCGCTTTACACAAAACCACGCTTTCTGCTAAATCATCAGACTTTAAAAATACCCTTTAAATTAAGAGGGAGGGAGGGAGGGAGAGAGATAGGGGGTAGGATGTCTTTTAGGAGTAGGTAGGTAGGAAGGAATGCAGGTAGAAAGAAAGGTAGGTAGATAGAAAGGTAGGAAGGAAGGAAGGAAGGAATGATGGATAGATAGATAGATAGATAGATAGATAGCATAACACATAAGCTCTCTACAGAATCCTATTACACCTGTTTTTTTTCTGTGTCAATCCTATACTTTACTATACATTTCTTCCACCAGACACTGTGTGACACTATGCATGCTTTACAGTACCATTATACCAAAACCTGTGTAGTAAGTTTGGGGAAAGATGTAATCAAATACTACAGCTTTGAAGTAATTGTGATCTGAATGCAACTTCAAAAAAATGATAGAAGATTTAAATCAGGACTGTGGCAAAGGCTACAGCGATGAACTACAGGGGCATGAGTAAGATAATTACTACACTAGAATAAAGCAGAAGTGCAGTTCTGCAGGTAGTAGCAGTATATAAATATTACATAAAAAAATAGTCAGAATGTAAATGGATGAGTTTTATAGTTCAGAACAATTCATGATCTCAGAAACAAAATGATGATGATAATGTTTTTAAAGAGTTTCTGATCCACCCGTTATATCTCATGCTAAAAGTCTTCACTGTGTGTGTGTGTGTGTGTGTGTGTGTGTGTGTACCTCAGCTACATGCAGTGGTGTGGAGTGGCAGTTGTCAAGACGGACTCCGGTAAAGTATGTAGCGGTGATTTCTGTGTATTTCTGCATGTGTGCCCACAGATACGGACAGTCTTCAGGCTTATTGCCATATCGAAGTTTCACGCTGTCTCCCCAGCAGATCAGTTCTCGTCTGATGTACACGTTAGAGCCTAAAATAAAGCAGAAGTGCAGCTTTCAGTCTACTCAAAGGAGTGTACTCACCATGACAGGGCAACAAAGCTCCATGTAATTTTAAATGAATGAGTGAATTATTAGTTCATCAGTTTGTGCAGGTGGTGTTAAATGCATAGCTGATGTAAATATGATAATTTTGAGATACAAAAGATCTGATCTATAAATAAGACATAACTGACCACAAGAAATCGATATGACCATTAAACCTGAGACAAAATTCTGAAATATCTCAAGCTAAAGAAACAACACTGTATTTTCTTTCAACAATGAAAATAATCTAAGGGCTTTAAAAGTGATCAGAAAGTTAAAAAATCCACTTAATGGCTTTGATGTCAGTCTGGTTCAGATCTGCTTGACAGCTTAATTCAGTTCTGACCTGGTTCTGCAAAGTTCCTCAGTGGATCATCACCCATCACCCAGCCATTGTGGGCCAGGAAGTGACACGCTTTGTCCGGCTGGTCCATGAGCAGAAGGTCCTCCTCCAGAGACGTCTTCTTAAATGGGAACGTGAAATACCTGCACGAATACAAATGCTGTATTTTATAAATACTTTGACCGTAAGATCCGGCACGGTCCGGCTGCCTCACGTGCACTGCCTGTCTCTACTAAAGTGCCAGATTCTTCCTGTTGACAGGAGGAATTTAGCTGTACAGTTTGACAAGTTGTAGGACTGTCATGTTTTTTAGACAAGCTAAAATTTTATTATGCATGGTATAGCGTCTGCGATGAACTGCGAAGTCTCTTGGGGCGGGACTCTGTACGGTATAGAGGTTGAGTAGTGAGCGAGTGTATAGAGTAACATTAAGCACATATGCTAGCTAGTAGGAGTTTTGTCTTTGTTTGCTATTACAGACAGACAACGCCATCATTCTTAGCCGACTTGGGAAAATTGGATATAAAAATGTGGTGAATTAGTTAAATCCCAACTTTGAAGTGAACATATTCCAAACCCCAATTAAAATATTTTTATTTAACACCAAGTTTTATGCCATTCCAGTTAAATAAAATTCCACTGTATTTATACATAACATGTAGCCATTTGTTGACAAAATGCATTGCAGAACAAAAGGCAGATATTAAATGATTCAAAGTACTACCTTCCAGTTTAGTGACCCTATGGTTTTACATACAAGTAAAGATCTGTAAATCATTTCTCACTTCTCATATCTGTTAGTGGCACTAAACTGGAAAGGGGGCAACCCATGACCTCATTGACTGCCATGTTAAATTGCTTTTTTCTGCTAGAAGCTAAAATCGAAAGTGGTCCATGATGAACAGTGTCTTGGTATCTGAGGTGCTTTGTTAAAATAGTTTTATGGCGGTTCGATGATATTACCTCGTAACCAGTGGATGTTTTCTGGTGATGGCGCCGAGTTTAGAGCCGTGGTCTGCCAGCCGCTCATAAAGTATTGTACCGATGCAACAGTTGGCAGCCTGAAGGGAAAAATACAGCATAACACAGAACGAGCAAAATCACATCATTTTTACTGCATCATGTCACACCTCACAAATTTGCTTGTAAATTTGCTGGTAGTGTGTGTACAGTGAGTACACACAGGCTAACATGCTGATATTGTAAAAAAAAAAAAAAAAAAAATTACATTAACAATAGCTCAAAAACAGTCCACTGCCCTAGAAATGTTTAATATTTAACCTTGTACTAGTGTTACATGACTAATCTTGCTAATAAAGAACTAATATTGCTAATAAACTTAAGTCTGAACTAAAATATTCTCTGTAAATATCCACCACAAACCACATTCAGCTCATCAAATATTCCACCCTGCAAAAACTCATTTCAGAGAGATCCCTGAACAACCATTAAACCCTCTATGACCCATAGAACAACGCTGTTGCAAACTGTGCAGCAAGCAAAACTATTATAGGTAGGAATACACATTACGGCACTTTCAGGTGAAGTGCATTATTTCACTTTTTGCACGTACAACTGCCTTTTCTCTCGCTCGATTTCCAAGACATTGTATATGATTTTTGAGTGTCTGCTACCAATACTGCATGTGGGATAATGTCAGAACTTCCAAGAGAGGTGGGATGTCTGTTAGAACTTATTGTAATTTATAAATATGAACAAAACCTCACTTTATAGCTGAATGCCTAAAAATGATGTCTACCCATGTACTCTTGTTTCTTTAGCACAGTTTGTCACGGTTTGTTGGTAGAATTATTGTGAAAACCTGAATGATATGTGGACGATAATGAGCAAAAATTAAACGTTGTTAAAAATGTTAAGTAAATGACACCTCATAGCTTCATTGCAACACTATAAGCACATCTTAAATAACTGATCAAAGTAGGGTTAAATGACAAAAATGTGTAAAAAAAAAAAAAAAAGAAAAAGAAAAAAAGGAACACTAAATATTTTAAATGTTATGGTTTTCATTCTTTTCTATTTTTTTAGGTTCAATATTAATATCATACATGAACACAAATGCCACTGGTGTATCAGTAGTAGCTCTGACCTGCTCCTGATGATAGTTGGTTTCTCGATACTGTTCTAGGTTCAGCTCCTCCAGCCTTTTCCTGAACCAGTTACAACAGTCTTCTATGGCTCCTGGACTGTTCCTATGACAGCACATTACAAGTCACTCCAGGGACAGTGTCAAGTACCAAAAACATGCACAGCAAATCAGAAAAAGTTTTGAATACAATTATCTCATCCTTGGCCCTAAATACCATAATTACACATCCTACCCAGAAAAAAAATGAGTGCACAACCGACACACTTTATAGCACACTGACCCGTTGGGCACAAACAGCACCAGGGCTAAATTTAAGTCCACTGAACTATGGAAGCGCCTGTACTGAGGGTCCTGGATGATCTTGAACTGCTGCTTCTCGTCGATTTTGCTTCTGTCAGGTTTGGCCCCTACACACACAGACACACACACACACACACAAGTGGTTTGAAAGGGATAAACTCAGTATAAAAAATTAAATAAAATTGGCATACTAAAAGCTGTAAATTTTTCTCCATATATTTTTCAGATAAATACTTTCCTATTATTAAAACCAATAATACTTTTAAGTCAAAGACAAATTATTAATTTACCTGTGAATAATTGTATATTTTATGAAAAGCATTTTTTGCTTAGTATTAAGAAGGGTGCCAAAAGTTATTGAGCTGACTGCAGACTTCGGGTGAGCAATATGATAATTAGAAATACTATATCCTGATTTTTTTCCCATGGTTGTGCTTACACACTGGCCGGAATATAGTATTATTGTGTTTTTAAAAAGGTTATAATCAATAAATGTCTTTATTATTAACTATCTTATTTTAGTAGCAATAGCAGTCTTATTTATTAAAAATGATAAAAATAGAAAGATTTTTTTTCTAGTCAATTTCTAATTATTGGAAAAATATTTATTTAAGAAAAAATAAACAAAATCTATAAAAATGTATATCAATTATTTACAGTATATTTTACATTATGTATATAGATAAATATTAATATTATTAATTTATGTAACATGCAATTACTGGTAAATTATTTCTCTTCCTCTTCTTTTAATGGACAAAAAAAAAAAATCCTCACCTGTTTGAAGTAACGTCCTGAACCGCTCCACTATTGGCTCAACTTTGACCTGGAAGAACTCCCACAGCTTAATCTTAGGGAACACATGCTGCCAGAAGATCCCACGGATGGCCTGAAAGGAAGAGGATAACAACCAAACTCCATGCCTCTGTATATACAAGAACAACTCACACACACACACTCTCACACACACTCTCTCTCTCTCACATTGAGATCTTGTTCGTTCTGTATGATGGTCAGGATTCCACGCTCAGTGTATTTCCCATCAGCAATATCACAGGTGATGTGCCACAGTGCTCTGTCCAGCACCCACGCAGGCCTCAGGTGGGGCGAGTTGACCAGGTTATAGCCACACTCCGGGTGCTTCTGGATCCACACACTGCTCGCAGCTATACAATGCAAACCAAGCACAGAGGATCATGGGAATTTAATCACTGGTCTGTTAGAAATGGTCATGGAAGCATAAAGTGTATCCAATAAAACATTTTAAATGCAAACAACATACACACAAACGATAACATAGTACTGTTAAAGCTTGGATTGTGAGCATAATTTGTTCCGGAAGACTACTTGTAATTCAAAGCACTCGTATATCCAAACGAATTTCCCCCATAAGAAATAATGGAAACTTCCACTTCAACAGCCAACGGAAACAGCCAATTCAACCAGTCTAAGTGGTATATGATGCTAGAGACTTTTACTATTTTAATATTCACTCAATCAAAAAAAAAAAAGCAGAACATTATTTACAGCTAATCAAATAATGATATAGTTTTATAATAAAAGAATTGGGAGGTGGGGTTTTGTGTTGGTGAGAAGAAGAAGATTATAAGTTCAAATTTCAGAACTGCCACGGAACAACTGTTAAGGCCCGAACTAAGACCTTTAACCCTCAGCTGCTCAGCCTCACTTTATTACTCTAAATGTACTGTTTTGTGCAAAAGTCTCAGGCTCATACAAGAAGGAATAATAACAAAAAGTATATACTATAAAAAAAAAAAAACAGTAATTAATGAAATAAAGTCAATAATTGGTTTGATGATGGTTTGCTTAAAATATAGACTCGAGTACAATTTGCGCAGTTTTATAAGAAATTCTGAAAATCATCTGTTCCAATCTGGCCAATAGATATTTTACTGTAAGATTATTTATCTATTTTTATGCAATATTAATGTTTGGAAATCGGAAATGTTTTGTGTACTGACTTAATAATAAGGTCATAAAATAAACATGTATAAAACATATATAAAACACAGGGGGCCTAAGACTTCTGCACAGTACTGTACAAATACATATTATTCAAGTGTAATCATTTCTCTCCAAACCTATTGCATAATACAGTTAAATGATGTTATTTCTGCAGCTGCAAAACTATTAAAGAAAAAAAAAATCCTATATCCACACTTTGGAAAAAACAAACAAAAAAAACAATCCTACATCAACACATAACACCGAGATATATTACAGTAGATACCCTGTGCCGCAGACTACTATAGGTCACGCCCTTCTTACAGTAGATGCTCCCTTACAAACTCCATTACTATAAAGCGAATATGATTTGATTCTGTGGGGTTTAACCAAATAAAAATTACAAATATTTTCATTTGTATGGTTCTGTCTACTCTAGAGGGAAAATAGGAAAGAAAAAAAAAGGGAAAAAAAAAAAAAATATATATATATATTTTTTTTTTTTTCCTTTTGGTGTTTATTTCTTAATAAATAAAATAGAAAATCTCAAATGTGTCATATATATCCCAAACTTCACTACATTTTTAAAATCACATGCAAATTGGTGCTGTTTAGTTTAAGCTCTTGCCTTTTTTTACACCTTGCAGTGCCCTGCATTTTTTTTTTTCGCTTTACCGTTGCCTGCTTAGAATGCTTCACGCGCTCCCATTACAAACTCAGTCAAGGTTTTTATTCCACGACATCACACGTTACTGCTGTTGTGCTTAAAGAGAGAAATTCTTGTTAACCCGATCAAACAGTCATTCGCATAGCAAAAGCATTGATTCATTTCTTTTTCTTTTTCAAAACTCTTGTACAGAAGTACTTTTTTTGACCCTGAACACAAAGAAAAAAAGAAAGAAGGTGCTTTCTATTAAACATAAAGTATATGGTTAGGGTGAGTAGGAGCAGTTACTTCACACACACACAGGCTTTTCTCCCCCTCCTCTTCGGCAATGTGACATTTATGAAGAGGTGAAGATAAAGTTTCTCACACAGTCTGACCTTTAAGTGCTCTAAACACTGTCCATGCGTGTGCATGCATGAGTGTGTTTAATCCTGTCCTAAATATATTAAAAAATCCACATCCACACTTTTCCTCAAAGAGCAGGATTAACTTTAAACACATGAATGCTTCATTATTGAGACTGAACACATCTCTGGGTTGCAGAATGGACACTTCATAAGGACTAGTGAGTGACGTTAAAAGTCCAGCTCTAAGGCTGAGGGCTCATTTAGAGACCCACTGAACAGCAGAGCTGCCAAACGTCGCAAGATTTCAGAGACGGGGCTGTTTCAATAACCGTCCCATGGTGAAAAGGCCAAGGTATTTTTGGAGCCTGGTATTTTTGCGCACGCACACACACACACACACACACACACACACACACACACACACACACACACACACACACACACACACACACTGTCTCTCTCAGGTATTACAGTATAAAATGAAGTTGCTCTCAGCCTGATAATAGACACATGCGCTGATGGGAAGCAGAGCCCTCGGGGGGATCGGCTGCTTGGAGGGAGATCACGCATATACACTCGTACTCTCCTACACTCCCAAGAGCGCCCAAGCTTTTAGCCCACCGCTTCACCGCCTCGACGAAGCCGCTGCCAAGACGGTCGCGCAATTAATAACCTTGACTGTAACCTTGAGAGTTTTTGGTCAACATGCTCGAGTCTGAAATTGATTCTGGGTTCGATCTTCACTACTTTCCGAAATCATCTGGTGAGAATTTAACCCTTCACAGTTGTGTCCTCCAGGTGTCCTCCAGCGTTCATGCTTATGAACTAGATGTCGCATAAAAACAGCAGCTCTTAAGCACACAGTGTGTGTAGGGCAAAGGTCAGGAGTTCATGTTGTTTGTACACCGCTGGTGAGAGTGTGGGTGTTCAATGGGGGGAGGGGGGCCGTGCTCTCTAGGGGAGAGCGGCTCACTCGAGGGGAGGGGAGGGGGGTGGTCAGGTTAAGGGGGAGTTTGCCCTGTCATGCGAGGCGAGGACGCAATACACAATGTGGAAGAAGGGGGAAAAAAACGATCAGCATGAATGATGAAGACAGCGAAGGTGATGGTTTGAAAATGGCGCGGTTCGGATCGGACTAGCGTCTGGTGGTGTCTATGGGATGGTCGTGTCGGGAATGTTCAACAGACTGAGTGGGTTCATGTTTGGAAAGATTACACATCGAAATGTACCAGATGTATATCGCGTCTGAGAACGCACGTTGGCACGTTTTTTTTCTTCAGCGTTTTATTATTATTATTATTTTATTATTATTTTTTTAAAATAAAAGACTTGGCAATTGTGCAAGATAAAAATGTAAGATGGCGTTTTAAAAGGGACTCGCTTCTTATAATAGTTCTCGAGGGCCTAGCAAAGGCCTAACTTGCTCAACAAGCACGATAACGTTAAACAAAAAAATGTTTGGATTCGAACGAACTTAACGTTTTACTTCTGTTCACAGTTTTCTCATATCATAATCACGACATTGTGTGAAGACGCTCAGATCTCCATTGGTTTGCTAATCGTGCACCATTTAGACGTCCTTGGTTAACGTTCTCCATTCTGAGTAGATACGAGTCCGGAAATCCGAACTGAAGCGCCCGATCCGTTTGCTTCTCATGCTGAAATATCCGCAGCATTTATCCACTAAAACATCCAGACAGGTCTGGGGCAGCGATGTGTTTCTGTTCTCTCTGTGTGTGTGTATGAGATCCTCAGTCAACACATGTCACAAGAAGCGCCCTGTGAGTCACAGGCTTGCATACGGAGCTCCGCTGCTCGGGATTGTAGTAGTGGGGGCAGTGAAGTGGTGCCTTTGTGTTGCTTTTCACTGCCTTTGAATGATTGCTGGTGTTGTGTCTTTTATACTGGACCTCTTCTTTAGTCCGCACCATTGTAGCTCTTCGCCCGATGAGGTAAGCTGACAGCATTCATTACAGCTCTGTTTTGTGTCCTGCCATTGTCATGAGCTATAGAAAGCTCAAATTGAATATGGACTTTTTTTTTTGTCTGATAAATTCCCCCTCAACCTCCCCCACCACCAGCACCACTCAACCTCCCCCACGTTGCGGATAACGCCGCTTAATCTCGCTTTCACAAGACGTGGCCAAATCATACGAGAGTATTTTGCAGCTTTCAATCCGCTCACAAAGCCCCGTCGTCTAAATCCATGCCAGTCATACTTCTAGAAGCATCTCATAATTCTCGGATGGAAAACTCATTTGTTGCATCTGGGATCGACAAATAATTTGCATGCGTTTTTTTCTTTTTTTTTTTTTGCAGGCTCTTTTGATTGGCACAAGCACTTAACATGTGTTATGTGTTATTTCTTTATTTCTTTCTTCCTATACTACTACTTTTTTTTTTTTTTTTTTTTTTTTTAACAAAAGGCAAAACACAATTAATTTGCTTTTGCAAAAGGTCTGCCGAATACCGTTCTTCTGTGGGAGTAAAATGCACGAGAGACTCGGTGATGAATAAAGCACAGCACTATGAAAGAGTTATGTAGGGGGGGAAAAAAAGGAGTGTGTTTGGTAATAGAGCCCTGCTGTGCGCCCATTGTGGGGTGATGTGTTAATAGAGAGAGTGCAACATGGTGGTTAAGAGGGCGAGAAGGTCTAATTTCTCCGCTGCTCTGAGGGAGGAACATATTTTTATTTAAAACCTCCTGGCTCACACCCCTTGACTTCATAGCAGTAATGGAAATGGTAAAATAGGTGCTGTAGCCCCTGAAGCCTATTCACTGGCTTTCACAAATGGCTGGTTTCGCTCCATCCGCTCCCCTCCACCACCCCCCCTCTCTCTCTTTCTCTCTCTTTCTCTCTCTCTCTCTCCCTTCCTCCCTTTTTCCATTAAGACAGCTGCTATCTTTCAAAGGGTCCTGCTCCACTGATTGATGCGTAATGGCTTCAGGCCTCACCTGCCCCTCAGCATGTTATTCATCTGTGAGCGCCGCGCAAGAGCACACTGATAACTGTGTAATTGGTCCTGCTCAAAATTTTGGGCTGCACAAGTAAACCGGTGTGTCATTTGTAGTCGCGATAGAACGGGGGTCAGCGATTTTTAGATTTAACCCCCGGAGAACCAAATACATACAAGTTTGCGCCACACACACGAAACTACTACAAAGTCTCAAAACTCAAGTGATGATATGAGGAGCTGCGTTGCTTTTTCCCACTAATTCGCCCTCACTTTCATTCCACTGCATCGCTGTATTTCCAAACCACAGCTCTCTCTCTCTCTCTCTCTCGCTTTCTCTTTTTGTGCTTTAATAGCTAATGATATAACAACATGTTGGGGTGTTTTCATACTTCTGAATTTCTACCTCTCGAAATTAAGTAAGTGTATTAAGTGTTTATTCTATATATAGCATAGGGCCTATATATAGCAAAATCTGAACAGCACACGAGCAGAGATGGGCGCCAATCGATTCAGTTCATTCTTTCATGTGGCAGTTATTGTATCGGCACACTTACTCGAAAACAGATATTATTTATTTATTTATTTATTTTTAATCTGTTTGCATTTGAGGTGGCAAAATGTTGCAGTTCTTCTATCATCCTGCAGGTGGCGTGTGCTAAACTATTCACATATTCAATTATTTGCCGAGTTTGTTTAGAATTATAACAAAATCTGAATGAAATAATATTGAATCATGATGTTCACAAATCGCGATGCTTTACAGAGTCACAATACAGTACAATCAGATCGGCTCTTGGGTTTCGTGATGATATCGTACCGGGATGTCTCTGATGATTCGCGTCCTTCACCGTACCGTAAGATGACTTACATTAGGCGTTTTGATCATGTACAGTGGTGTACAATGTATGTTTATAATCATCTGTTACAGACATCCTCGACATGCACCATTTTCAGGTTTCACACGCTTTTTTTGTTTGTTTGTTTTTTAATGCTTTTTTTGCATCAAGCTGGTGTAAACAAATATCTTCACTGACCTTCAGATCGTTATAAATGACACTAAATGTATTAATCTACCAAGATACTAAATTACTATATGTAATTACTAATTATTAAATGTAAGATTTTCCTTTTTTTTTTTTTTTTTTTTTTAACTTTGTTTAAAAAACCTTCAACAACATGTGAACTGTGCCATGACACACCAGGACAGGGAAAAATTACAATCACAATTATGTTGGCTAATTTTAAGATCATGATTATTTAATTAGATTTAACTACTTTAAATTTTAAAAATGTGGATTTCTTGAACTTTAAAATATACTTCAAGTGTGGGGGAAAAAAAACAAAAACATAAATACCACATCCTGGCTGAGAGAGCAAGTTTGGGCTTTTCGTGAGGCGGTGAAAGTGCACTAGTGTAAAGCAAATGGAGAAACTGGATTTATAAAAGTATAACAGTGTGACTGTTTAATCTCAAAAAATCTTAATCTGTTATAATAATATAATAGTGACACTGGAAGCCATTATTATAATTAAATATAAAATATAATTAATTACACAGTCCTAACTGTGACTGGTGTAAATGTACATCAACTGTTTAAATATTACTTGATTGTAATCAGTTAAAACATTATTGAACGTTACTTTATTTTTATTTATTTTTATTACTGTGGTGTGCTGATCAACATTAGAGCGACAGTTTGCTCTCACAGATCACAGTTCGACAAACCCAGCTGTTGAACAAAGCTTTTTTTAAAATTTATAGTTAAATGTATACAGAGGCGTTCCACTTAAACACTGCCTCTGAGGTATACGATCATAAAGCGGATTGCGTTATCTATTGTCTTGGTTTCTTTTATCCTTAAACCTTCGATTATGCCGCTTTTTTTTCCTCCCTAATTTGTATCTACTACATACTGCATACGTGATTATCAACAGGATCGATAGAAAATATGTTTATTGGTCTTAATGTAAGCATAGGGACAGTCTTTCAATAACACAGTGTTAAAGGTTTAAAATGTGCAGCTCTGCAATGTAAACTTAAAACTAATAACCTTTACTAAAGCAAAAAAAAAAAAAGGTCTTGGGAAGAGACAAAGATCAGGTTATTAACGCTGTTTAAATCCACCATAAGTCAATAGTCATTCTTGTTTAAATGTTTTGATATGCATGCACTCCTACATATAATTTCTGTAAAAAAAAAAAAAATAAAGTCCTACCCATCAAAAGAATTAATTATACAGATTGAAATTTTAATTTGCAAAAACATCCGACTATGAAATGAATAACAGCGTTTTACAAAAGTCTTCACAACTATATAACACTCCTGCGCCTGCCTGAGTTTTTTTTTTTTTTTTTGGAGATTGTAAAAACGTGTTAATTCTGGTCCCTGGTGGTCAGATCTATCAAGACTGGATTTCTGCAGTGAATCTGAACACAAGTGAAGCGTGCTGTTGTGATCTGAAATGGCGATGGTGTTTTGTAGTGCGGCTCGTATGTATTTAAGTGTTAAGAGACAGATGTGTGACTGAAGTGTCTGACGTCTTCTCTGGTAAAATCGAATCATTTTCACTTGATGCTTTGGACTCTCTGTGGTTAGCCTACAGTATGTGTGTGTGTCAGAGCTTGTGTGCGCGCTCGTGTCAGCCAGCCGGCGGTCAGTGTGGTAGCTCATCATTAGGTGATTAATCCGGCCGTGACGCTAGTGTTTGTGTTGAGAATGACGAGGAGAGCAGATGCCCTGTCAGTCGGAGTCTACTGTAGAGATGACAGGCTGCCCGTCGACGAGCTGAGTTGTCAACCGAGCCACTCCGCCTGCCAAAACCTATTTCTCTCTCTCTCTCTCTCTCTCTCTCTCTCTCTCTCTCTGTTTTTTTTTTTTTTTTAAAACGC
>JAQMYJ010000003.1:8568428-8599032 GCA_030014305.1 Clarias laeviceps | reverse complement strand
CACTTGTTGGCCCCTTTGCCTTCACTCTGCGGTCCAGCTCACCCCAAACCATCTCGATTGGGTTCAGGTCCGGTGACCTGGAGTGGAGACCTTTTTTTTGTTAAGCCTTCAGTGAGAATCTACCAATGTAAATGGTCATGAAAATAAAGAAAACACATTGACAGATAGATGAGAAGGTGTTTCCAAACTTTTGGCCTGTACTGTATATTAAATAGTACTTCTCTCAAACATATTAAATGCTGCTCCCATTCTGCTCATGATGCTTCATGTTTTAACATTTGTATCACTGGACTCAAGAGTTATGCCATGATCCTATGGAGAAAAAAAAAAGATTTGATGTATGAGGCTTCAAAAAGTATATATTTTTTCCCACACTACTTTTCTGACACACAGCAGACATGGCTAAGTGAGGCTTAAAGCATACTCACCATAAACTTCCAAATTCAAAATAAAATTTTACAGTGCAAGTCATCATCTAGCATAGCACGAGACGTCCTTAAATTATTAGTCCAGGTTTCAAGAGAGTTTACAAGTAACTCTTAAATATCTTCTCCATCAGAGTCTGTTAGTCTCATTTCATCATACTTTAAAGTCAGGTTACTGTGGGCCTCGTGCTTCCTCTTACACTCCTAAAACAAAGCCATTTATCAAAACAATTGAGTCATACTGTACATGTGCACATCTACAGCGGGCCACTTCAATTTGGTAAAAACGTAGAAACATCTTTACTTAACTCTGTTAACTTTTCACAGACCCTGTTGTGCCACGCTGAGTGATGGACTCATGGGGTTTCTGCCGGGGTTCAACCAGACAGTGCTGAAAATTCAGCAACCAAGTTTTGTTGTTTTTATTCGCATATCACAACAACTGTAGTAGTTTCATAAAAAAATAAAAAATAAATAAAATGCTTACTTTCAACTCGCTGCGCATCACATTGATTTTCAATTCGTTATATTGAGACTGGACTCTGCTGTGAGCCTTGTGCAGTCTCTCACACTCCTAAAACACATGCATTTATCATCTCATGGACAATTTATTTGCATTATCACAGTGTATTGCATTTGCGTCTTTATGTTGTCTTTTTTGTATGATTCTTAAATAGTTTTGTTAATTTATAGTGTTAATTTTGTCTTAGCTAGTTTTGTTAAGTCTCAGCTCATTTTGATAATTTATTCAATTCAATTTATTTGTATAGCACTTTTAATAATGGTCACTGTCACAAAGCAGCTTTGTAGAATCAAAAGAAAATTATATAAATGTGTATGAAATGTGTAAAAAAAAATACAGTGGAACCTCGGATTGCGAGTAACACAGTTTGCGAGTGTTCCGCAAGACAAGCAAAGATTTTTAAATAAATTTTGACTTGGAAAACGAACAAGTCTTGGTTTATAAGTACCGAGTATCATGTATCACTCATGCGCTTCTTGTTTTGACGTCGAGTGTCATGTGATCACCACTGAGCCAACAGTTGTTCTCTCTCTTGCGTTGTGGAATTGTGGGTAATCGTCTCCCCTGCTGGGTCTTAGTGCTCGTCTCTTACTGGTATAATCAACATCCGTGCACACGTGTACTGTTTACTATAACACTATGGAAGCAAATCAGTCTCATTAATAATTCACACAAAAGACACGATGCACACATGTGTATCCCAATTCACATGTGTGAAACCCAATTCACGTGCACGTAAAAAATATATATTCACAAAAAAACAACTCACGTACACAAAATAAATATATATATACTGTATATATATATATATATATATTCATAATATACGTTTCACAAATGCAAAACACAATTTACAGATGTACAACTGTGTACAAAATTTTTTAATATTTAAAATTCACGAGTGTATCATGGACTGTGAATGTGAAAATCATCTTTCCTGTGTGAATGGCCCTGGATTTGTGTGTGTGTATTTTTGAGACTTTGCTGACAGCAACGTGTGTCACTCGTACTCCAATCAGATGCGACCTCACCATTTAACCATTTAACCAATCACCAATTTTAGACAGAGAAGCGTGATTCGTCACTCCAGAGAACACGTCTCCACTGCTTTAGAGTCCAGTGATGGTGTGCTTTACAGCACTATTACTATGGGATGCTTTACACTGCACTTGATGATGTAAGGCTTGGATGCAGCTGCTCGGCAAAGGAAACACATTCCATGAAGCTTTCTAAGGACTGTTCTTGAGCTAATCTGAAGGCCACATGAAGTTTGGATGTCTTTAGCTATTGAGTCTGCATAAAATTGCCGACCTCTGTGCACTATACATCTGATTTTACGTGGCCTATCACTTCGTGGCTGAGTTGCTGTTGTTCCCAGTTGCTTCCACTCTCAGAATCTCAGTTGCCAATTGTACACACACACACACACACACACACACACACACACAGCCAATCATGAGGAAAGCAGAGTATCTGGAGGAAGCCCACCAAACACGGGGAGAACATGCAAACTCCATACACACAGAGGCGGGAATCGAACCTGGACGGTGCAAGGCGACAGTGCTAACCACTAAGCCACCGTGCCGCATCTAATATAATCTAATCTAAACTAATCTAAATGTACACTATGGGGGTAAAATTAGGAGCAGGACAAATGCACCTTCATGTGGTCCTGAGGAACTTATATGGATTGGACCAAAGCAAATTCTGTGGCCAGATCACACACTGGGTCTAAATGCAAAACATTAACACATCATAACCACCACCACCATCATCATCATCATCATCATCATATTATTATTATTATTATTATTATTATAATACTCTATGCATTTTAAATTCCAGATAAGCAGTATTTTCCATTTCTGATCCAGATGTCCCTCTATAGCACAACGACAACACACTCTGTAATAAGCAAATTTTTTTGATGTTCAGTAACTCCATGTCTAATGTGAGCTAATCCTAAGAGCAAACTGCTAGATATTATTATATATGTATAAACCTTAAATCCTCCATGTACTTGGACCGAAAGTTAGTGGTGCTAGTTACGACCAACTAATGTAAGTACCTGAGAAAACAGTTTGTAGAAAGAGTTCAAATGTTAAAGTTTTAAATAATCTGATCAGCTTTAATGTAATCAGTGATATTATTATTTCAGGTTGAAGCCCACCTACAGCATTTTGATTTCACTTATGTTGCATCTTAAACTTCAGGCAGAAATCTAAATACCGCAACAGACACGCCCACAGATTAACGCATGCGCAGTAACTTCTGATTTATAATCTGGCACGTAACTCTTTTAACACAGAAGAACAGAAAGGCTGCTGCGGCTGCAGCTCCGACAGTGAACAGCAGGGGGCGGAGCGGCAGATTCGCCACACGAGAAAAACAAACGCATCAAATCGTCCATCTGTTTTTATCTCACAGTAAGCACCTTACTCGTACAGAGAAAAATAAAAACACATTTTACTCAGCACAAAGTTTTGTGAAGTTGCGCTTTCCCGTTGTCAAGAATGCGATATACATGACGTGAACGCGTGACAGAAGCGCGGTTGCGCGCATCGAGCAGAAGGGGGCGGTTCCTAATAAAGCGCAGTTATTTTGGTCTTCTTCACTTCATTTTCAAAGATTCAAAGATGGTAGTTATGTGCACAAACATTTCCTTAGCACAGTTGATTTTTAAACTGCATCTCTCTCTCTCTCTCTCTCTCTCTCTCACACACAACTGAAGTGTCAATGGTTAATGCAATAATACTTGGAGCTACACGCGCATATTAATTATACTGCTTGTAATGTTAGGGTTTATTTGCGGCACAAAATCCGTCTACTAGATGTCAGTTATAATGAGTCCAGTAAATTAAGCGTCATGAAATAAATCTTTTAGTGAAAGAGAAGCATCGACTCCTACTGTACATGACGCTTCATCTCGCCATCACTAAGCAACAAGCGGTTAAGGCTGGGTTTCGGGATGTTACATGTTTGCCACTGCCATCTAGTGGTGAATCTTTGGGAACTGCAGTTAACTTCGTCTTATATACTACCTGTATTAAAAAAAAAAGCTGCAAAGTTAAGTAGTTTTGTGTGTGAACTGGGTATCTAAACATGATTTTTTTTTTTTTAGAAACTCTGTAAAATACTTTAAATTATTGATAATATTGACACTGATTTGTAATTCAAGTAAAAAAATTTTGTATTTGAATTAATTTTTATTGTTTATTTGCATTTAACAATGGTTATTGTGCAAAGTATTTGTATATATAGTGGGTCTCTCTTCTTTTTAATTTTTTTCTTGTAAGTTATATTATAAATTGTGTTTCATGGCATATTTACACAACTTACATATACTGTAACTTGAATGAATTGGTGGCACGCTGGCTTAGTGGTTAGCACTGTTGCCTTGCATCTCCATCTCCTTCAATTGCCGTCTTGGTGTGTGTGTGTGTGTGGAGTTTGCAGGCTCTTCCTGTGCTTGGTGAGTTTCCTCTGGGTACTCAGGTTCCCTCCCACAGTCCAAAGACATGCAGATGAGCCTAATTGGTGTTCCTAAATTGTCCATTTTGTTTAGATGTTGCTCGGAGGTTCTACCACAGTCATAAAAATGGAAATAAATACAATGGATACTATGAATATTTATAAGACAGACATGCTTTACTTTGCTGTGTTGGCCCTCTTTTCAGCCATATTTTAGCCTGTAGATATTAGGTGTTAGTTAAAAAAATTTATTATTCATGAATGATGTGAACGTCAGTACTAATTTACATTACACATTCCCATATAGTGTCGTCAACATCAACACACATTAACACGAGCTCTTGTTTTTTCTTTAAATCAAAATTCTTTGCTTTATTGCTTAAATAATGTTTTTTTTTAGTATTTTTTTTTACACTAGATTAAACAGTGCAAAGGAATGACCAGGCATATTAGTCAGAATCATACCGTTATTAAAAACATATCACTAAGTCATTGCAAAACACCTGAACTGTACCAACATCGGGTTTTCTACTTTTTTGTCCAACACTGCCTCCTAGTGGGGAAACGCTGCAACCAAGGAAGATTACCTACTCCCAGAAAAACAAACTCATTTAAAATTAAATATTCGCCAAGATAAAATTGTTTTTCGTATGGGAATTTCGTTGTTCTGTTACTGTTTTTATAAAAAAAATATTTTGTATTTGATTAAGTATACATGCTTTTATCATATCATCATTTTTATCATGTTATCATATAATCTGTATAATTTGTTTAAAAAAATTTACTTGACTTTTTTGATACTTTTTGCTTAGTCATGTTTGTATAGTGGGTTATAATAAAATACAATTTATTTCACAATTTTCCCTAGGTTGTGTTTAAAAAAAGTATATAAGACACTCTATATAGCATAATCCCTAAGCCTTTATTTAATCATGAAAACATAG
This sequence comes from Clarias laeviceps, assembly GCA_030014305.1. NCBI lineage: Eukaryota > Metazoa > Chordata > Actinopteri > Siluriformes > Clariidae > Clarias > Clarias laeviceps. The sequence goes on along the minus strand of JAQMYJ010000003.1, from coordinate 8,593,669 downwards.
TAATGTAAATAAAATAAAAAATCCTGAAACTGCTCTGGACTTTACTGGTTAAAATAGTGCTTTAAAGGTACACTATAGATGCCACGGTGGGTTAGTAGTTAGCATTGTCCCCTAGCACCTCCAAGATCTGGGTTCAATTCCAGCCTGGGTTCGACTCCATGTGTGCATGGAGTTTGCATATTCTCCTCATGCTTGGTGGGATTCCTCCGGGTGCTCTGGTTTCCTCCAACAGTCCAAAGACATGCAGTTTAGATTGATTGGAAAAAAAAAAATGCTCTTACTCTAACTGCAAGGTATACTTCAGGACAATTTCTGAGAGGGGAAAATTTAAATAATGCAAGAAAAACCTTAATTAAAAAATCTAGCCAATTAACTGAAATACAGAATGTTTGTGGTTAGTTACATTGCCTTAGACAATTTTGTTTAACTGAATGAAAGAAGGAACATAAAATCTTGCAGTGTCCAAGATTTTGAACCATCATCAGCAACCGACATCAACCTTGGGACTTAAGATTTTTAACACACACATAAAAAAATATAAACACCACACAGGAATCAGTTTGAGCAACCTATATTCCTTTATTTTTTGGATAAATTAATAGGAAGATTGTACTTTAAGGGAAAGGAATAAAGCAATGTATTTAACAAGTCAAACTTCCAATGATGAACATAGGCATACAGTATACTATACGATATACTAACTCTGCAATCATCTGTTCACAAGAATAAATTATGTAATATGTACCAAGCAATACTAACCGGTAAGAGCATCAGTGTGCAAATATTAAGCAAAAGAGTGCAAAAATGGCTAATTTTAATAATATCTAATGAATTAACACTGAGATTAAGTTGAAAAAAATAAAAATGCTGAGTCACTACAGAGCTTGCATTAAGAGATTTGATTCATCTGCTCTGGTCATGTGCATTTACTTCTATTTTCTGTGTGAAAACGAAATCTAACAGGAAAATGTGGAATGATTGTGGAAGTAACTAGACTAAATGCAAAACCTACAGATTGACATTACATCTTCATTAAAAAATTTGCATTTCATATTCAAGAAGAGCTAAAATTGGAATCATAAAAAGGTGTTTGTCATTAGTGTGTATTTCCTCTATTTATTTTCACTTTAAAATGCAATGTTTTTGTAAATTATATTATAAATTGTGGTTCATGCTATATTTACACAACTACCAAGGAGAAAATAGATTAGGAAAATATCTGGGATATTCTTTAAAACAGTTCATCGATTTCACCATATCATCATCTCTTCCATTTGTAAGTCACATTCCAAAATAACAACAGTCTGCATAATGAGCACGAGTTAAACTAAATTTTAAATAGCAAATGTATAATCTATTTAAATAAAATAATACGAGTTATTCCTCCATACGGTTTCATTATTTATTATTATCTGGAGGTGAACTGAGTTAAACAGATAAATGAATGCAATATGGAGCTATTGTTAATTGTGCGATAAAAATATACTGTAAAAATCGACAAGTGCCTAATTAGAGCGATCACATACATCTATTGTATATCTAATTTTTAAAGTTTTAACTTAAATTAGTGTTTGAACTCATGTTAAGGAAAGATTAATCTGTAGCATGCCTAAAAACACATGGTTGGTAGTGTACTGTTGTTCACACATGTTGTTGATTGGCCAACATCGCTGCTTCCCATCTCTGAACAAGGGCACTTTTCCTTCGCACTCTGGTATAAGGTGCCTCAGGGAACTAAAGGAAAGAGTTCACCGGAAAACTGCTTCAGTGGCCAGTTTCATGGTGAAAATGTAAAAAATTTAATAGCATGGCACAGACAATGGAGAAACAGGGAGTATGAGAAATGATTCTGGAATTTAGGCTAATGAAATGGTTATTTTATTCACATGTGCAAGGGATACATTTGAGTAATCAGATTCGAAAAAGTCAAAATGAGTCATTTTTGTAAGGGTACAATTTAATATTAGTAACATAAAGTTTAAATTCCAAGACTGGGAGACCCTGGATATGCTTAACCCTCAAGCTCTCAGCTGTATCAGGGAAATCGACTAAAATTAAATATAATGTTGCCATCTCAGCCAACTGAGTAAATTTAAAGTCAATATATTTCCAAGAATACATTATGGATATGGATTTAAAGCGTTGGTATTGACACTGGACATGCACATTACTCAAATGCATCCTTGAAGAACACATAATGAATGTAATCAATAGAAATAAATGAGAATCACAAAAGCAGACATTATGACGATGATACTATACCTTCTGATCGCAGGATAAAGTGGAACGGTCCATTCTGCGTACTCTTAAAGGGGACGAAGGGGAGGACTTACATTTGGCTGGCAACCCTCCTAAAATAAAGACAAACCAAAAATGAAAAAAAAAAGGAAGCAACATCCTATAAAAGAAATCAAAATCCTATAAACTGACAGTATGAACTAAAATGCATTACTATTTCTTGATGTAAAATCTTGCAGTGATACACATTTTTGGCCATTGTATCAAATGTTTACTGTTAAACTATCCGATTATGTGGAAGAACTTTTCAAAGCTAGATGAGGATATAAGATGTTATAATAAAATGTTTAATAAGAATATTACGCAATGTTGCTGTTAGCCTAATTGTCACAGTAACTATTTAATATTGCTTTTTATTACAAATTCAAGACAGCCAACATTCGTGCCATGACAAATCAAATACCTGGCTTATCATAGCTGAAATTCTGCAGTGAGCTGGGAGACACCAGGATCGTGTCATACTTCTCTTTGGCATACAGTTGTGCCCTCTGCCTTCTGAATTCTTCATCTCTTTGCTTCACTTCTTTGATCTCTTGGTCCACCAGAGATAGTGTGCTGTGTGATCGCAGTTTATAGAAGGGGTTGTTGTTGAACGTGCTCTCTTGGTTCTCCTGGCATGCACTGCTCAGGCAGAATTCAGAAGCACTTCGGATGATGAGATTAGATGTTTCCAGGATGATGACGTTGCTTGAGTCTGAAGGCCACTCATGGAACCTGTTTGTTAGTGGAGAAAGCAGATTTTTGCCCTTTTGCCGTTGCTTTGGGGGATGTGAATCCGGGTCAAGGATTATGACGTTGTTGGCCATCATTTCGTGATAGGCCGGTTTTGATGATGGGGAAGCTGTAATAGAGAAGGTTGGTGGTATTGTATTAGATGGTCTTTGTGTCCTGCATCGGTCCTCACGTGTGTTATACCTCTTCCTTTTGTCTTCTGGTTCTGACTTGGCCATCATCAAGGTCATTGGTCTGGGTTTATTCTGCGCAGGTTCACTAGAAGGTGGCCTTGACATGGCCCTCTCTCGTTTGAAACATTCCTCTCTCTCCATAGTCTCCCGGATTTCCCTTTCCACTGGAGTCTCTGGTTCATCGTAATGAGATCGATAGCTTGTATCATCCAGGCCTGAGTCATCTGAACATGGGCTGAATTGGGTATTTTGGTAATCAGCAAGAGATAAATTGTCTGAATCCAGATCTCTCTTGGTCCGCTCCAAGTTACGGATAGGTGTATATGTGATGCTATGTCCACCCTGCTTTACAGTGGGCTGCTGCACCTTGGCCTTGCATTGTTCCTCCATTTCCTGCCACTGCTTACGAGCCATCCTGAAATCCACATGCTCTGTGCTGACATTCTCACTCTGCATCTCCTGAATCACGCAGTAGTCTTGTGGCAACTTTTTATCAAGCTCAGACGTTGAGGCAGACAAGCGCTGCAGGTTGTGTTTCACGTTTTGGCTTGGATCTAACTCATTCTCTGAGATCTTGGATAAACTGCTGTAGTGTATGGAGTCTTTATAAGAAATGTCTTCCAGCACACATTCATTGGAACATTCTGGCTGCTCAAGAGTGTCAACACTGTCTGTCAATACTGTTGGATCTTCATCTTCATCAGGCTCAGCTTTACTCTCAGGCTGCCTATTAATGTCATCCTCCACTGCCTGGTTTTGGTCATTTATCTCTTTGCTGACATCTTGAGCATCTGATTCCAAAATGGCACCAAACTCATCTTCGTCAACAACAGCAGAGAACATGGTCTTCCACTGCTCCTCAGCATCACTATCTGATGAGACAATAGCCATTTCCACATGCAGGCAGTCACTTAAGTCATCTCTATCATTTTCATGGCAAGATTCAGTTGACGCATCTGAAACGGCCAGCTCCTTGATTTGCTGTTCCAGCACAGATTCTGGTTCTGCTTTTGGAACGTCCTGTGGTTCTTGGTGTTCTGGCTCTTTTGCATCAATAGAGGATGTGGTGTTGTTTTCTTCCACCACCAGCTCACCTTGTGCTTGGGGATCTGTGTCAGGCTCTGGAGATGGCACAGATTCTTTGGGATTTGACTCCTGTTCATCTGTCCCTTTTTTTATCATGTCCTCTTGTTGTTTTGCACTTCCATCACTTTCCTCTTTACCCTCACATTCATTGGCTGTGTCACTGCTTTTGTGCGAAGCTGCGAGTGGGGAGTTGCCCTTTTCAGTATCCAGGCATTGAGGGAACTGTTCATCAACACAATCTTTATCATCCTTGCTGTGCTGGTATTTGTCCTCTTCTTTTTCCCCAAGATCCATTTTATAGTCCTTTACATCAGCCATTTCTGAAAGCTGGCTGGTCTCCATGGAGACGGCCTCAGGGAGGTTTTCTTCCTCCTTTTGTTCCTGGTTTATAGAGTCTCTCCTACCTTCTGTTAATTCATTTCCATTTGGTCTTTTCACACCAGCTGTGGCTCTCTATGAAAGTCAGGTTCAAACAGTTTAGACACATGACAACACAGAATTGGGGCAAAAACATTAACCAAAAACATCAAACTTATGTCAAACCAATATCTTCCCATCCTCTAAGGGGGCCATCACACTCCTAAAAATATATAAAAAATACAGCTGGAATGGGGTCAAAATGGAAAAATGTACATTTATTAAGTTTATACTACTTCCTGGCTACATCCCTGTCAGGTTCTCAATGGGTCCATCATGTTGTCACTAATTTCCTATGAAGCAATTATTATGTGCTTACCAGATCCAAAGAAATCGAACAGAGTTATTATTATGTTCAATCAGATCACACTACGCTCTTCCCAGGTACTTATGACGCGCGTACTACATTGTCATTGCACCTGGCAGGTTGGTTTAAACACCACGACACATACAGTGCTTTTTGTCATGAAGTGATGGTGTCAGGAATTGGATCCAGTATAGACAGACATTCTGATAACCTGCTTTTTTTCTTTTCCATCTATGCCATGCTTGTAGTACCTGAATGAAGCCCCTAAGAGGTGTTAGCTACATCGTTAACTGGCAAAAACTGTCGTTATCACGTCCTTATTAAGTTCTTTCTGCGTCTTGCTTCGACTACGTCATCACCTGGCTCTTTTTGAACATGTCCAACAAAATATAGCAGTTCCACATCAAACTCCACATAATACCATGTCCTTACCAGTCTCTACAACATTCCTGCTGAGTTGTGCAAGTTACAGTGTTTGTTCACTCACTGTTTTGAGGACACAGTGGGAATGTGGTGCAGGATAAAGGCTCCCTTAACCTTACAATCAAGGAACAAATCATAAACCCAATGTGCCAAGTAGTAATCAATTGTCTAAAGCTGTTAAACTGAAATGTCATCATGTCATGTTGATATCGCTGAAGTGGATCCATCACATATCACAAAACATGATGTGAGCGAAACTATCATGAGACAGGTTTCAAAGCAAGCATGGCATCTGTGTGAATGGGTTAAGCTGGATAGTCCTCCACTGCTTTTGATTGCACTGCTTTATTCCTTCTTCCATCATCCTTTCCACAAATCGCTATCTGGAGGACTAATCCCATGCTCAGCCAAAGAATTTAAAATGTACATATTGTATTATATTGTATTTTTCTGCCAATTGTATGTAAAATTGACAGAATCGAATTAGGGATGGGGCATGTTGATAAATTCACAACATGATAACTGTAGAATTGCAATAAAAGCATTTCTGTATAAGTTTTTATGCAATGATAATATATTATTAATTTTCAATCAAATCAAAATGTCATCCAAGCGTGCAATGCTATTGGTGTTAGTAATTTATTAAATTAACATTTAAAGTTGTCCTTAAAAACAGCTTTACATTTAGAAGACTGAGAACTGTGACGAATGTCTGAAGTGTGTTCTGGAAAAGATGTGACCTTGTTTAATACAACATGGTAGTGTATTAAATAACATATAGAAAGAACAATTTCAGGTGTCCTTATTACTGTAGATGGTATACTGTATGATCTCACACCACCTAACAGAAATGTGTTCTTTTGGCTGTGGTTCGCTAGAGAACATTTGGTGGGAGCAAATTTTTTCATTAAGTGTCAACGTTCAGAAACAGCATGAAACGGTTGCTTGGAAACAGAAGGTTGGAATTGGAGGTCCTTCATGGATGCAGAATGAATCCACCCGTGTCTTGTTTGTTATAAATTATTTATATCAGTTAAATTCGTTTTACGTAAGAGAACTGTGCAATAGAGTAAAAATCTATTTTAGTGGAAAGGGCATCCTGTCCTCTTCGATTTGACTGTTATTGATGAGTGTCCAGCATTTGCCCAGAATACACCCTGCTTGTTTTAGGAATTAAGCTTTCACTGTCTGGGAAACAAAGCCAATAAGGTCTATCTATGTATGCACATAGTGTATACCTTGTGAATAACAAAACATAAAATTTTAATACAACCTAGTATTATGTAATATTATGCATTATTTTATATAAGGGTTCAGTTGTTGTATTTAATATGAATATTATTACTATTATAAGCCTGTAGGACCTAAACATGTGCAGGTGTTGTCCTTAAATGTAATGTATTTACACAATGATGTGGTTTAATCATAAAATACTTTAGCCTGCAAAGTAGTCAGAATATTGTGTTTTCTCCATTGTGACATAATCTATTAATTTTTTTCCCCCATATTCAGTGAGCATTCTGTGCAGGTCAAAACCACAATGGATCCAGAACCCATCCTTGGTTTAAGCATAAGGTAGGAACATACCCTAGATGGGTCGTCAGTCCATGCACACAAACATTTGCCTTTGCTTTCACACCTACAGTAGTGACAACTTAGAGCTGCTGATCCTCTAGCATGTTTTGCGAGGTGGAAGAAAAAAAGACAACATGAAGGAAACCCCGGACACAGGGAGAACATGGGAGACTCTGCACAGGATCTGAGGCTTTGAGCTTAGGATCAAACTTCGATCCTGCACCTGCTGCACCTGCTGTTATTTTTGTCCACTGCTTGCATTTCAATGTACTATTCTACTTTATTCAAATATGTCATGTTTTGCTAATTATGCAAACATAATAATAATAATATATATATATATATTATATATATATATACATAGACAGCATTTGAACTGCCAATACAAATATCAATCAGGTGCTCCGCTGGCACTCAAATGAAGTCACCCTTGTCTGTCATTCAGATGTGCAAATCCCAGTGGGTTCAAATGATCCACACTAACTTTATATTGATACCAGATCTACAGGACTGGATGCAGGAAAGACAAAGAGTCAAAAAGAATAGACAGATAATATCATGAATTTATACACGTTAGATATGTTCTGCACAAAAATTTTTTAAATAAATATGATGATGAACGATTGCTGTGTGCAAGTGTCTCAATCAACAGGGAAATAAAATGACCTACCAGCAGCTTTAACACGAGCAGCCAGACAGAGATCATCTCCAGTCTACCGCAGCTCGTGCATGCTTGCACGAGTCGGAGCAGCACGAGAGACCTGGCGGCAGCGCGTCGCCGTCGCGAGCGAATCATATGGGTTCGGTTGCAGCTGCTACTTTCTCACCTATCGATCACTCAGCAACAGCGTGCCGTGAAGTGGAGCGGATGAAACATTCATTGGCAGCCTGGCAGTAAAGCCTGAGAACTGTTGTTCGGTGAAATCCATAAAGATGCGCGCGGTCTGATCTCGAACAGCACAGCTCGACAGGAATAGAGAGGGACGCACGCGCAGGCTGCAGTGCGCGCTGCCAGCAGGGGCTCTTGCTCTGGGCGCCCACACACTCGTTATAAGCAGCTATTGAACGCCTGTGCTCATGCAGTGAACGAGTTTAAAGTCGATGCTTTGAACCGAAATGGGTTCAATCGGTTGTGCGAGTCTCTCAGGACTAATTGTCTGTTTGATTGTTAGGTCCAGGGGGATGTGAGTCACGTTGCTTCTTCACCTTGAACCATTATTATACATTTTATACAAATGATTTAGTAATCCAAAAGTCTCAAAATACCCAAATCTTAAAGTGAGGTCTTTTCCTTTGGTAAACTGGTTGTAAAGGCAAACAAGTCATTCATGCATCGCACTTTATCCTGTATACAGGGTCGCGAGGAGCTAGGAGCCTATCCCAGGAGACTTAGGGCACAAGGCGGGGTACCCCCTGGATGAGGTGCCAATCCATCGTAGGACACACACACACTTATCGTCTATACCACTTTATCCTGTATACAGGGTCGTGGGCGGCCAGGAGCCTATCCCAGGAGACTTAGAGCACAAGGCGGGGTACCCTCTGGATGAGGTGCCAATCCATCATAGGACACACACATACACACACTCACTCATCGTCTACCCTGTATACAGGGTCGCAGGAAGCCAGGAGCCAATCCCAGGAGACTAGGCTGGGTACACCCTTGAAAGGTTTACAATCCAATGCAGGGAGAATTTGAGAATGGCAATTAGCCCAATGCATGTCTTTGAACTGTGGGAGTACCTGAAGGAAACCCATCAAGCACTGGGGAAACATGCAAACTCCATGCACACAGACCCGAGGCAAGAAGTGAACTCTCAATCCCAGGGGTGCGAGGCCACAGAGCTAATCACTACACCACCAAGGCACGTTTTTTTTTATCAGTTATTAGTGATCCAAGCACTGATTATTTCAAAACAAGAATTTTTTTTGTTCTGTATAATAAGGCGTACACTGAATGTTAATTTATACTGTATATTGATTCTGTTGTTAACCCATAGAAATCTGACTTTTGAACCATATAACCTAACTCTTGTTAAATTACATTTTATAATACACTTCACAATAAAATGATTAATCAAAAGTTATGAAAAAGTTTGTATCAATAGACGAAAAGTCGCAGAAGTGTTAGCCATCAAGAAGGAGCCGGAAGCCCGGCCACATTTACAGCTGATTATAACATTGAGCGTAGACGTGAAACAATTCTGTTGAATAGGATTATGTGGCAATATTAACATGTTAGTACAGATAATATGTTGATCTCTATAAACAATATGGCCTGTTTTACTGAAACACCAGGTATACTGACAAACTGGTATTATACACAAATCAGCCATAACATTAAAACATTTAAAACATTAACACTAATTATCAATTATATACTAGCATACTGGTGAAAGGGCAGCATAGTGACATAGTAGTTAGCACTGTGGCCTCAAACTTTCAGGGACGAGAGTTTGATTCCCAGCTCGGGTCTGTGTGCGTGTAGTTTGCATGTTCTTCCCATGCTTGGTGGGTTGCCTCCAGGTACTCCGGCTTCCTCCCACAGTCCAAAAGACATGCAGATTAGGTTAAGTGACTGGTCACTTAAAACAAATGGTTCTAATCTAAACCTTAACAATTTAAAACTGGTGGCCTATAAGTCAATAGAAGAACCCTAAAATGTTTTCGAGGTGGAAAATTCAGGAATAAAAATTTCTATTAAAGGGTCAATATTTGAGACTATGTGATTCATTGGTATGAAATCAAACACAATCCAACTACATTTACATTAAAACTGTACAGCAATGCACTAACTGAAATTACACCATTCCTGAATATTACAAAATAGATTTTTAATTGTTAAAATTTTATTGACAATAGAGGAAAAAAATCAAACTGGTCAAATATTTTCCATAGAATTTGAGATAAGTGGAAAAAGTTAACCCTACTGGTTGAACCAGTGTCAAAACAAATACCAGTACCAGTATTGATCTAGCCCAGAATCAGAGATTACAGCATAGCTTCATTTTCCCCACATCTAACAGGTCAAATATAGGTCTAAGTCTATTATAATCACCTTTTTTTTTGGCAAACAAGGGTTATGTGGTGTACATATTTAACTGGCTCACTTAATATTTTAATTGGTTTAAACCATAGGAAATTGTGAATGCAAGAATAAGAATAAATTAAAATACATTTTGTTTTGAAAAAGTGTTGTTTAATGCACAGACAAAAGTTTTCATATCTGAATAATTAGCCTTGTATTCCTCACAGTTCATCTGTACAAATTTGTAAGTGGCAAACATATTCTAAGTTCAGTAGTTTATGTTCTTAAATCAGTAGTTCATACTGTTGAATAAGTCTTCTGAAACCAAACTAAGCTGAACTCCAAACTTGCATATTTAACAACTGGGTCCAATGATAAATATTCCCTACTTGTAACCTTTAAAAGTGCTTGACCGTTCATTCTGAGAAATCCAGTTTCAATATTTTTTTTGTTTGCTCAAAAGCATCAGCAACAAATATATTTAGTTTAACATGTTAATAATGCAATTTCCCAGCCCAGATCAATTTGCTTTTCTGATGATTTTCTTTTGAAGTTATAATTGAACAGTTACAGCAGTGTGAATGGTTAATAACATAATATATAATAAACATTTTACAGTGAAAAAATAATGCTCAGTGTCCCTTCAGTATCCAGCAGAATTGACGGATATCCACATTTTTACAGTGCTTGAATTCATAAGCTATCCTAATATCAGACTGGTACATACATATTACACAGTAAACTGTAGCTCCAGTGGGGTCAATCAACCAAAGGAAATGTAGTATGGTGGATTACATTAGTCTTGCAAAAATAGGAATTAAGAAAAATATAATGAACACCAAAGAAAATGTGCTGGGATATTTAAAAATATATATTTTTAAAGTTTCCTTTGCCTAATGTTTAAACATGGTTGAAGAACAGAACATCCCCCAGGACTGAGGTCTGTGGTCAGTGTTCAGAATGTTCAGCATGGCCCTTATTCTTCCAAAGATCTCCAAATACTGAGTGTTTATCTCCACAGAGGAAATGTTAAAAAGCTAGAAGATCTACAGTAGAACAGATCTTTTGGTCCAATTTGCCTGTTTTCAGTGCTACCTCAAGCTGTGGTGTTTTTTTTTTTTTTTTTACTTTTCATCACCATCCATCCCACACACAAGTGCATATCAGCCCAGCCTGCATAAACACCAAGAGATTTTCATGGACACACACTCACAGTTACTTAGTTTTTCTCTTCTTTCTCAGTTTCCTCCCACAGATCTGCAACATTTGCGCAGCGCCCCCTCCAAAAGCCGCCCACTCTGCCAACCTCCATCTAATGCTGAAGAGTGACTCATTTTGCTGAGGCAGCACACATGTGGCATGAGCTATGGCAAAGTATCATTCTAGGTGTTTCGTGTGTGTTTGTGTGTACTTACCGATGGCTGCATCAAAGGTTGTCTGCATCAGTCTGGCTCTGCGTTCGATGTGTGAATGAAACGATACACTGATTGAACGTGTGGGTGTATGCCAATGGCTGATGGCAGTTTCAATGGCAGAAGTGACAGTCACACACACACACACACACACACACACACACACACACACACACACACACACTTGTATTACAATCTTTGTGAGGACCTTATTTTTTTAAAAAGAATGCTATGCGAAAATCCCTTATAAAACCTTATGACAAATTTTTCTGAAATTTTTTTATAAAATCCCCGGAACTGACCAAATGTTATGTTATGGCAGTCAGCTATAATGGATAAAATCGATTACAAATAAATGTAAAGCTTTTCTTTACATTTAATAAAAACATAAAATGCATCATATACCTGAAAAAAAAAAATACTAACACAATTCTTCCGGTCAGTGTTTCATCTTCTCATTTCCCATTTGGTGAAATATAGTTTGTTCATTTATTACATTCCCGAGCTGGGTTTTTTACTTGTTTGTGTGTTTTGTTATTTTCCCACAGCATACACATCCAAAGCTTGGATACATCCACTTTTCTTTATTTTTACAATTTTTTAAAAATAGTTTTAGAGTAATAAAGAAGATGTGTGAAAAACTAATAAACATGGAACTATACAGGGAGCAATAAAACAAATAAAAGCTGTTTTATGTTTTAAATTCCTTACATTATTCCTGAAGCAGCTTTGTACAGTCTCAACATCTTCTCGACCAGCTCCCTGATGGCTCTTCTTAAAATTCCCAAACAACTTCTAACAGCTTCTAATAAGTAATAAGCAAAAACTGTTCAGGCTGTGTACTCAGGCTGCTCATAATAGTGAAAAAAAATCACTTTTTTGCATTGCTGTAATGTGATGTGATTAATTTATTGTATGAGTAGTCATTGTTGCTTATGAAAAACACAATTTAAAGGATAACACTAAAAATAATTAAAATGAGTAGATCCAGATGGGTGGAATGGTAGTGTAGTGGTTGCACTGTCGCCTTGCACCTCCAGGTTCTGGGTTCGATTCCCGTCTCTGTTTGCATGTTCTCCCCGTGCTTGATGCGTTTCCTCCCACAGACATCTAGATTAGGCTAATTGGCGTTCCCAAATTGCCCGTTGTGTGTGAATGAGTATGTGTGTGTGTCCTGCGATGGATTGGCACCCTGTCCAGGGTGTACCCTGCCCTAAGTCTCCTGGGAAAGGCATGCATGGATATGCATGCTTATTGATGCAATTTCATTACAAATATAATTTTAGTTACACTGAAACCTCATACAATATTACAGACTGTTCTGATAATACGGGATTTTCACTCGCCTAATAATTGACAAATTATTAAGCTTTATTATTAATGCTTCCGTTAACAAGTACAATCATGCATTTTTTTAACCAAATAACAATAACTGGAAATATCTTACTTACTGTACAAGTAGGCTTATCTTTTATTTAATCTTAAAAAATTGTAAACTCGACTGTCCCATTTTATTGAGAACTGCAAGATAATTAGGACTGACAAGTCACGTCTCTGTTATAACATATGAAGTGCTGGAGTCTAATAGCATTCACCTCAAATCATCTATTGTAACAGAGGTGACATAAACAGCTGCTAGCAACATAAATGACACATTGATCCTCTCACACACTGAACTGGATTGCTTTCAGCTTTCCAGATGACATTCAGCTATTTACTTTCTCACCTGTTACTTTATTTTCCATTTTAATATTACATTTAGATTTAAATGAAACAAATGGAAAGCATGAAAACAATTTATGCTCAATTATTTCAATGAACACAACACTTCATGTAATACTCTGTCCTTTTTTTTTTTTTTACACATTTAGATCATTTGTATTCACAATAAGAAAGAATAAAAGGATGGATTTCCTCCATTTCTAAGAGATAAAGTGTGTGAATTAAAATAAATTACAGCACAACTGTCTTGCTTTACAGTTCTAAGTCTTTTTGACAGGAGGGTTATTCTTATTCAACATAAACAAGGTTTATTTGATTTATGTATTAGAAATAGATGAAAAAAATGTTTAGTAAGTGGATAGTACATTTGACAAAGTAAACATTAGTGCCAATTTTGCTTATTAGTCGAAAAAGTGCTGGTTGTTACAATAAGTAGTGATATTTTATACAAATAATATCAATATTGTAAATTCAATTTAAATATAAAAAAATATGTAAATACATTGGATTGTACAGTATTAGGGTCTTGTGGCCTTCTACTTTTATTTCCATCATCCATCCATTTCAATATTTTCTGTAGTGCTTATCATGTTTAAGATCAGCCTTAACAAAAAGCAAAAGCACACATACACTCACACACCACATGCCTTTTGGGAACACCAATCAGTCTACAATATTTGTACGGCAAAATGGTGGCAAAAAGTATTGAGAAAAAAATGTAATTCAATATTTTAATGACATTGTCAATTTGTTAAAATAATAACAATTATTTAAAAAAGAAGCCCTTTATTCTTTAAAATTAGCTAGATCCGTCTGGGCATAGAGTCAAAAAGCCATCTGTGAAGATTATGTAAGGAAGACATGTAAGATTATGTATGTTTCCTGCCTGCTCCTGCCTCCTTCACCATTGTCCAACAGTTTTCTATCAGGTTTAGATCTGGAGATGACCATTGCTCCAGGAGCTGAATACCATGGTCTCATAGCCAGTTACAATTGCTTTTCAGGTATTACAGTAGCACAACTTGTCAGCCAGATAGGCTAGAACTAATTACAGTATTGCAATCACCTGTTTTGTGCACAGAGAGAACTACTGTATAATACATCGCTACCACTGTATATTTATATTTTTGGCAATTGCCTGAGTCCCTTATGCAGAGTGTGTTACATTTATCTCATTATATATCCGAGGGTTAAAGGCTTTGCTCAAGGGACGAACAGTGGTAGCTTTGTGGTGCTGTGGTTTGAACCCATGACCTACTGAAACATAGAAACCAGACTACATGAAACCCACAAAATAGGAGAAGAATGCCATGCTGCGAAAGTTTATTTACTACATTTTATTTACTTGTTTTACTTTGTTAACAAGGTGGGATGAAACCTGAGAACCTGAAGGAAAATCATGTGAACAAGGGGAAGAACAGTAGTCGATAACCCGAGTTACTCTAATTTTGGAGCTATGGAGTGCCATGAGCCCACTACACCACCATATTGACTAGTATTGATTAGTTAGGTTCAATACCCAAACTCTGTCTAGGTCACAGTGGGTACAGTACATGCTCCAGGGAAGCTTAGCTAAAATATAACAGTCCCAAAGCTGCAGTTAAAAAAATGTTTTTAGAAACATTTAACACCTATATAATATTAGCTTATATGTATCTGGGAATATTATTTATGTGACAGCCAAGAACAATGTCGGGGGGGGGGTTATTATTAGATTACTGCCATTAGAGCATCAGAACACTGCAGCAGAGTTATTTTGGGGTATTATTTTTGGCATAACCGCCTTAGGAAATGTTAAATATGTTTTTGACATTCTGACACACATTGGTTGCTGTTAGTTAGATAATATATAATAAAGTATCTGGTTAATCAGTGATTTGAAGTAATTAATTACATTTTGTTAACTTTTTTTGGGCTTTTTCACTACCTTTTACAATTTGCTAATGACACGTTACTGAAAGGAATATATTTGAATAACGTCATGGTTTTTGTATGTATCTATGACCTCTGGCTCCAAGCAAGAATAATCTCCATATGCAAATGACAGTCAGATGTTCTTGCTCCTTTCACTCCTACTGGATACCTGAAGTTCTTGCAGAGGAGTCTTTTTGATTTTATGCTTAGAGATCTTCAGCTTCCTCCGTGAAGCCTTTGAGCCGAGTTCCATCATCTGCCACTTGCTACACCGTTTGGCTGTTCAGAGAAGCTGTGTGTGGGAGAGAAAAGCAATTGATTCATTTCTCCATCAGCTGAAACACTGCGGGGGATTATGGCAAGGCCATGCTACTGAGCTATAAGAATAATACTGTTAGCATCACAACAGACTGAAAGCCAAGCTTTAGGTTTCTATCAAGCCTCTTTTTTGACTTGTGTATAGTGAACATTTTCTGCTTGTGGAAAACAACTTAAAGCATAGAGACTGATTATATAAGGCAGAGAGAATATTGAAATGAAAGGTGTGTGAAATTAACAACCTGTCATTAAGAGCTGTGGGTGAGTGAATGCATATATGAGTATGTGTGTCTGTGCATGTGTGAGTCTGTGCATGTGTGATTGTGTCTGTCTGTGCATGTGTGAGTGTGTGTGTGCATGGTATTTTAGTGTGGCATGTGGGTGTGCCTGCTCTATTTAAATATGAAAATCCTGCCATCTACAGAATGAGCTGTGCAATTAGACGACAATACTTCAGACATCTTATTATAATCTTTTACAGCCAAATGGCAAAAATTTTACATAAAATTTGATAATCCATTTTTTAATGTATTACAAACACAACACACACACACACACACACACACACACACACACACATAGACAGAATGAAAGCATATCATTAACACATTTGACAGCAAAAGCAGAAGAGTCTATGAATTTATGTGTGTGTGAGACTGCTCACACAAAAAAAGATCCAATTTTTCCTTTTACCCAATGTAGTCAATTTGCAGAGATACCAATGTGTAGTACTGTGGGTATTGGTGGCTCAGTGGCCTGCCATGTGAAAGGCCCGGGTTCGATTCCCAGCCAGTGCCCAAACCCCAGCCACTGGATGTAGTGCTGGTCCCAAGCCCATGTAAAATGGGAGGGTTGCATCAGGAAGGGCATCCGGCATAAAACCTGTGCCAAGCTTGTATGTGCGGACCAAGTGTCCACTGTGGTGACCCCTTGCCGGGAGCAGCCAAAAGACCAACAACAACAACCAATATATAGTACTGTGCAAAAGTCTTAGGCACATGCAAATAAATGCTGTAGTAAACAGTAATTAATGAAACAGTCAGTATTTGCTGTGACAATGCTTTAAGCACCATTTAGCTTCAGGTACAATCTGTGCAGTTTTATAAGTATGTGTGTAATGGAAGGAAGCTTTATAAGGAAGTTTTATTGAGTATCCTGCAGAATCACCCACAGTTCTGAGGACTTTGACTGTTGCACATGCTTCTTTTTTGCATGCAAAATCCAGCAGTTTCCATTATTTTGTCTAAAAACTGGTCACCTATATAATATGCTGCTTTGTTTTCTGGTTTACAAATATTCTTCTGAAATTGGAATATTTGTGGTGGAATACTGATGTTTGAAAATCAGAACTGCTTTTTGTACTCACTCAATAATAAAATCATAAAATTAAATAAATAAATGACCTAAAGCAACTTTTTTACTAAAAACACATTATTTGCACAGTACAGTACAAGATGTTATTTATTTCGCCCCTAATTTTAGTTTCATGTTGTATGAAACAAGTCTAACAAGTTTTCTAACAAGTAAGAAAAAGCCTTCAGTTAAATTTAAACTAGTGAAATGTCTCTTGTGTCTTCGATGCAGCCCACAAACATAAATGATGAAATCATGGAGTTGTGTGAGAGCATGATTTTTAACTTGTAAACCACATTTTCTGTGAGTCAGGACAATGCTGCTGACATTTCCAAAATGCTTTGTTCATTGTTTATGACTCTCCATTAATGACTGGACTAAATGCTTGTGAAATTCCCAATGGCAAAGTCAGGTCTTCTCCGCAGTGTACTGTACATACTTACACATGACTTCTTGTTAAGTTATATGTTGTGATTGTGTCAATAAAAAAAACTTAAGCCAGAGTAGAAAGTAATTGAGCACACAGAGGAAGCAGTTGTGTTGCGTAGGCCATGCAGAGAAGCTTGCTCAGGAGATCAGCTGCACAAGAGAGTTAGTGAAAGAAAAGTTCTACAGTGCTACATAAGCATGCAGCAGTATTTTAGTCTTGCTTTTTCGGAGGCTTTTCTACCTGTAGATGAGTCCTCACAGGGCAGATGAGTGTATGCATCGTTGGTATTACAGTTCTTGAGTAAATTTATTTGTCTTTTTTGTAAAGAACTGGTTAAGGCTTCTTCTTCACCATCTCCTATGATCACAAGTTCTGCCTGAATGGAACCATCGTAGCTCTGTGCATCTTCCTCAGCTTTCTGAAATCCCATGAAGATCATAGTCACAGGTTCATTTGAAGGCAACGCGTTCAGGACACTAAGTTTAGGGTCATCTCTATTGGACAAAGGAGATATATGATTCACAACAGAGTCCACATGCTGACTTTGATTTTTTCTGTGTATCGCTTGGGGGTCACTTCTCGCTTTCCCTCCATATATATCATAGCTTTTATCATTGTTGTCATGATAATAGTCATGTTGGTCACTGTAATGATGGAACATATGAGCAGATCCATGAATTTCTTGGTAGGGATAGTGTACACCACTGTGACTATACTCCAGCTCTGGCCATTCACTTAGATCCATGTTATAAAGTTCTGAGCAGGGGCTATTCTGGTAGTTCTCGCTACGTAGAGGCTCGTTTTGAGGTTGAGATTTTTTCCTTTTCTCTGTGGCCTGTTTGAGGAGCTCCTCCACCTCTTTAGAGCTGAGCTCATCCACTCCATTGGATTCTGGTTGATCCATGGCAGTATGCAAGGCATAAACAGACTTACGACCGTCATCGTAAACCTTGATGCCATGCTGCTTTAATTCCTGGGCCGGGACTGTGCAGGTGGAGAGGACACGGCTCTCGCCAGTGCGCAGGTCCTTCTGCACGTTGATCTCCATGGCGAATAAAGCTGGGGGTGTGAGAAAGAGGGATGCAAGCGTCAAGAGTGAGATGGTAGAAGTTGATAAGCTTTGTAGACCACAAGTTTCTTCACATACAGTACATATTTCTAGGGGATAACTACTGTATCTCTAGTACTTGAACAATCAGCTAGTTCTTCAATAAAGCGATCAAGCCAATAGAAAATATTCTACAAATACAATCTACTGCACCATTTTCACCAATCAAAATATCTAACCCAATCATCAACAAACAAAACAACCATCAAACCAATTAAATAACAATTCAGTCAACCAAACAAACTATTATTACCAGGTTTCTTTTGATCACTTTTAGTTCCTGGATCCACATTTGGCTGTTTCCTCATGTTTAAAGGTGTATGAGATTTTTGAGTATCCAAAATTCCTGAACAAACATGGAGAGGTTCTGGAAATAGCACAACAAATTAGTGTCACCAACAAGTACTGCAACAAGTGCAAAATTGTTTAAAAAGGACCTAGTGTGTAATAACAAACAACTTCTTTACCTGACTTGAAATTTTCATTTGCTGCCTGTAAGTAAATTCAAAATTTTATATTATTAAATGAGCTCCTACAATCACAGTTGATTCAATAAATGCTAAATAATTAAATTCTTAAAGCCATACACTGATCAGCT
Organism: Clarias laeviceps; assembly: GCA_030014305.1. Classification (NCBI taxonomy): domain Eukaryota; kingdom Metazoa; phylum Chordata; class Actinopteri; order Siluriformes; family Clariidae; genus Clarias; species Clarias laeviceps. The sequence goes on along the minus strand of JAQMYJ010000003.1, from coordinate 8,574,775 downwards.
AAAACATTAAAATCATTAATTAGCATGATTCCGCAGGGTCTTTGGGGTTGTGCTGTGGTATCTGGTACCAGTACATTGGCACCGGAGCCACTGAGTGCTGTGGGTTGAGGGATGGGGCCTGCTGTAAATAAGACTTTTTTGACTGGAGCATCCCTTGAGTGTTTAAAAGGATTGGCTTTTCTGTTGGACTGGACCAGATGGGCTGGACTTTGATCCCGATCAGCATGGATGAGCCTTGGGGGCCTGTGATCCTCTCACAACCTTCACCACTCTCAGTTTGTCAATGTTGCTCAGTTCATCTGGCAGTGGTGTTATAACTTATCTGTGTAATCTACGAATTTTAACATTCAAAATGTTCTAACTGTTCTTATTATGTTCATTTGTTTTCTTGATAGACTCCTGGATGTCTTAAAGTATAAAATACATTACAAAAATACCTTAATAATGTCCTCTGTGGACTTCTCAATGGCTTTCAGCCTGTTCAGGATGAGCCCTTCATTTGTGGAGATGTTGAGCTCTTCCCTTTCCAAAGCTTCAATTTCTTTCTCTATCCTACAGGACACAGTGGGCATATGACATAATTGAGTTTGCATGAATGGATGACTGACTATAGCTCTCAATACATTGCCTCTTGGCGCCCACAGACTACAGCTGCTCTCTAATACATAATCCAGACACGGTTCATTGCCAGTCAGTCACACTGTTGGCACTGATTCCTTTAAATCAACCTTCACCACTCTGCCATTTACTAACAATGAGGAATAAGACGGAGGTGGCAAGAGGGTATTGCAAGTCACTAAGCATCATGTGCAAAAATATTTGGCAACGATCTGTGAGTTCACTTTGAGAAATATGGATGGCACATAGTCATTGTCTGTCTCAGTAATTTCACAAATTCATCACAAGTAAGACAGACACCAGGATTACCAACAAGAGTGCAAGAGCTTGGATATGAACCTATAATAGCTTGCTGCATCACACCGTTGCATCTCTGTTGCGTCATGCTTCATTCTTATTCTCTGGCGTGAATCCAGGAAATGGATAGGGGCAAAAGTCTAGAACTAAATGTAGTTATCTAAATGCCACTACAACTGCCCTACAAAGTGCCTTACCGTTACGACTCTAAAGGTCAATCCTTTTTTTGGTAAAGACACCGAAGCATCATAGATGTTGAACAAATAAAGGTGAACAAATGAAACCTGATTTAAATCTGCATGTGGATGCATTTAAAATCAAGTTATATAAAGATCCACTAAGCATTCCAATCCATTGACAAGTAAAAAAAAATACTATCCTAAATGTATTGGTATGAAAGTTTTTACAATATACATAATCAGAAAGTATCTTTACAGCAGAAACGTCCTATGATATAAATGAGCAGAAGAAAACATTGGCAGGAACAAAGACTTTGGCTGGTCTTGGAAATGCTGAGTTATTTTAATATCAGATATCCTTGGAATCAGTACACTTGAAGTAAAAGAGATTGTTCAGGAGTCAATTAAGTAATGCAGAGAAGGGACCTGTACAGCATGCCCAGAATAGTCACAGAAGCTTCTGGGTCTCAGGCTGCCAGAAACAAGATCACTTTAATATTGAAACTTTTTTGAATTTTAATTGTTCCTGTATGAAAAATATTAAATTCTGCCATGTCTTTTGAAGCATTTGACAAATTGATATGTTTCATCTGGCAACAATCCTTTTAACCCTAACTGATGCTGTGAGTTGCTTCTCATTTCTTAATGTCGGAAGCCATATCCCCTGTTTTTTTTTATAACGATGGCACTCTGTTTCAAAGGGGTCAAGCTATTGGCCTGTCAAGAGATTGGTGAAATGACTAGAATTGGGTGCAACACATCATTAAAATTTTGTTTGAACTTTGTGGAAGACATGTAGTTTGAAAAAAAAAAAAAAAAACATAGCTATGTTTAATAGTGAATGTAAGAATATTTCCACACACGTACAGTGCACAGTTCAACAAGAATTTACAGGATTGGTACGAAACAGCTATGAGAAAAACACTTGTAAGTAAGGCTGATTGAGAAAACAAAAGCTGGTGTTTATAACTACAGTAGCCTAAAGATCTCATGAATCCAGATTGGCCTTATACTAGACTGATAGATTTGCGAATGGAGCGAAGCACCCATGATGTATAGCGTCCACAGTACTAGCCTCTAGATGTAGTGTTATGACCTGGGGTTGCTTCAGTTGGTCAGGTATAGGTTCAGCAAATGTGGCAATAAAAATAAACCTTAACCCCATTGAAAGTGCTGTAGATTACTTTAGGGAGCGGTTAGACTCTCTCATCAATACAAGATCTCGGCCAAATTTTATTGCAACTCTGGATAGGAATAATTGTTGTGCCATTATATAAGGTTGCTGAAACAATGCCATAGTGAATGCACACTGTAATCAAAGTTAAATGTGGTCCAGCAAAATATATATAACATTTTGTATATAACATTTTGTTTTGGCCAGGCAGTGTAATTAATGTATGTACTGTATTGAGGCCTAAACACTTGCACATGAGAGTCTACATACCGATGAATGTTGCTCTGTAGTGCTTTGGTCTGCTGGGTAATGTCTTGAGCTTTCTGCTCCTTCTGGGCAGCTCCACCACTCGTGCCACCCATAAGCCATAGATCTCTTGCAGATTTTTTCTATGACAAAGTTCAATTCAATTCAATTTTATTTGAATATTGCTTTTAACAATAAACATTAAGGGAAAGCAGTTTTACAGGAAAAAAATAAATTCTTAAATGTAGTCTTGGAGAATAGTTCTTTCTAAAGGACTTTTTCGGCCCTCATTTTTGGCAAGATTTGGCTCTAATTTTTAGTCCAGTCCCTGTACCTGACCAGTTTTGCTTTTTGTTTGTTAAGCCACACGGTGGTCTATGAATCATTCAAGCATAAAAAAAACATGTCATTTAGGGCACAAATTAGTGAGAAACATGTGCAGGCTGATGATTAGTATACTGGTGATGCTGAATGCTGCTTAGGTTGTTGCATAAACAACCTTTTTAAAAAAAACTTGCAAAAAAGACGGCAATTTGCAGCCTGTTATTATTTTCTGAAATAAAAATCAGAATTTAAGGATTATTAAGGGTTATTAAAGCATTTGTTTCCATGTTTTTAATTTAATCTAATTTAAAGTAAAGTAATTTAATTTACTTTAATGTAAAGTAGTCTTGGCTCAAGACTTTTACACAGTACTGTAAATAAAAAGAAATGAACAAGCCGGAGGTGACAGCGGCAAGGAAAAGCTTCCTGAAACAAATATGAGGAAGAAACATTGAGAGGGTTCCAGACTCGAAAGTCATCATCTAGGTGACACCAGATAGTACAACCATAAATAAATCCCTTCTATAGCTGGTAATAATTTCCTCTTATAACTGCAACAGAATATAGTTAAAATGTTATACTGTATATTGTATTTGATGCCATTTTTTCTAAAAAGTTTTTATTTTAAGAAATATACTAGGTTTATTTCATTAATAATGGGCCAAATAATATTTGTCAAGATTTCTATCCTCACATGTCCTATATTGTATTTCCACCCTATGCTAAAATATATATATATATATATATATATATATATTATACCATAATTAAAAAGGAATAAAATTCACCTTCAGCTGCTGAAGTTTCAGTTTTTCCTTGTCGATTTCCAGCCTTTTTAAAGCAATGTTCTCCTGGACTTTTCGTTTATTCTGTAGACAGATGTTCATGTACAAGTATAGGATTAATTATAAAGTTTCAATACCATTAAAATTAATAGAATTAGATTTGTCACATAGAGACTCAAAAACAAGCAAAGACTTAAACAAGCTTGTAGTACAGGGATTGACAAGCAAATCAACATGACTATACTTTAAACTACATTTGCAATAAAATAAAAATAATCTGTTGCACAATATTCACGAAGTTCATTTTAATGGAAAAAGACTATGTTACCGTAATGGCTTGAAGTCTTTCCTTTAAAAGTTCTGCCTCTTCCATTGTGACTCTAGACAAAGAAAAAAAAATTATCAAATCAAATCAAATTATGTAATCCCTTATATATTAACAAACAGATACACAACTATAATATTTTTCAAATGAAGTTTGGAGCCTGACTAAAGAATGTCGATGAGTGCTGAGTGAATGTGGATGTGGACATGGTGAGCTGAAAGTGATATGGATCATCTGAAGATCTATTAGGAAATCAGCAGACTCATGCCACTCTCTTCCTAACTGTGATGCCAGGAATAGCACGAGCGGTGGCTCTGACCCACACATATGGACTCCAGAAATAATCTGCCTGACAGGATTTTGTCATCACAGACAGTCATCATTCAGCACTCTTCTAAATCAGCGCCGTGGACCAGTGGAGATCTGTGGGTTTCACATACACCACAGATATTGGATATGGATTTAAGTCAATATTCTCTTATCAGTACAATGTGGGTTTCACATGCTATATCATTCCAAAATAGAGACTATTCAAACAACCAGTGGAGTCACAGTGTATAGTTTTACTGAAGCACATTCTCTGGCCCATGATAATGGGTAATTTCTGAATCAAGGGTTATTTTTATATTGAACACTCTGGGAATTCCAGATAATGGGCTCACACAAAATTGGAAAGGCTTGTTCTGGATTAGATTTTGAATCTGTTTGCTAAAGAATGGACATGTTCATCCAGGGTTCATTTCAAATGCCTTTTTCTCAGGTTCTGTAAGTAAGATCAGGCGTTTGGTGTACATTATCACTGTTCTACATAATGACATGAATCTACGAGTTAGTATTGTATGTATGCACAATGTCAGGTAATAATTGAAGCAACAGTTCGTATTTCACAGAGCAGGAGCTTGTTTTTAAACATAACAGTGTGTAATACAGAGCCAAACATCAGATGACAAAGTCTAGCAGGGATTACTAAATAATTTGATGCAGTTTGAATGAATATAATGATTTGTATTTGGTTTATAGTTCTTTTATTATTATATAATATAATATAATATAATATTATATTATATTATATTATATTATATTATATTATATTATATTATATTATATTATATTATATTATATTATATTATATGTAGGCCTCATTCCTGTGCAAAAATGTTTTTTTCATGCATGTTTTTTTGCACATGCATGAAATGATATGTTTGATAACTTGAACAGTTGCACACTTGTTTCATGGTCACCACAAGTGTGGGTTGTTGGATCACACTGTCAAAATCCTTCAATGCTGTGCTGAACACCTGCCCACTCCAAAACCAGGCCAAATAATAACATATGTACTAGAACTGTAGCCCAATTACACACACTGTACTTTATTTCACTAAAATTAGCCTATTGTTTTTAACAAAATAATAAAAAGTATTATTATTATTATTATTATTATTGTTATTGTTGTTGGTTTTTTGCAGCTGTTTGGTTGTTATTACAATAAAATATATGATTATTAAATACAATAATAATAATAATAATAATAATAATAATAATAAGAAAAAAATATTGTGAAAGGTACTGACCCTCTTTTACCAGTAAATAAAAAAAGTCTGTTACCACATTAAACTTAGCAATTAACAAATTAAACTTAGCAATTATCATTAGTGAATATTTAATAAAAAAAATTTTTTTTAAAGATTTTATTTAAACAATGGACATCTTGAATCTTGTTTTCATTTAGGATGATGGGAAAAGGTCCCTCACTTCAGTTAAGTTCTACAAGTTATAAATGGAAAGTGATACTTTTGTTATTTTATCTTTTGCTAATCAGATCTGTAACCAAAAGCCGAACTTTGAGTTTTGTGATCTGTTGCACCCCTATTTATTTATATTATTTTTTTTAAGCAATCATAAAACATAGTAGTATAGAAACAGAGAAACATAGTATGATTACCTAAAACATAAAATTACTTTGGAATAATTGTGACAACTAAAATGTCCATGAGTAGTTGAAATGATAAGAAAAGGAGTAAGCAAAAAGAAAGTCCCACTCATACCCAGCTGCTTAAACACAAGTTTTTTCCAGCGGGACCTACTCCTAGACAGTCACACACCCGTGAGAATAAGTATGCGAACCCCTCCTGTTTCCTGCATTCCCAGAGGCCCAAATCAGAGTCTAGGAATAGATAGCAGACCACCCGGAGCTACAGACCCACCCTTCCCCACTGTAACACTGACTCACACACTGTGATGACTGACAACAGGTGACATCACCAACTTGACTTTATTTCCTGGATAAAATGAACAAGCAGAACTTAGTGCCAATGGCATTGATGGGGTGCCTTTACTGCCTATAAGTGTGGCCCTAATCAGTTCAAATTCTGGCTATAATGATAATTTCTCTCTCTCTC
>JAQMYJ010000003.1:8552597-8568398 GCA_030014305.1 Clarias laeviceps | reverse complement strand
TGTTTGAGACTTATGAGAATCTCAGACGGAAAGACAAAAGCATTATGCCTCGACCTCCTCGTCACCTTAAAGAACTGCCCTTAAGTGCTCTTTATTATAAGGTGGAGATTATGACATATGGACTGATAGCAATGTGGTATGCAATGTGGCCTCACACATCTAGTCCATTTTCTTTAGTTAGTTGCTGTTGGGAGGACGTTTCCTAAATCTAATCTGCACTAATCTGCTCAACAGTGACTTAAGCACAAAATCTCCCGTGGCATCTGCTGCAATATAGAAACTACACAAACACTGGGATACACACCGCTATTGTACTACACAGCTATTGTACTACACCTAGCAGGCATTAACATAAACTACTGCCAGTGTTTTAGCAGATATGCGCTAATTGCTCTCACATATTTAAAAGTGTCAATCATACAGTTTATTAATGCAAATCGGTGCATTAAAAACGGTAACAGAACAATTAAGTGGATTTATTTACTATTACCTGTTAATAAAATGCTGCAAATAATAACACATTTAAATTCAATTCATTTGCTAAGACATTTTGGTATGAGACCAAAAAAAGTTTGGAAATCCATTTAAATGGTTTTCCCATTTTTAGCATTGTGAGGATACCAGGCAGTGTCGTGCACTGGTTCATGATTCATTACACATTTAAACAGTTTAATACCTGAGTGAGAATGACACTCACTTCAACACATGAGTGTCATTCAATCCATCCGGACAGCTTCCAGGAACTTGCTTTGCACACTTTGTGACATTAACAGATTAGTTAACACTTAGCAGCTAAACAAGCCAGAAAAAAAAACAAAAAAACATCTCTGACCCCTTGCACTGAGGCCACCGCATATTTGACCTCATGCTCATCTCTCTCACTTCAGAGGAGGGTATGCCAAAGCCACCAGACACAAGAAAATGCTTCTTTTCAAATGCAGTCAGACCTACAGTATGAGCACAACTGCCTCACAAACCTGATGAATGTGTCACGGATGGCATTGTGTTTTGCCATATTTGCCACTATTGTGTGTGCAATATTCTATCTGTGTAGTCTTCCCATCTGTGAAATACGCCTAAATGTACATATAAATGTAATGTTTCATTTCACAATGAGTTTCCGATAAAGAATTCAAATTGATTTAAAATATTATTTAATTCAGTTTGATTCAGTAAATAGTGAATTACTATGGAAAACCATACATTTCACACAGAAAATATTATTCAAGATGCTATAACTTGAATAAAGCAATATATTTTACAGTGTGTAATGTCTATAACCACAGCAAGATGTCAAGATTCAAATTATTTGCAATATCTAAATGACCAATAAAGCATGATTTAATTCAATTTCATACTAGGAGTGCTTGCTTTGGTATTTTCCAATATACAAAAAAGAAAGAATTGGATTTATAATTAAGAAACTTGTACAAAGCTAATTGATATACAGTGTTTTAATTGTATTGTTAGTGATAAACCTATAATGTAATAAAAATATATGTATTAATACCCAACTATATTTATAAGTAGTCCTAAATCCAGTCTGACATTATTCAAAATAATGTAATAAAGTACACATATATATCAGAAGAATGGAACTATGTTATAGAAAAAGCACACACACACTTACCAAGCAGGTCTTCCGAGGGTAAACTGCTCAGACTGCTATACTACAGCCACTTTAAGGGTGCATGCAGGTGCTGTGGGTGGAGGAAATGCCAATGACTGACATCACTTTGCACCAATCAGATGACAGCGTGTTCAAACAGTCCAGAAATTGGCTGTAAATGCATTTAATATGTTTAAGCAATATATATATATACGTTGTAATTATTTATCTTTCTGTGTGCTTTCTACAAAATTGTAAGGTACATAAAGAACAAAATTTTTTTGGAATTTGCTGAGTTTCCATTAACTTTAACTTTAATACTAGTGTAATGTTACACTACAAATCAACTACACAGACTTAGATGTATCTAAGTCCCTTAAATTTAAAGGTGTAAAAACACTCACTCATTCTCTAAAGTATATCATTCATCCTGTACAGGGTCATGGGAGGCCTGGAGCTTATGCCAGGGGAGCTGGGGCACAAGGCGGGATATCCCCTGGCAGGGTGCCAGTCTATCACAGGGCACAAGCCTACACACACTCACTCATACACTATAGGTAACTTAGAAATTTCAAGAGCCTAATCTGCATGTGTTTGGATTGTGGAAGGGAACCAGAGTACCTGAAGGACCTCAAGGACTCAAACCCTCAACCCTGGAGATGAGAGGACACAGCACTAACCACTACCTCACCGTGCCGTCAGAGTAAAAATAAATCAAACATAATTACACCTAATGATTGTAGTAAAAGGATTTTATGCCATTACTTTTGATGCTAGAGTTGCAACTCTCATGCAAAAGTCTGCCCAAATTGTAAGAATATTCAGATGTTGGCATTTCATTGGCTTTACACAATGACAATAAAGTTGAATCTAATCTGATCTGATCTGATCTGATCTGATCTAATCTAGTCTAATCTAATCTCTATTTAAATTAAAAGAATTTCAGTGGATTCAGCGTTTGCTTTCTCCTTAGACCTGCGATTCATCGTTATCAGAGACAAGGAGTCTCCATGTTGAACTCTAAAATGAACTCATGCACTCTGCATGTGCTTCTGTGGGGGGAAAAAACAGAGTCACAGATCATCTTGACAGATGGCAGCTCGCACACTCTGGTCAGGTGTCCTGTAGTTATTTACAGGGCCTATGAAAAACGGGTGCATGTCAGAATGTTACATTCCTGCTGCAGTCTCTAATGAAAGAGGAGACGTAGCCTAGAAATTGGGTGGCACTCGAAACTTCTCAGACAATTTAAAGGGCTCAAGTCAATGCAATCAGATTTGAATGTGGATGAAAGTTGTAGATGATTTATACAAATAAAAAAGGTTTCAGCGATATCTTTATGTTTCATATATTGGAGGCCGCCACAAGCCACCACAATCCTAAACAAACAGAAATGAAAGCATGACACGACTTGGCTCACTCCAAAAAAAAAAAGAAACTTTAAAGATGTATGGACAGATCCATGTATGTATATTCTTCCTGTCAGAAATTTAAAACCAGTTTGTCTCATATATTCCAAAACCGTGGAGCTAATAGCAAACAATATGTGAAGCACTATGAGATAAAAGACTGTAAAACACCCAACCTGGGAGCCCAGTGTTATGTGCTAAAATGCCCTCTACCCCCTAATTGCTATATATTAAAAAAATATATTTTATATTGTGCTAACATTAGTCAAAACTCACTCTTTCAATGATATCTTTACATTTTTTTATATATTGGAGACCCAAAACCGGTCTCATGAAAATTTCAGTCTGTATATCTGTTTGCATGTACTGTATGTTTGTCCAGCCAGATTATGTCACAGTTTCATGGAAAACTGACTGGACAGAATTAATGAAACTTTTGCAGTACTTAGTAGATATCTGCCTGAAGTTTAACCTACACCATAAGTAAAATCGACATGTGAGTAAAAGTGATGTTATGAACAGTTATGTGTCGGATTTAATAATCTACTTTAAAATAAGATACTAATAAGCTACTTGCTCAATGTACAGTAAACGAACACCTGCACTAATAGATATTAATCTGAAATATTCATATTGATATATTTTACTGGGATTAGCTAATATTTTTTTTACAGCTAAAATAACAATGGTGAAGTGATTTAAGTTAATTTTTTCATTTAAGTCAGAACGTAATTTTTATCCTATCTACTTTTTCGATTTCTCATCTGTGATTCGCTCTCTGATTACCGTAAAGGAAGTGTATTTGATGAAAGATGATGATTAACCTTACAAAATTTTGTTTGTATTAATAGGTTAGACAGAGTGTTCTGCCATATAGAAAAACAGACAGACATGTATTGTACGTGGACTTCAACCTGAAATAATAATTATTTAAATTTTTAACTGTCAAACTCCTGTCGATGAGCTAGTATTAAATAGCCAAGATCATATACTGTAGCATGTTCAGCCATTGTCCAGCACCTCTGGAGCAAAGACAATTAACGAAGGTACCTAGAGAACTAAAATTAGAAGATTGCCAGTTCTTCGATTTGAATTTATCACTATCCATCATTTGTTCAGTGGCATACACGTCATTAATCACAAAATGCTGTTCAGGCAACGAAATGTAAGTTTTATACGAAATGTATGTTTGTCTGTCTCCAGATCTTTTTATGACCTACATGCCAATGACTGGAGAACTTCAGACACATCATACGTGTGTGTTTTTGTCTCTCCCAGTTCAGGCCTTTGCCGATAAGCAATCAAGATGCGGCAGATACATCAAGCAATAATTCTTCTTCCTTTCATTCATCCTAAAACTTTACAATTTAGGCAACCTGACTGCCCCAAATCACTGACTACATTTAACTGCACAAAAACTTCAGTGTATGTAATTTTATATATGTAATAGGTTTGTGAGCTTTTACATTGTGACAGATACTATAAAATATTCTAACTGAAATTATTCTTATTGATTCTTAGGTAACGTTTCTCATGATTGTTATTCTGACCTTGCACTTCCTGAAGCTTATTTTCACCCCAACATGGTAGTAAAAGAAGAAACTCTTTATTCAAACCTGAACTTGTAACCCTTTCAGGTCCAACTGTAACACACCTTGCTCCTTCTCATCAACCACACACATGGTAGTGATCCAAATACAGAGAGAGAGAGAAAGAGAGAGAGAAATTGCTGTCGTTTTGGCTTTGTGAGTTTTAAAAATTAACATAGTCACTTTAAAAAACAATGTAATCTGTGAACTGGCTCCTGTAACGATATAATTTGGGATTAATAAAGTACTTTATCTATCTATCCATCCATCCATCCATTCATCAAGACAGACAGACAAAAGTTCTTTATCAAGCCTGATTTTTATATCTCCTTCATTTACAAATTCATGTAATCGAGTTTTAAATCTGTAGGAATGTTGTTTCGTGTAAAAGGGGAACACCTTTGATTTTTAAAGCATCAACATCAACGCTGTCAGACACTCAAACTTTGAGCCCACAGTCTGAACTCAGAAGTGATGTAGTGTCATCATGTGATCTCAAAGTAAAATTATTTTGCCTATATCGTTGTCAGATTATTCTTCACCTGCTTGAAATTCACGCATATAATGTACACACAAGTATATCCTGCATTGTGCATCGGGTTCTGTGCTGAACATCAATAAGTATACCAACTCTTTATTGATATAAACAGTGTCATACCGTATGTTTACGCACATGGCATAAATCATGAGTATACAACAGTGCCAAGAGTGTAGCATTTATCTTTCTATCTCTCTAGCTACAGTATCTGTTTCATGATGTCATTTGACACCAATGTACTAAAGTTATAGGTGTTTACATAAGTTTACAAAAACTTTTGCAACATTTAAATGTTCTACTGCAACTATTCATCACCGCACAGTATTTAAAGTATTCAATTTTAAGCCTTCATCCACAAAATTGTCATAACAAATCCTGGTTTGACTTGAACACCCCTCATACATACTAGGAAAGTTTACATGTAAACTTTCTTTCTCTGTAAAATTATACTCTCAATTTTAGCTCATACAAAGACATCCTATAAAATTGAATGATAACAACTGGTTTTCTGTTGTTCTTCCAGTTCTCATTGTCACCTGGTTCTTTGTTATAAAATTCCCAGCTTCCTCTTCTGTTATCAATATGGTTTTGTCTGGTCTGCTTGTCTGCTTAGTGGTTAATCCTATAACCTTGTATAACATGTTTGGGCCACCCAATCTTGCAAATGGTCTGTATGGTATTTGTAGTGCTTGGTGGGTACCCAAGTTCCCTTTTACAGTTGAAACATATTGAAGACTTGATTGCCATTTTCAAATTGCTAACAGTGTGTGTGTGTGTGTGTGTGTGTGTGTGTGTTTGTGCCCTCCAGTGGGTTGGCACCCCATTTAGAGTGTCCCCTGCCTTGTGCCCTAGGTTCCCTGGGTTAAAGGCCCTACACAAGATATGTGCTACAGGAAATGGATGGATGGATTTGTTATGTCTGTGATTTGCTCCTTGCTTAAGTAACCGTATCTCTGGTGTTACATTGGGTAGAGTCCCTGGGCACGAGACTTCAACAGTAGCAACATGGTGGTGCTGAGGTTTGTACCTGGGAACGTCCAATCACTAGGCCAACACCTTAACCACTGAGTTACCCCATTATTAATACTGTATTATCTGCAGGGGAAAGCAGTAGATCAAATTACAGAGTTATTGATTCTTAGACTAATATATATTGTGGGCTATACCTGTCATACTTCTGGATTAGCTGTAAACTGATTTAAATAAAATAATATGTCAATCATTTCCCAGTTTACTTATACCAGTTATACTAATTAGTACATTGTACACATTGTACTATAACACTTAAACACAAATACGAAAAAAAACCCACAGAATTGGAAAAAGAAAAAGAGAACCCAATGGTAAAATAAAAAGATTTATGTTAAGCAGTAATTTTGTTCAGAGAATGATGATTTATATGGTCTGCCAGCAGATGGCACTGCACCTCACCATGGCTGGTGCAAAAACCATTTTAGGGAGTGTAGACTAGCAGTTTACCCATCAAGCAGTGTGCCAACTTACTGAAGGACAATGAGCCCTAAATTGATTTCCTGTTATCAAAAATAAGAGAAGGTTATTTGTCAATGCTTTCAGCTCACACTGATTTACAGGACCGGTCATTTAAAACGTGTTTTCACTCTTTACTGTGGGAAGAAAAGTGTTTCTTACACATGGTGCATGTAGTGAACTGATGGGATTTATTATAATCTACAGGTTTGGTGTAAATTCAAAATTTCAATGGTTTAACAGATTTCCAGTCCATTTTGCCATATGCAGTGAAGCTACTTCAACAAAACACACATACATGCACACATGTCCACTGAGACACAAACCCACTGACACACATTAGTGTCTGAGAGGTATTCAAGCAAGCATTACACACACCTGTCAGTACACACACACACTGGAGTGAATATGTTCAATACATTATTCACAAAGAATTAAATAATGCACAGAAGAATGTGTGTGTGTGTTTAAAGCTCAATCTGCAGTAGACAAATCTGCAATGCGCTCTGAGCCGTGCTGAGAATCGACTGAATGGCGCGACGCTCCAGTTGCTGCGGTGGCATGGTTGCCATGGTGAATTTCTAGTGCCCTCCTCAGTGTGTCAAGCAGCTAACCATGAACATGCTCGATGAAAAAGAAAAAAAAAATAGCCACAAATGCTAGGGGGGAAAGGCTGAGGGTGGAGAGGCATTCTTTTGTGCTTTTTCTTTTTTGAAAGCTTTCTCTTTCTTCTGTCTATCTGTGCCTATAAGCATTACAGAAAGCTTTGAGAGATTGGAGATAAATCATAACTGAAATACTGGCATGAAATTGATTTTAAAACAGATTTAGCTAGCTTCAGCTCTTCCTAAAGAAGCACTATCTTGGAGGTGTTTTATATTAGTGTATGAAGAATCCTGTATCAGAAATAAAGAAATAGAGAATCGGTTCCAGTATTTGTTTAAAGTTGTCTTCTGTTGATTCAGTCTATTTTCCATTAAAGGAGATGAGTATTCGGAAAAGTGCAAAGAAGTTTTATTATTTGTTCATAAAATATCAGTCTGTGACTTTTTTGTTAAGAAAAAAATCACACAGAAACCATTGCAGGAGCATAGAAATAGTGACTGAGGTAAACAAATTCCAAGCTTTTAAGTTTCCGAAATTTTTAATAAAAAAAAAAAAAAATTGTAATTTAACTAAACTCAGACATGTACTTTTAACAGACAAAATGGTACAGTCAATTCATTCTGCCTAGTTGTCATATTCCCAAAAATGCCAACATTAACTTTACCCTATCCCAGGAAGCTTAGGGCACGAGGCGGGGTACACCCTGGATGGAGTGCCAATGCATTGCAGGGCACACACACACTCACATGTTCATTCACACACTACAGGCAATTTGGGAACACCAGTTAGCCTAGTCTGCATGTTTTTGAACTATGGTAGGAAACCGGAGTATCTGCAGGAAACCCACCAAGCACAGGGAGAACATGCAAACTCCATGCCCGAGGTGGGAATCAACCCAGAACCTGGAAGTGCAAGGCGACAGTGCTAACCACTAAGCCACTGTGCAGCCCCAACATTAACACATTTTGATTAATATTAATAGTTTATAAAGGGATAATTTAAGAGAAAATAAATAATACAATTCCAAGGAATTGTAAATATATTACAATAAGTCTTGGATGTTATAAATTTTTCTGCTCCGAACACCAACCATGAAGGATTTAAGTACAATTTAAGTAAGTCTTACCTTTAACCATATGGCTAGTTTTGGTTAACCAGATGTTTTGTTCTGGGGAAAGAAAAAACATTTACATTACATTTATACTACAGTAAATACACCAGCCCAGTGGGACTGCAGAAGCTTCATATAAGTCTCTGCTGAATGTTGGAATTCATTTTTTTTCCTGAATCCACAACAAGGGTTTGATTACTTACGTTGTTCTCACCTTCTGGGTGACAAACTACACGGTTGGTGCGCAGAGCAGGAAAATTTATGATGATCAGGATCTCTGGTAATATACTCATACAGACATCTAATTTGATTTAAGACAAACGTGAAGAATAATAAATAATAAAAAAACTATCCCTTTAATCAGTGTGGAGAAAACATGTAATATTATGTTGAAGATAAATAGGCACAAGAAATGTAATGAAATGTACTTCAAAAGGTGAAGAAATTTGTCAAAAATTATCAATTATTTTAGCACTAACTTAAATAACATGATAATTAAATTCAATAACATAGTTGTATTTTTACTTCTACAAGTGGGGTGACTAAGTGTTAGCTGGTGTTAACATGTTAGCTGGTGTTAACTAAGAGTAGATATTACTGTTAGCTAACCTTATCTGGCATTAAAATTAACCACAGTTGTTTCCACTAGTTAGCTAACTTTATTAGCAGTACTAACTTTAGCTGTTTACATTAGCTAATTTGATCTGGCCATAACATTAGCAACTACTATTTTTATTAGGTAGCTAATCATTCTCATCGGCCATGCCATTACATTTCATGCTAGTACAGTAAGTCTTCTACATAGAAAATTCCATTTATTAACTTTAGAAGAGACAAACCTGCGTTCGCGCATGTTCAATCGCTAAAGCTAGATCACATGTCTGGCATACATTGTGCATCCTCTGCAAGTGCAGTACAAACCCAAGTGTAAAAGCAGTGTTGATGAATCTGGTACTGCAAAAGTGAAAATCGTTCGAACATCAGCATGATTCTAAAGAACACTGTACTGTAATATACTGTGTATAGGCAATTTGTTCTCATTAGTCTATGAATGTTCTTTGAAACTTTGGATAAACCTTTTTTTCCTATGCATATATTCTTTTTATTCTTTCCACACACACACACACGTTAGGGTTTTCCTTATGGCTATCACCCATGGGTGACTCAGCAATGATTTCGAACTGCAGCACAACAAGAACCATGTTCTTTCTCATCAGTTTCCCACAATCCCACACATCTTGGTAGTCATTCTTTTGTCCTTTCTAATACACAGGAATGTGGTACAGTAAGTGTAGACAAACAGATAAATATCATACCGCTAAGCAAACGTATATGCAATTAAACATGGAATCTGGATTTATACAACAATAATTGAATCCTACAAATTACACTGGAATTAAGTACATTAAGAACATTTACCCCAAAACCTGCGTGCCTGTAACACTTTTGAGCAGGGATACCAGGTCCATGCTGTGGTATTATGTTATTCCTACAATACTTGGCTACTTTCAGTTTAGTTAGTTAAATTGGGATTGCATTGAATTTTGAAATCTTGTTTTACTTACCCGAATTATCTGCACACCTCCTTCTCTATCTATTATTATTATTATTATTATTATTATATAAAAAAGTTGTATCTTATATTTTGGGCCATTGTACTGGTTTTGTCAATCCATTTACCATGTGATACTTCTAAAATGATATCCAAGTCCATTTGTAATGTTTGACACAGAAGTTTCTTGATATCATTTAAAGAGAGATGCAGTAGTTCAATGCAGTAGTCACACAGGCAAGACAAACAATTCATGAAGCATTATAAAACTGCTTGCTTCAGTCTGTGGCTATTCCCTATTGTCTAGCATGTCACGTCTGTTGTGGGAATGTTTTCAAGAACATATCACACTCTCCACAACACCTCGGGCATTTCACACAATTTCTTAAAGCATCACCCCAATCTGTCTCCCCCAGGAAAGACAGATGTGTGAGAGTGTCCCCTGCCCAGTGAAGCAGCCTTTTATAGCAATACATTTCCACAGATCTGCTTCCATGTGGTCTTTACTTTTGATTGAAATATGCCATAGATGTGTGTCCAGCCTAAAAACATTCCATAGTCTAAAATATCCTTAGTGTTTATGATATGTATGTGTAATGCCACCCTTAAAATGTGGAACTTCTTAGAAATTCACAGGACAGTATTGTATCATCTGTGTATCCTGTAAAATATAGAAAACAAGATGAGTATAGACTGCAATGCCAGTGAAAGCCTGTTTTTAAAAATTTTAAATTTTAAAACTGTAAAAAAAAAAAAAAGAAAAGCAGGATTTTGGCTCTCAGTTAATGACCTACACTCTATAGGCCTTCACTCTTCTGGAAGAATTGGTAGTACATTGTAGTGTACATTGGTAGTGTCAGGATCTGATGTTGGTGAGATGACATCTGATGAGCAGTCAGCGTTCCAGTTCATCCTAAAAACATTCAATGGGGTGGAGGCAAGATCTCTCTGCAAGACACTTGAGTTCTTCCAGACAACATTGGCAAACCATGTCTTTATGGCTTTTACTTTGTGCACAGGGAAAAAATTACCATCCTGGAATGTGTTCGGGCTTCTTAGTTTCTCTGAAGGGAAATCTTAATGCTACCTCATACAAGGACACTTTATACAATTGTATGATTCCAAATTCATGGCAAAGACCACATACTGTATGAGTTTAATGTTCAGGTGTCGACATACATATTGTCATATAGTGGACATTATGCAAACGTTATTTACGTTCCAAATTTAGGTCACAAAATGGCATATCTTGTCCTCTATACCACATTTTTAGCCAAGGGGTCTTTATTGTCTAACTTTTGCCTTTTCTTTTGTCTAATATTTGCATTTAAGGGCAAGATTGTTAAAATTAAGTACAAGATTGTGGACATCAATCAATCAATCAATCAATCAATTCATACTGCAGGATAAGGATGTCATCTCTAAACAAATATTGGACAAAGATCACTTGAACGCTGCAAGGGACTAATTTTCTGAATCGAGTAAAACTAAGTGATGATGGCTGCAGTACTACTCTGTCTATCCCTGGATGATAGAAGCACATACAGAGACCTAGGAGGTGCTAGCAGTAAGGCCATAATTGGAGCCACCTGCTGTAATAAAATCATACAGGACATACAGCACTCATCATGAGGGTATATTTCTGCCCAGTTACTGTACAGTATATCTACCCTGTTTTATAGCTATAGAGCTACTGCTAATAGCTAGCAACATGTTCTCCCATATAAATCATAGAGACATTAGCCAATCATGGGTGTCAATGGGTTTACGTAAGTGGAAGTTGGTGAATAGCACTTTCCCTTGAACGTGTCAGGCCACTGCTTACTCTTGCACTAGCAGTGGATTAAAAAGCAAGTCGGCTTCATGTGGGTGAAGAGCCCTAAAATGGGTGGGAATTTGCAATGACAAAAAGGCTGGGGGTTGAGGAGGGTTTGAAATTGATATTGGCAAACTGTTAAAAATCCAATAATGTCCACTTAAAGTCTTACTAGCTGAATTTCCTGCCCACAAAATAGTAAAGCATTGCATTAAGGATGTGTCATTTTAAAAAGTAAACACTATTTATTTGCTACCTTAGCTACTATTATGCTAGTCTTTCAACAACATTAATGTAAGGAATAGCCGAAAGAGGCCAGAACACTGTATTACTCTGAAGAAATATGAGCTAGCAACACAGAAACTAGGCAACGGTTTAATATAGATGTCAGGTGGTGTTTTACTGTGTGTTTCTTCCAAGATGATTTTTTAATGGTTTGTTCTATACACCAGTATTCCCAAGTCCACAGTCATGAGGAGGACATGGAAACACTCAGTGCCTCAGCAGGGATAATGAACACAATTCTCTGCTGCTAAAATTCCTGACATGCTATTATTTCCCACTTTCATTAGAGGTCCACTAGCACTTTGCTCCCATCTAATGCTGCTTTCTCATCAAACACAGAACGTGACAATTGAGCTTAGATCAACAGCAGGATGCTGATAAAAGAGACTGTGCTACATAGACACAATGAAAGAGGGACACTCTTTGGAAATAAAAAAGTTCCGCTTAATTTGAGATTTTCGAGTGTCAGAGATTGTTTTTTTTTTCAAGGTTACACAAAGTGCATGCTCATTGTGTATTTTTCTTTTTCCTTGAGGAAAAAAACCCCAAGACAAATAGGAAAAAACATGGGTTGGAACCAGTCTCCTTCTAGTCAGAGACAGAGTTGCCATGGCAACCTCTGGCAAACTTACAGTACTTTGCCTCACAGATTTTGTGCCTTGCAGCAGATAAATTAGGACACGGCTTTATGCAAAAGCATTAGAATTATTATATCTAATGTAATTGTTAATATTCTGCTTTTTTTCCCTATGGGAACTGGTCAAATGTCATTTTGTGTCTATGCAAACACCAGGTACAGCAAAACAGCAATGACCAACTCTTGGTATTGTCATTTTCGAAGGGGATAATTATTACAAGGCATTTTGGCCACTGCTCAACTTTTCACTAAACCTTAAATACAGTACAGTACACTTGCTGTAATGGATAAGTAATAATACTACAGATGCAACAGAACAAATCTCTTTTACTTCTCAGCTGCTGTTTAGCTCTCATCAAGATCCAGCATGCAACTCAGTGTTATCTGCTTATTCATATTTAGTTTCACAAATTTTCCAATTCACTCGTATGCCTTTGAAGAGCTCATTCACTCATGATCTATACTGCTTTATCCTGTATTCAGGGTCGCAGGGAGCCTGGAGCCTATCCCAGGAGACTTAGGGCAAGGTACCAATCCATTGCAGGCACACATACACACATTTACACACTATGGGCACTTTGGTAATGCCAGTTAGTCTAATTTGTATGTTTTTGGACATACAAAAACATACAATGGGAGACAACCCTTTAAGCACAGGGAGAACGTACAAACTCCACGAACACAGAGGTGGGAATTGAACCTGGACCCTCGTGGTGCTAGGAGTCAGTGCTAACCACTAAGCCACTATGTTACCTGCTTTGAAGAGCATTATTTCAAAATATCTTGGATGACGTCTCACTTTGCTTAACTATGTAATTTCAATTTAAGGAAACAGTTTTATAAAATAAATCACATAATGAGGTTTTGTTTATTGTGTATTTATAGTTACTCACTGATTAACTGACTAGATGAATTTTCAGAACTGTTTGTCTATAGTTATAAAGCTTTATATAACACTACACTACTACTTATATAAAAGCTTTATATAACACATGCATTGTATTTGCTGTTTCAAGCAGTAAAAATGGCTTGCTTACCAACTTTACACACAAGCTTTAGGGTCGCTGCATTTCAATATGACAGAATATTAAATTAGCATTTGAAGCCTGATAGATACAACAACCAGTCATGCCATTAACACCACACAATTTTAACACATTAACAGTGATTACCAATTATATACCAGTAAACTGGTGAAAGGTTCACAGGCACCCCAGGGCTAACCAAATGCCCATGGGGACCAAACGGCAACACATATGGTCTGGTCTGATCCCACAAAAAAAGCCAATGCAGCACAAATTCCCAAAAGAGTCAATGCTGACCAACAGTAGAAAGATATCAGAACACCCAGTTCATCACAACCTGCTGTGCACTGGGCCCAACAGGCAAAGAGCTCAAGGGCACCAACCCAGCATCTAAACACCCAATTCGTAATTTGATAAATCACCCATTGGCTGGGCTGGGCAAAGAAGCCCAATCCATGGAGGTCCCACTCCACAACCCACATCACTCAAAGGATGCGCTGCTAACATCCTAGTGCCAATCAGCCCACTCCAGAGGCCCTGGGGAGCCACAGGGCCACAAGGGGAGCCCAAAACCTACACAGTCATAGTGTTAATGTTTTTTACTTATTTTTGCCACGTCACTCATCAGATACACCTTGGTACTGTAGGTATTGGAACCGATGGTTCTTAGTGTACTCTGTCGAGCTACATCAAAAAACAAAATGCTGTTCCTCCAATCCCATTACAGTGCAAGCTTAAAATTAATATCTAGAATATTTCTAATAAAATAGACTGCTAAAAATGGAACCTCTGGTTAAACAGGGCCATAACAGCATACTGTAGTATATTAAAGTGGTTGAAAAGTATCATTAACAGCACAGCATGTTAAAGTGCATCAAGAGAGCATGGTTTAGTCAGATGTTGCAATTCTAACAGTATTTCAGTTCTGGCATCTTTAACTGTTCACATGTGCCAGTGCTGGAAGTTGGATATGGATTTAGATGGGAAGCTTAGAGAGCAGACTAGTAGGAATATGTTAGACAGGGGGCATAAAGTAGTTCATTGTTAATTCTGATTGCCTGCGGAAAAATGTACATCTGGCTGGATCTGGCACTGATGCCGCAATACCTCTTCCCTGATGCGAGAGAGAAAACAAACTGCAGGAACGATGATACGGGTCCTTGGAGATTACAAAGGTTCTGTGAATGCAATGTTGATGAAAAATCTGCATCAGACAATCTAAATGGACAACAATGATCCTACAGACAGTCTTTACTCTTCTGTTCAACTGTCTTGCCAGCAGGTAAGGCCATAGTACAGGATGCTTTCTACAGTGCTCCTGTAGAATGTAATAAGGTGTACAGTATGAATACCAGCCTTTGAAGGGATGAAGCCACTGTTGGTCCTTCTCAGTGATGACCGAGGTGTTAATGGAGGTCACATCATCTTAAGGAAATCTTCTATTCAATTTAGTTAACATAATGATCTTGATCATGGGTCACATAGCAAACTACCTTCAAATATTCTTGAAAAAGAAGGATCATGTAGAATTTTGATTGTAGGATCTAGCATGAACATGATGCTTGGATTTACAGGCTTAGAGACCCCATCTGTGTTATGGTTCTTGCTAATGTTTTTTTCCAAAAGAATAGGGATCCTGCTAACAAAGCTTTAAACCAGAAAGGATCTTTTACATCAATTCTCCTTACAATAAAAAAATGATTTGGATCTGTATAGATTGTGAACATCATTGATTAGTCAAATTATATGCAGAGAAACTATTGTTCTCAAAGCTATATTCTCAAATGTGCCTAAAGAATGTCACTGATCCTGGGATTTAGGCACAGACTGTATACATGTCCAATCAAAATGGACTGGTCCTCTCTCCACCAAGTTTACTAATTTGGTGGTCATCAGAAGGACAGCAATAGGTCCTTGAACTCAATGATAACTTATAGTTCCAGAGGTGGTAGGTAGCCAAATTATTACTACTGATATACTGTACTGTACAGGCCAAAAGTTTGGACACACCTTCACTCATTCAATGTGTTTTCTTTATTTTCATTACCATTTATTGGTGGATTCTCACTGAAGGCATCAAAACTATGAATGAACACATGTGGAGTTACTGTATGTACTTAACAAAAAAAGGTGAAA